>CM072087.1:28795688-29303188 GCA_036850905.1 Luffa acutangula | reverse complement strand
TGCAATATTGATTTATTTTTCAACTCAAACGCAACATTGATGCAAATAGGGATAATAATCAATTTTCTAAATTTATAATGCCAAAATTAAAATAAATCTCAGTTGGACTAAAATAGTAATTTTAACAATTTTTTTTATTGAACATATTTATTGACATCTTATTTAATGACGCTTTCTCAATTTTCTTGTCGGAGCAGCTAACTTCAGAAATCGAAGGTGGGCGGAATGAGAATATATATTTTTTGTTTGTTTGAATTTAAATATTTAATATATTTATTTCAAAAAATAAATAAATATTAAATATATATGGAAAAATAAAATAAAATAAAATTTCACAAAATAATGGAGTTGGCAACCCAACCCCTTAGACCAGCAATTTTGACTTATATGACAAATATCCGGTGGCATAGGACCTTCCATGTATTTTTATTTTCTATGCATATTTTTCTCAATAATTCTTTAAAGTCGTATATATTTTTTTTAGAAATGTTGAAGAATGTTTTTCTTTAATTTATTGTTTTTTATTTACTTATTTTATATGCTTTTACGAAATATATTGCATTAAATAAAAATAGGTTAAATTATTAAAAATATCCCTAAATTATGGGGTTGGTTTCAATTATTCTCTCCAACTTTGAAAAGTTTCATTTTAATTCCTGGAATTTGAGGTTTGTTTTAAGACGACCCTTAAAACTTTTGTTTTTCGTTAAATAATGGACGAAAAATGACTTGTTTGTATATGTATGGCTGCTTATGTCAACAAATTTTACATGTGTGTGAAAAAATAATAAAAATATATGTGTAAACACATTATTTTTCGTCTATAAATTTAACGAAAAAAAAAAACACTCTTAAATAGTTATTTTGAAACAAACTTCAAGCGTTAAGGACTAAAATGGAAGTTTTCAAAGTTTGAGATATAATTGAAACCAAACTCATAGTTCAAGGGTATTTTTAATAATTTAATTAGATTGGAGATTTATACTATTGGTCATTTAAAGAAATTTATTTAAGCCACTGGTAATCATTGATGTGGTGTTCATTAAAATGACTCAAATGATAAAGTCAGGTACAAGATGGCAAACATGAGAAGAGAAACCAATTGAGTTTTGGTGAGGATATATAAAACAATACTTCAAAATGATGATCCATACATATTGCAATATTTAAAAGTGTGTTGGTTGAATATGGAGAATCCTTGATAGGTACAACCAAAGATGGTATTATGAATCATGGAGATAAAGGATTGTGTCATGGAAGAATTATTTGATTGGTATGGTCAATGGCGGCAATTTTGTTTAACTCTATTTGCGACATTTTCTCGTATGTGGGACTCTCTATCTTCTTGGATAGATAATCAATCGTCTTTCATTTTGATGGTGAGTCGTCCTCTCAGATCCCCAATTGATTCTACCATAGAGGCCAACGATAGGCAATAACTCCCTCCTTAAACACAACTTACAAGTTTCATCGTACTATGCTCTCCAAATAGAAACTCTTCTCAAAATCTCAAAAGGTATTGAGTCGGAATCCCATTCTAACTAAGGATTCTTGTGGTTCCGGAGAATCCAACTATAGTACCAGGAATGGAGAGCTTTCCTCCCTTTTTCGTCCTCCTCTTTGGTCTTAAGAATGTTGGTTTTAAGAATGAGTGATTGCTCTTCTCCGGCCCTTACTACCCAATAGAGAGCGGAGAGTGGACAACAAATGTTGTGATGAGTTGAATTGGATAGCATGTTGAAAAAGCAAAAACATGCTACCATTTATTGAGTTTGTTGAGAATCCCACATTGAAAAAAATAGTAGAGATCTCACAATTTATAAGCTAGAAGGGTCATCTCACTCATTGTCAATTGGTTTTGAGATAAAACACCATATTATTTGATATGGTATCAGAGCACCTTACTAAATAAACTATGCTCGACAAACGTGAAAGAATCTTCAAACAATACTTGATTTGATCAAATTATTTGTATAATACAATACTTACACTATATGAGAATAAAAAGAACAATATTTTATTGAATGAGTTTTTGTGTATCAAATTTAGAAAGTTTTTTTTTTTTTTTTGAGAAAATTTAGAAAGTATTTATAAACAGATATCTTTAATAACTTTTTTTTTTCAGTAATTCAAATAACTTGTTAGTATTAAAAACAATAAACAAACCACCATTTTTATAATAAAAATGTTCATTTTAAAAATTTAAAAGAAAATGCGCACCTTTTGCTTATTTATTATTGTGTTATTTTATAACCAATTATAAACTTTTAAACTATGATTAAGTTTTTCGCATCAAAGTTAAGATATCAAATCTACTAATCAATTTTTATTTTCTTTTAATTACTAACCAAAATTTAGTTATGATTTGGCAACAAAATGCATTACAAATTAATTTAACCTTAATATCCCAAAATTTTACAGTTTGTTATAATTTTATTTCGATGGGTGGCATGTGTTTTAACTTTTCAGTCTTTAAATTGAAAATATTATTAATTTATAGTATAAAAAGTTCTTTATTAAAGCATATTGCATCATATTGTCAAAAAAAAATAAATAAAAAAAAATTAAAGCATATTGCATCATTTGTGTTTTTTTAAATACAAATGGTAAGTTAATAGGTGTTTAAGTGTTACATAGCCAACCTAAACATAGTTCAATTAATTAAGATATTGTAAAGTTGAGGTTCAAATCTCCAACTCCAAATGTTATTGAATTAAAAAAAAAAAAAAAGTGTCAGATCAATTAATATATATTTAAAAGATAATAATTATAAAATTGGATGAACAATACATGTATTTTTGCTAGCTCCCAAAGGGGAAAATTAAAATTTGCTTGTGCTCGTGTGAATCCAAGTATAGCTAAATGAATATATAAGAAATATATATGTTTCAATTAAAAGGAAGGTTGACTCCCTGTCATCATAATCGTTTAAACTAAAAAATTGTGATTAGAGTTTTTTTTTTTTAAATAAAAATTTAATGAGTGAGTTTTCTAGTTTTTTAGAAGGAAAATGATATTGTTCACATGTAACTTCTAATATGGAGATACATGGAATAAACAATATATTTGTATTGATGTAATATGCGTGTGGGTGTACAATCTCTAACTTTAATCCTCTGATTCTTTCTCTTGTGTGTGAATGTGTTTCACTCGAGCGTTGTATTGCTTGTTCTCGAGTCTGAAGCTTCAATTGATTCTTGGAGCTTTTGAAGCCTTTTTGGAGCTTTTGAAGTCTTGGAGTCTTGATGAGTTTTTGGTCTTTAAGGACTGTGGAAGTTTTCTAGTCTTGAAGGGTCTTTAGTCTTCAAGAAGTATTGGGGTCTTGAAATCTTGAAGAGTCTTTGGTCTTCAGGGATTGTTGAAGTCTTCTAGTCTTGAAAGGTCTTCAGTCTTTAAGAAGTCTTGGGGTCTTGAAGAGTCTTTGGTCTTCAAGGATTGTTGAAGTCTTCTAGTCTTGAAGGGTCTTCAGTTTTCAAGAAGTCTTGAGGTCTTGAAGTCTTAAAGAGTCTTTGGTCTTCAAGGATTGTTGAAGTCTTCTAGTCTTGAAGGGTCTTTAGTCTTCAAGAAGTCTAGGGGTCTTGAAGTCTCAAAGAGTCTTTGGTCTTCAAGAATTGTTGAAGTCTTCTAGTCTTGAAGGGTCTTCAGTCTTCAAGAAAGTCTCAAGAGTCTTTGGTCTTCAAGGATTGTTGAAGTCTTCAAGTCTTTAAGAAGTCTTGGGGTCTTGAAGTCTTGAAGAGTTTTTGGTCTTCAAGGATTGTTGAAGTTTTCTCGTCTTGAAGGATCTTCAGTCTTCAAGAAGTCTTGGGGTCTTGAACTCTTGAAGAGTTTTTGGTGTCTTCAGTCTTCAAGAAATCTTGGGGTCTTGAAGTCTTGAAGAGTTTCTGGTCTTCAAGGATTGTTGAAGTCTTCAGAGTCTTCAATCTTCAAGAAGTCTTGGGGTCTTCAAGGATTGTTGAAATCTTGTAGTCTTGAAGGGTCTTCAATCTTCAAGAAATCTTATCTTGGTGGAGGATTGCTGAGAGCTTCCAAATTCTCCTCCCTTTCTTTCTCCCCTCACATGATCAAAGGCTTCCTATTTATAAAGTTTTCCAAATGCCTTTGCAGGCTTGGGCACAAATTGGGCTTGAGCCCAACTATTTGTTTTTTGGTTTGATTTATATTTGACCAAAAAATCATATGACCCAAATATTTAAAAGACCAAATTTAATCCAATTAATTATTTTTTTTAATTAAGTGGTCAAATTAATTAATTTGATCAAAATAATTTATTTTTAATTAATTGATGGACATTTGACTCTAAAAATTTATAATTAGCAACTTTGTCTTCAAATTAAATTTGGGACGCGTGTTCATTTATAATTGGTCCCAAATTTAATTATTTGTAATCTCGTCATTAATTTTAAATAATGACGTGACAGTTTGTGATTGACCAAAATTTCTCCTTGAACATATACATTTTCAATTCAATTAATAAAATATACTTTAATGTTCCATTATTATTTGTCAATATTCGAGAATAAATACGGCACATCTTACCATTTCAAAAATTGAAGTTTCAATCTCTCCACCATGCCATGGTTGAACTAAAAAAAGCGTTTCAATATAGTATTTTTTTTTTTTTTATGGATTTACCGTTTACTAACCATATAAGTTTTATTGAAAAATTAAAATCTAGTATTTAAGCCAAACCATTTGATTTTTTATTTTTGAAAATTAAGCATATAAACACTATTTCCACCTATAAGTTTCTTTGTGTTGTTATCTATCATTTTCCCTTTTTTATTTCAAAAACTAACCCAAGTTCTGAAAACTAAGGTCCCGTTTGATACCATTTCGTTTTTTGTTTTTGGATTTTGAAAATTGTGTTTGTTTTCTCTCAATCTTCTTACAATGGTTTTCATTTTTGTTAAGGAGATATTGAGTTCCTAGTCAAATTCCGAAAACAAAAATAAGTTTTTGAAAACTACTTTTTTTGTTTTCAAAATTTGGCTTGGTTTTTGAAAACATGAGAAATGATGTAGATAACAAACAAAAGAACTTGGGGATAAATTTAGAGTTTATAAGCTTAATTTTCAAAAACAAAAAAAAAACAAAAAACAAAATAGTTACCAAACGGGACCGAAAAAAGTAGTTTTCAAAAATATGTTCTTGTTTCTGGAATTTGGCTAGTAGTGTAAATGTATCATTAACAAAGATAAAAATCATTCTAAGAAAATTGAGAAAAAACAAGTTTAATTTTAAAAATAAAAAAACCGGTTATGAAACGGGCCTTTAGAAAATAAAATTTAAAAACAAAACAAATATTACGTTTAAAATTATACATTTAACTGGGCGCAAGCTCACAAGTGTCACGTGAATGGAGTGAAGTGGGGACAAGAATGTGAGCCAAATGGAGGATGCCAAGTGGACGTTGTTCGATTCTCATTCTCTTTGTCATTTTTTTTTTTTGAAAGGAGCATTTTTTTTGTCATTTAATACGGCTAAATGTAAATGTATCCAAATATATAATCTATTTTTCTTCTTATTCTTCATTTTCTTTATCTTCCTTTTTTTTCTTTTTCAGTTGGACACAGGTGAAATTTAAATCTCTGACTTTTTAGTTGAAGATATATGACTTAAATAATTGCGTTATGATCATGTCGACAGTCGTCATTTTTAAGTAAAATTCAATTTGATATTTAATCTTTTGAAATTTTCAATTTTATTTTAAAAATATTTTAAATTTTCAATTAAGTTCTTCAACAATAAAATGTTAAAATTTATTAACAAAAATGTTTGTCATTACAGTATTATGTTGTTAACATATTCGAACACATGAATATATAATACTTGGACCATGTAATTTGGAAGAAATGAATTTTATTGATCACCAAACAAACTTTTTTTTCAATGAAAAAGTTTGATTTGATATCTAAAGGTGTTAATAAAACAATAATTTAATGATATATTAATGATATATTTTAAAATTTTAAAATATTAAAGGCCACATTGAATTTATTTTTTCCTTTTCCGAAAATCACTAAAAATTATCTAAAAGATTAGGACTATTCGAATTAGCAATGACAAGAATAAATTGAAGAGGAATTAAAACACAATAAATAAGCTAGGGAAAACACTTTTAGTCCCTAAGGTTTGGGTTAGGTTTCATTTTGGTCCCTGAGTTTTCAAACTTGACAATTTAGCCACTGAGGTTTAGATTTTGTTACACTTTTGGTCCCTCCATCAAATTTTCTGTTAAACCCCAACAATTTGCTAACGTGGTACTATTATTTTAATAAAAAAATATTTTTAAAATTTTTAATAAAACAACAATAAATTAATTAAAAAATATATATTTTTATTATTATAATTATTTCTTTCTCCATCTGTCTTCTTCTTTTTCTTCATCTTTAGCAGATCGACAGCGGCTAGTGGCCGATGACTTTTTTTTTTCTTCTTTCTTTCTCTCTCCCTCACCATCCCCTTCTCTCTCATAGTCCCAAATCTCACAGTCCCTCTCTCTCACGCCCGTCAGAACTCTCTGAAAGAATGTAAATTCTTTGCAGCGGAAGCGTATATCAAATCGAATCGTTGTTAATTGGGTTAATAACAAAAACACCAATACATTGGCCTTAAAAATACAGAACAATTCTATAATCTAACAGATTAAGCATGCAATACTGTATTCTAAACAATTTAGAATTAGAGGAGACTAACTTGTTGAAGCCCAAGAACGTCTCAGCACAATGCTCCTCAACTAACAGTTCGTCAACGATCTCTCCAACGAACACAACCATTCGGATCACCCACTAATCTCTGAGTTCTTGAGGTTTGAGTTTGTGGGAACTCCTCTGTCTTGAAAAAATGAGAATTACAACAATACTGATCATTGTGTTTTTCCATGAGAAATCAGAGAGTTTTTTGAGAGAGAGATCATTAGAATCTCTTCTCTGTAAAAAATTAAGAGAGTAATCTACAGTGACCTCCCTTGCAGATTTCTTTTCACCCAAAATTGGGAGTGGAAAAAATTAACTCCCCACTTGGCATTATCCCAATAATTGGGATTTAATTATTATCAAATAATAATTAAAACCATAACCATATGTTATGCAAAATTAATTTAATTAAATCATAATTTAACTAAATTAATTTTACTATATAGTTTTCAACTAACCGATTCAATTAAATCTTATTTGATTGAATTAATTCTAGCCAACCAATTAATTCAATAATTAATTGTTCCAAATATTAATTAAATATCATATACTTAATTAATATTGCATTTGAATCATATTCAAATGTGTCTCTCTCTTTTATCCTATAGTTTAATATGAATCAAATTCATATTTAATATTTGAACTCTTTCAAATATTTAATTCTCTCATTAATTAATTTTGAATCATATCCAAAATTAATTTATACTCTAAAGTTTAATTAAGCAATTAAACTTATATTATATAATGTATCTTCATACATTATCTTAACAAATAAAATTTAATTCCCTTAACGAATTTGAACACACTTCAAATTCTATTCAAGACTATTTAACCTCAGAACCCTTTTACGAGCTAGCAGGTGGACCTAATGGACCTACAGATCAGAAGCTCCAACGATACGAGATTGATCAGCTAAACTCATTAACCGAGTCAATCAACATTCGTTAACTGTGGGTCACTCCACTAAAGACCCACAGCTGCACTCTTCTCACTGTAGAATATTTCTGTGTCCACGGATATCGACCAATGCAGTAAGTCAATCCTTTACGTGTGTTCGTAACACCAGCTGGGTCAAATTACCGTTTTACCCCTGGTTTACCTCTGAATCCTTAAGTACCACTGATCCCTCTAATGAACAATTTGTTTAGGGTCCAACCTCTAAACAAGAGTTCCTCTCGGGCCAGGAGAGGACGGCGCGCCTTTGTTCAAGCCCTGGAATCAGCCTTTAAGGGAACACACATCTACTTGCCCAAATAGAGGAAGGAGTGAATTCCATCTTGTATTGTCATGTCCCCAGCCCCCCACTTGGTCTTGTCCCCAAGAAGGTAGGCTTATTGAGTCGGCGTACTGGCTACTCTCACCCGTACTAATCAAAGGACAATCCCTCGTGAAAAGGAGTTCATGACACACTCAGGATTAAGATCAAGTTACCTAGGTCATCCTATTGAAACAGTAACCTAACTAGTTAACGGTGTTACATCTAGTGGTTTACTATTTCGTGGTCCGGTCTTATGCAAACTCATTGCATAGGATACCCCCGCTCGCATGTCTCCTACATGGACGCCTTGGATCAATACGTCTGTATCGAATACAAAGCGGGCCGTATCACATAGTGTTACCAGGATAAGCTACCCAACCTTATCCATGTACTATAGACCTTTTAGGTTGTCACTTGAACACTGATCCCCGTATGTCCCCACATACTAGTTCAAGTCTCATGTAAACAACCTTGGATCTTAGTTTATTGGATTTGGGTCATATTGTGCAATTCTAGACTTAATATGACAATAACACTTTTGTTGGCATAGAAAGTTTTCTTCAAGTAATTGTCTAAGTTCGTGAAATTAAAATGTACTAATTTCATGAAGTTAGATTGAATTGGGTTCAATTTCAACCCAAATTCATTAAGGCAATTGGGTCAGAAGCCCAAAATTTCAAGCCCAAAGCCCATGGATGAGCCCAAATACATTTCAGGCCCAAGCCCATGGGCCCAAATGCAACCAAGCCCAAGCCCAAGCGCACGAAGACCTTTAGAAAACTCTATAAATAGGAGACATGACTTCTCATTTGGGGGGACGGCAGAAAGAAAGGAAGAAGAGAAAGCTCTCAGAAGAAACCGAATATTGAAGCTCCTTCTGCAAAACCGAAGATCGAAGCTCAGATCCTCATCAAATCCAACTGCAGAACCGAAGAACAAGACTCTGATCATCTTCAAATCCCGACACAGAACTGAAGAACGAAGTTCAGATCCTCTTCAAAACCCACTGCAGAATCGAAGATCAAAGCTCAGATCCTCGCCAGATTCAGCTACAGAACTGAAGAACAAGGTTCCGATCACCCTCATATCCTGCCGCAAAACTAAAGAACGAAGCTAAGATCCTCTTCAAATCTCGCAGCAAAGTGAAGATCAAAGCTCAGATCCTCTCCAAATCCTGTCGCAGAATTGAAGAACGAAGCTCCGATCATCTTCCAATCTCACTGCAGAACTGAAGATCGAAGTTCAGATCCTCTTCAAGTCCTCCTACCAAATCGAAGACTGAAGCTCTGAACCTCCTGCAGACCTGAAGACTGAAGTTTACCTCGATCCATCTAGAAGAATCCAAATCCTTCTGAAGAACAAACCTTCTAGACCAAAGCTTCTTGAAGACTCTGTAGATCAAGCCAACTTGAAATTGTGAGAGAAAGCATCAAAGGTTGTAACTAGAGACTGTAATCCACTACACTTATACAGAAATCAATACATACAAGTAGTTTCACGAATCAAATTTCTCTCTCCGAAATCTCGTGTGAACAGTTTGGCACGCCCAGTGGGACCTCTCTACCTTTCATCTCTTTCTCTCATTCAAGATCTACGAAAAAAGTTCTAAAGAAACAATGGCATCCAAGAAAGCTGCTTCCAAGACTTCAAGCGGCTCCTACGTGGGACCAATTACTCGCGGACGCTCCAAGGAAATTCAGAAATCAGAAGAAGAACAAGCCTCTGTCATTGCGAATATGATATGGACTCAAATGGCAGAGCAAAACCAAGGCGAGATGGTCATGCAAGAAAATCCTTTATTTGACTATTCTACTTCGTCTTCTGAGCAGGCAAATGAGGCATCAGATCCTAACGTGATGTCTGTAATGATGGCTGACGTAGGTACAGGCGAAGAAAGAATGGCTGAACTGGAAAGAAAAATCAACATGCTGATGAAGGCGGTTGAAGAGAGAGATTATGAAATTGCATCTCTGAAGAATCACATAGAAAGTCGTGATGCCGCTGAGTCAAGCCAAACACCCGCTGCAAAGAATAATGACAAAGGGAAGGCTGTCATACAAGAAAACCAGCCTCAACATTCCACTTCAATTGCTTCGCTGTCCGTTCAGCAGCTCCAAGATATGATTATGAGCTCCATTAGAGCTCAATATGGTGGACCTACTCAAAATTCTCTTATGTACTCCAAACCATACACAAAGAGAATTGACAACCTGAGAATGCCTACCGGATATCAACCTCCAAAATTTCAACCATTCGATGGAAAGGGGAATCCCAAGCAGCATGTGGTTCACTTTGTTGAGACATGCGAAAACGCTGGGACTTGTGGAGATCTCTTAGTTAGACAATTCGTCCGAACCCTAAAGGGTAATGCTTTTGATTGGTATACCGACTTAGAGCCAGAGACGATCGACAGTTGGGAACAGCTTGAAAGGGAGTTCCTAAATCGCTTTTATAGCACAAGGCGAGTTGTCAGCATGACGGAACTCACAAGTACAAAACAACGGAAGGGTGAGCCCGTCATTGATTATATTAATCGTTGGAGAGCTCTAAGTCTTGATTGCAAGGACCGACTCACTGAGCTATCCGCTGTCGAAATGTGCACTAAAGGAATGCACTGGGAACTTCTTTATATACTGCAGGGCATAAAATCCCGCACCTTCGAGGAATTAGCAACTCGCGCTCATGATATGGAGCTAAGTATTGCTACCAGAGGAAATAAAGACTTTCCAGTTCCCGATGTGAAGAAGGAGAAGAAAGAAGTGAAGAGCACCGAGAAGACCTTAAAGGGTGCTACAAGAGAATCCATGGTCGTTAATACGACCCCTCTGAAGTTTACTTCTAATGGAAGAGAAAAGAAAACAGAGAAGCGTCAAAATGAAGGCGAGAAACGTCGCCTAACTTTGAAAGAAAGACAAGAAAAAGTCTACCCTTTTCCAGACACTGACATTCCAGATATGTTAGAACAACTGTTGGAAAAGAGACTTATCGAGCTCCCTGAATGCAAACGACCTGAAGAGATGGGAAAGGTAAATGATCTCAACTATTGTAAATATCACCGGGTCGTGAGTCATCCCGTGGAGAGATGTTTCGTGTTAAAGGAGCTAATTTTGAAGTTAGCTCGAGAAAGGAAAATTGAGCTAGATCTCGATGAAGTAGCTCAAGCAAATCATGCTACTATAATAACCCGTCCTAGTGTCCAGTCGCCCACAAGTTTACCGTATGATCAGAGAGGAAGCTTAATCCAATTCGGCACCTTGGAACCTATTATCATTTGGTCTCAACTAGAAGACACAAGAAATGACTTCCCGGAAAAGGCCCTCTACGAAGAAGATCTTCAAGAAAAAATTAGACAACATGAAGACGACGATGGAGGTTGGACACTCGTAACTCGACGAAAGAACCAAAAGCAAAATTGGGTTCAGAAGGAATCTCGCTTGTTTCAAGAACACAAGAGGAAAAGAATGCCTCGAAGGAAAAAAGGGAAGAAGTGTATGAGAAGGCTCGACATCTTGGAGGAAAGTGAAGAGTGTATCCAACCCCCACAACCAATAACTCTAAAAGAATTCTTCCCGAGAACTTTCCTAGCAAGAATCGATCAAACTGTTACATGCCACGTTGTCAATGTGACGGAAGATGATAATGGCACCTCGACCGTGACAGAAGCCATCACGAAGCTGGAAGACCTACCTTCTTTTAGTATGGATGATTTACTATCACTCCCTCAAGAGGCGAAGAATACTCTTATCGAAGTGTTAAAGGATTGTAAAGCATCTACTGTTGCTCCGTGTTGCATGTCCATAGCTTTTACTGATGAAGATCTACTACTCGGATCAAAACCTCATAATAGGCCTTTGTTCGTCTCAGGCTACATCAGAGAGCAAAAGGTTAGTCGAATTCTCATTGATGATGGTTCTGCCGTCAACATAATGCCCAAGTCTACCATGAATCAGCTAGGCATTCTGATGCAAGAACTGTCGAATAGTAAGTTGGTAATTCAAGGTTTTAACCAAGGCGGGCAACGAGCGATTGGCATGATTCGCCTGGAGCTCATTATTGGAGACTTAAAAGCCAACACTCTATTTCACGTTATAGACTCTAGGACCACCTACAAGTTATTACTAGGTCGTCCCTGGATTCATGAAAATGGAGTGGTTACTTCCACGCTGCACCAGTGTTTTAAATTCTATCAAGATGGCATCAAGAAGGTTGACGCTGATACCAATCCCTTCTCAGAGGCTGAGTCTCATTATGCAGATGCAAAGTTTTATATGAAGAATGACAGTGTAGGGGAAGTTATACCGTCAGAAGTTCCTTTGATAAAAAGTAGCAGCAAACCTGAGCAACAAACAAACACGGGAAAAGAGCTGAGTGAAAACGCAGAAACTTCTCAGGGAAGCAAGGTATCGCTTAGCCAAACAAAAGCTGAAGTGACGAAAAATGAGAAGGTACTATGCTCAGAAGAGAATAAGCCAAACGCTCCTGTCTTACGCTATGTTCCCTTATCTCGATGCAAGAAGGGTGATTCGCCATTTGCAGAATGCTCCAATAATTTAAGAGTTGGCGACATTGAAATTTTGAAAGAGAATTTTATTACACCTCTTACAAAGATATCCAAACAAGAGGTCAAAGACAAACAAGTAGAAACAATTCTGCCTGATAGACGAACAAAAGATGAGTTTGACCCTAAAACATACAAACTATTGGCAAAGGCCGGTTATGATTTCGCGAGTCATACTGAGTTTAAAAGCTTACGGATCTTTGATCAAAGACCTGAACTCTCCCCAACTCAGAAGAAACTTCAAAAAGAAGGTTATGCTATACCCATCTCAAGGGCTGGACTTGGATATAAGTCTCCTGAGCCAGTTCGAATCACAAGAAGAGGGAAAACAAAAGTTGCAGATTCGCTTCACATTACGGTGGAAGAAGTTGATGATCCCGAAGAAGGTAAAGGAAGCGAAAATCATCGGACTTCTGCTTTTGATCGCATCCAACCGTCTGTTACACGATCTTCGGTTTTTCAAAGGCTGAGTACAATTGCAGTAGAGGGTGAAAGTCAGCATCCAACTTCTGGCTCCACACGACCTTCAACCTTCCAAAGATTAAGTATGACTTCTGAGGAAAGAGAAAATGTGCATTCAACTCCTACCACACGATTGCCAGCTTTCCAAAGGTTGAGTGTAACTACAAAAAGATGGAAAGAACGATCCCCTATACCAGTCTCTAAGATAACAGAAACTACCATCAAGCTAAAAGGTGATGAGAAAATTCGCAGCACTGTCCCCTCACGAATGAAGAGAAAATTGCTTGTTTCCGTAAATACAAAGGGTTCATTAAAGATAAAGCGACATGATATCATCATCACAAGACCTAAAGAGAAAAGCCCTGATGATGAAGACGATACAGTTGTATGTTACCACATCACCATAGGGGAGGAATCAGAGACTGAAATGTCTGAAGAAGATGCAGAGGAGGCTCCACCGTCACTTGAAGATGGCGGCCAATCAACAGTTGATGAACTTAAAGAAATCAACCTTGGTACGGTAGAAGAGCCACGTCCGACCTTTATAAGTGCATCCCTTACTCCCGAGGAAGAAGGCGATTATATGAGTCTACTCACATCATACAAGGACATTTTTGCTTGGTCATATAAGGAAATGCCTGGACTTGACCCAAAAGTGGCTGTCCATCGCCTCGCAATTAAACAAGGATATCGACCAGTGAAGCAAGCTCAACGACGCTTTCGACCAGAACTCATCCCTCAAATTGAATCTGAAGTCAATAAGCTGATAGAGGCGGGATTCATCCGTGAAGTTAAATATCCAACGTGGATAGCGAATATTGTTCCCGTTAGAAAAAAGAATGGGCAACTTCGTATATGTGTCGATTTTCGTGACTTAAATAATGCATGCCCAAAGGATGACTTTCCACTACCCATTACCGAGATCATGGTCGATGCAACCATGGGGCATGAAGCTTTGTCTTTCATGGATGGATCGTCAGGATATAACCAAATTCGGATGGCTCTCGAGGATGAGGAGAAAACTGCGTTCCGAACTCCAAAAGGAATATATTGCTACAAAGTAATGCCCTTCGGATTGAAAAACGCCGGTGCTACCTATCAACGTGCCATGCAGAAAAAATTTGATGATATGTTGCACAAACATGTGGAATGTTATGTTGACGACCTTGTCGTCAAGTCCAAACGACGACAAGATCATATGAGGGATTTGAAGGTAGTCTTCGATCGCTTGAGAAAATATCAGTTGAGAATGAACCCTCTCAAATGTGCATTTGGTGTGACATCAGGAAAATTCCTTGGGTTCATTGTAAGGCATCGAGGAATTGAAATTGATCAGTCCAAAATCGATGCTATTAAAAAAATGCCAAGTCCAAGAAACCTACATGAGTTGAGAAGTCTCCAGGGTCGTTTGGCCTACATTAGAAGATTCATATCTAACCTCGCCGACCGATGTCAACCCTTTCAAAGATTGATGAGAAAGAATGCAAGTTTTGAGTGGGATGATACATGTCAGAATGCTTTGGACAGTATAAAAAAGTACCTACTCAATCCCCCTGTCTTAGGTGCCCCTAAGGCAGGAAAACCGGTGATCTTATATATTGCCGCACAAGATAGATCTGTTGGAGCACTATTGGCACAAGAAAAAGAAAACCACAAAGAACAGGCCCTTTATTACTTAAGCAGAACCTTAACAGGAGCTGAGCTAAATTACTCTCCAATTGAGAAGATGTGTCTCGCTCTTTTCTTTGCTATTGATAAACTGAGGCATTATATGCAGGCCTTCACTGTACATCTAGTGGCGAAAGCCGATCCTATTAAATATATTCTATCTAGGCCTATCATTTCTGGACGTCTAGCTAAATGGGCAATCATACTTCAACAATATGATATTGTGTACGTGCCCCAAAAAGCAGTAAAAGGACAGGCATTAGCAGACTTCTTAGCCAATCATCCGATCCCATCAGACTGGAAATTATGCGAAGATTTGCCTGATGAAGAGGTGTTATATATTGAAATTGTAGAACCCTGGACCATGTACTTCGATGGTGCAGCACGGAGGAGCGGGGCAGGAGTTGCCATTGTTTTCATTTCACCTGAG
Organism: Luffa acutangula; assembly: GCA_036850905.1. Taxonomy (NCBI): domain Eukaryota; kingdom Viridiplantae; phylum Streptophyta; class Magnoliopsida; order Cucurbitales; family Cucurbitaceae; genus Luffa; species Luffa acutangula. Next base: position 29,288,117 of record CM072087.1, on the reverse strand, counting down.
AAACACATGTTGCCCTATAGCTTCGCACTCAATGAATCATGCTCAAATAACGTTGCTGAATATCAAGCACTCATCATTGGCCTTCAAATGGCTTTAGAATTCGGGATAAAATACATTGAAGTCTATGGCGATTCAAAATTGATAATAAATCAAATATTACTCCAGTACGATGTAAAGCATGAAGATTTAAAGCCCTACTTCGAGTATGCAAGATGCTTACTGGAGAAGTTCGACAGTATAATATTAGAGCACGTCCCAAGATCTGAAAACAAGAAAGCTGATGCGCTAGCAAACTTAGCTACTGCCTTAACAATTTCAGATGATGTAGCTATAAACATTTCTCTCTATCAGAAATGGATTGTTCCATCAAATGCACATAAGTGTGAAGAAGTCAATGTGACATCGGCTTATGAAATCGAAGAAGAAGATTGGCGGCAACCTATTATAGACTACTTGCAACATGGAAAGCTTCCCACTGACCTTCGACATAAAGCTGAGATACAAAGAAGGGTTGTCCAATTTGTCTACTATAAGAACACTCTTTATCGTCGCTCATATGAAGGCCTTTTTCTTCGATGCTTGGGAAAGGAAGAATCTCAAAAAACATTGGAAGAGGCACATTCGGGCATTTGTGGTGCTCATCAATCCGGACCAAAGTTGCAGTTTCAGTTAAAAAGAATGGGATATTATTGGCCTACAATGATTCAAGACTCCATGCAGTACGCCAAAAAATGTGAAGCTTGCCAGTTTCATGCCAATTTCATACATCAGCCACCAGAACCTCTTCACCCGACTGTAGCTTCGTGGCCTTTTGAAGCTTGGGGACTTGACCTCGTTGGCCCTATAACACCTAAGTCCTCGGCGGGACATTCTTACATCCTTGCAGGGACAGATTACTTCTCAAGATGGGCTGAAGCTGTCGCGTTAAAAGAGGCCAAGAAAGAAAACGTTGTGGATTTCATCCGAACTCATATCATCTATCGGTATGGCATCCCTCATCGTATCGTGACAGATAATGGAAGACAATTCTCCAATGGCCTGATGGACAAGTTGTGTGAGAAGTTTAACTTCAAGCAATGCAAGTCCTCCATGTATAACGCCGCAGCAAATGGATTGGCGGAAGCATTCAATAAGACACTCTGCAACTTATTGAAGAAAGTGGTCTCCAAGACAAAGAGAGACTGGCAGGAAAAGATTGGTGAGGTGTTGTGGGCTTACCGAACTACTCATCGAACTCCTACATGGGTCACACCTTACTCCCTTGTTTATGGAGTAGAAGCTGTACTCCCATTAGAACGAGAGATTCCATCACTAAGGATGGCCGTGTAAGAAGGGTTGACAACTGAAGATAATGCAAGGTTGCGCCTTCAAGAACTAGAAGCACTTGACGAAAGAAGATTAGAGGCTCAACAAGCACTGGAATGTTACCAAGCACGGATGTCTAAAGCTTTTGATAAGAACGTGAAGCTTCGATCATTTCAAGTTGGTGATCTGGTACTCGCTGTTCGAAGACCCATCATCACGACACGACACACAGGGAACAAATCCACTCCTAAATGGGATGGACCCTACGTCATCAAAGAAGTCTACACAAACGGAGCATACAAGATCGTGGATAAAGACGGATTAAGAATAGGCCCGATAAATGGCAAATTTCTTAAAAAATTTTATGCTTGAAATGTAATACTCCTTATCGTAAGAGTCTAAACTACATGATGCTCCTGGCCCGCATGAGCTTAAAAGGTGAACGACCCAAAATAAAATAAAATAAAAGTAAAGAAAGTCGTTTTTTTTACTTGAACTACGTTATGACTTGATCCCTTTTTTTTATTCGAAGGGTACGTAGGCAGCTTAAGGGAAAAAAAAAACTTAAGTTCAGTCAAAGCAATAAAAAAAAAAAACTTTCGTGCGAGAAATAGAATTGCAAAACTTTATTATGACATAAATAAAGAAAGTACAGATGTCCAGTACAATGAATAGAATGAATGTCTAAAAAAAAAAAACTATTTTGCATAAGATAAGTTGCAAGATAAACAAAGACGATTTCAAGGATTCCACTGAAGTTCCTTTAGCTCATCACGGGTACCCTCCAAAAGTCCACGGAGTGTCGATAGAGTTTGAGCATCTGAAGTGCTGATAGTGGGGGCACACTCGACACTACCAATCTCCTCGCGTATTTGTGCAATCACCACCCTTTCTCGATCTAGGTCTTTTTCCTTCTCGGAGACCAAATGGGAAAGTTTTCCTGACTCAGCCTCTGCAGTTTTCAATTTGGCCTCTAATTCTTCGACCTTGGCCTTTAATTCTGCAACCTCTGAGACAGAGCAGTCAAGTCGTTTTTGAAGTACGTCCTTCTCCTCAGCAACACGGCTTTCAACAGATAAGGCTTTTTCTAAGTGGAGCTTCTTTTCCTCCAATCGACTATCTCTAATCTGTGGAGTCAGGTAAGCAGAGAGTGAAGATTGCATTCCCAGGTATTCTCTCACCTTCTGGAAGTAGCCGCCGACAAACTCTTTCAGAGGCGCCAAGTTATTTGTGCTAGCTTCGGCCATAACATCAAATATTTTCAGCATCTCCTGCTCGAGGTCACCAACGTGCTCAAAAGAGGTACGTACGATCTTCCCGTGAATGCTTTGCCACATGGACAAAACAGCCTGTCGCCGGAAGTTAGAGATTACATTGTCAGCACAAAAATAAGAAACTTCGGGTCCTGGGATAGTTTTCTTTCCTCCAGTTTGTTGAGGATTCTCGTTGGTGGAGGGAGGATGTGACATTATGACTTCTTTGCTTTTTGACATGGAGCCAGTATTTTTCGAGGTAGAAGCAAACACGTCAGGACTTGTTAATGACTGATCCTCCAAAGGTATCTGCAAGGTAAGAAGGGATACAAGTGTAAGTAAATGAAACTGCAACATGTGTTAAAAAAAAAAAAAAAGAGGATGGGTTGCCAATCGAAGATGGATCATGGATGATTTCTTTACCTTTTTTGGTCGTTTCCAATGACGATCGTCATTACTGCTATGGCTCTCTTCTGCATCCTGAAGGTTGTTCATCGGACGAGTTGACGCCTCAATCACCCTCTTCCCAGCTTTTTTGGTATCCAACTCTTTATGAGGTTTGGGCTTAGTTGAAGGAATAGTAAAACTATTCACTAAAAGTTGTATGCCTTCTTCCAAATAGCGTCCATGTTTTTGCGACCACCACTTATCATAAGATCGAGTGGTTTGATCATGAGGATCTAGTAGGCGTGTTGGGAGGTATACCTTCGATAAAGTCAAAGTTGCAGTACAGATTCTCCAAGAATGAAAAATATTCTCAAGGCTAACCGGGGGAGCATCATTATGTAAGTCATTCGGTACATCTTGGTGAAAGCCAAATTGACGGCTGAATCGACAAGGGCTGTAAGCTTCTATAGTCATGAAGTTGCCATGGCAAGAAGACAAATAGCAAGATCGGAGGCTGATAAAGAATGAAGTAGATGAAAATGATAAACCCTTAACGTCTTCCAAAACTTCGGCTTTATCATTCCTGGAGGTAAGACTGCCATGCCACATTATGGAGGTGCCTTGATGAATTAGCTTACGAGCTTCAAGACTGTTGAAATATTTTGCACCACCTTCACCAGAATAGTCAACCATCAGGGGACCCCTTACTGGCGTATGCAGTTTAAAATGGGTGCCAAAATAATGCGCTAGCCAGCCATAAACATAGTGAATGGGAAACACAAAAACACACAACCAACAGGAAAGAAAGGCAGCCAGATACGTCCGTTCTTTCCACCCTTCTTCTACGCCAAGATCTTGAAATAACTCTTGTTCTTTGTCAGACCAGTCGCGTGGCTGGGTGAGAGACCCGTCTGGATTATGAGTTGAACGAGGACGGGAAGATTTCTTTGGCCTACGAGAAGGAGGCTTGACATATCTCAAATCACCTTTAAACCAAAAGGAAATCCACAGGTGAGTCGAAATTTGTTGTCTCTCCATTTGCTGGGATGCAATACGATGATAGGCGTCAAAAAGATACCCGCAACTCTTGGGTAGATGGCCATCTTCGTTGCTTGATCTTAACAATTCCTCACAACTAGGAATAATTTCATCGTAGAATCTCCCTTTGATGGGAAGACCTCCAAGTTTCCACATGTCCCACAAAGAAAGGGATATTTCCCCAGATGAAGTGTGAAGGGTGTTGGTTGAAGGACACCAGGCTTCACAAAAGGCTCGAACTATGTCATTATTACGGTCATAGGAGTATAAGGAAGCTATCACAGCTGAATACAAACCAGAGCCTCGTAGTAGTTTCTTGTTCCGAACAATGATAAACTCCAGCCACTCCCAGTAACTAGCAATGTGAGTAAATTCTCTGGTGAATTTCAGTAAAGGCCCCCAACGGACCTGATTTTCAATGATGCGACGCCCCAACGTCGGTTCTGGATTGACATTTGGCTTCTTTCCGTGTAAAGAGGATCGGAGAATCCAAACTTTAGTGGAAGAATTCTGGCCTTGAGTCCTTTCTAGAGACCATTCCGAAAGAAAATGAGATTTGTCCAAAGCAACGTTTGACTCTATAATGGAAGTCTCTATTGGAAGAATGGTCCCACTTCTGATGGGTTGATCTTTGTCCAGTAGAACGATCAAACTTTTCTTCCCGTTATCTGAAAGCTCTGTGAAATGCACCATGTTCCTACAAAAAAAGGAAAAGAGAAGGTTAAACATTGGTCAAAGTAATGGTAATGATCTTATTGAATCACAGAACATAAAATGATCGGCCTGAATTCCATCAGAATCAGGGATGGATCACTTTCGAAGCAAGACGTGGAGGGCGAGTGACCATCCTGAATCCCACCTGAATCAGGGGTTGATCACTGCCTGAGGCAAGACGTGGAGGGCGAGTGACCATCCTAAATTCCGCCTGAATCAGGGGTTGATCACTGCCTGAGGCAAGACGCGGAGGGCGAGTGACCATCCTGAATTCCGCCTGAATCAGGGGTTGATCACTGCCTGAGGCAAGACGCGGAGGGCGAGTGACCATCCTGAATTCCGCCTGAATCAGGGGTTGATCACTGCCTGAGGCAAGACGCGGAGGGCGAGTGACCATCCTGAATTCCGCCTGAATCAGGGGTTGATCACTGCCTGAGGCAAGACGCGGAGGGCGAGTGACCATCCTGAATTCCACCTGAATCAGGGGTTGATCACTGCCTGAGGCAAGACGTGGAAGGCGAGTGACCATCCTGAATTCCACCTGAATCAGGGGTTGATCACTGCCTGAGGCAAGACGTGGAGGGCGAGTGACCATCCTGAATTCCGCCTGAATCAGGGGTTGATCACTGCCTGAGGCAAGACGTGGAGGGCGAGTGACCATCCTGAGTTCCGCCTGAATCAGGGGCTGATCACTGCTTAGGAAAGAGAAGTGAAAGAATGACTAGCCTAAGTTCCGCCTGAACTAGGGGTTGATCACTCTTCAATTAAAAAATGTTTTTTTTTTTTTAAAAAAAAATCTTCTTTTAATAAAAAAAGCTTGTCATTTTGGGAAATAACTTATAATAAATGCTTAACAAAAAATGTATTCACCTCTAGGAAGCAAGCAAGTGTTGAGTGCAATAAGAGCGGTTGAATATAATTTTTCCCTGTGATCAAGAAAGAAAAGATTAATTAGCAAACAAAAGAAAGGAGTTTGTTAAGTTAAATAAATAAATAATTGGACCCAAAAGTGTGCAAAGATCAAAGTTAAAGAAAAGGAAAAAAATTTAAACAAAAAAAGAAGAGTAAAGGGTTAAGAAAGAAGGAAAGTTTAAAAAAAAAATGAAAACCAAATAAAAAAAAGAGAGAATTTAAAAAAAAAACTGAAAGTTCAAAGCAAATAAAAAAAATAAAAGAAAAGGAATTTTTAAAAAAAATATATAAAAGAAAATAAAAAGAAAAAAATCAGAAATTAAATAAAGTTGAAAAAAAAGAGAGGAATAAAAAGTTAGGAAAAGAAGAAAAATTGAAAAAAAAAGGATGAAAATCGAAAGTTTGATTACAGGAAAATTAAAAAAAAAATTTATAAAAGAAAACGAAAGAAAAAAATATATTGAAAAAAAAAAAAGTAAAATTAAAACACAAAAAAGATAAAAGATAAAAGAAAAAAAACAGAAAGTAAAAAAAAAAACACAAAAAAAAGGGGTGAAATAAAATAAATTTGGAATTTGAAAAAAAAATTAAATTGAATGGGGGCTGAACATGTTTTTCCCTCCTAAAAAAAATAAGGATTAAAAAAAATATTTTGAAAAGTAAAAGTTGAAAAAAGAAAAGCAGAAAAAAATGTGGGGCCCATTATTTTTTTTTTCTTTCTTCTCTCTCATTTTTCCTCCCCATTCTCTCTCTCACCATTCCCCGATCTGTTCCCTCATTCTCTCTCTCTGAATTTTTTTTTTTTTGTTTCTCTATCTCACTCTACGCCGCCATCGCTCGCACCGCTCCGGTCGCCGCCACACCTCAGTTGCCCGCACACCGCTAGTAAAGCCAGCGTCTCCTTCTCTTTTCGCACACTGCCGTCGCTCACAGTCCGCCTCGTTCTCCCTCGGTCTGCAACCCGAACAGCAGCCCGCCAAACTTCTTTCTCATCTCCTAATCTCAGCAACAAGAGTCGAAATCTTACCAGCAAAGTGGCAAGGGAAGCAACTTGACGACCCGAATGCAGCAGGTTGGTTATGATTTCTTTCTGAATATAGCCCACACGATGTACTTCAGCAAGATGCGTTTCGGCAGTCAGCACAATGAAGTGAGACCCATCCATCTTTCAGTATATATAGTGCAAAATCTTTGAGAAATTATCTCATAATTTAGGTAAGATCTCATTTTTTCCAAATTGAATAGGAGAATCTCAACTTCAAAATAATTTTTGAGTTGTAATTTCACGTGAAATCCGAGATTTGGGATTGATTAAACCAAAATCAACAAATTTTACTCAGAACTTTCATCCATTCTGTTACCCTCGTGGATCCCAAAATTTGGCCCAAACAAAAAAACTTAGGTAAACTGCAGGATTTAAAGAATTGGGCTACTCCAAAATTAGAAATGTCTTCAATTCTCCACTAAATTAAAATGCTAGTCAAATCCTATTCCAAATAGAAACCACTAAAACTCAATTTGAGTGGTGGTCAACTCGAATTTCAAAATTAAGCAATTTTTTTTTTTTTTTTTTCCAAATCAAATTGATATCAATTCAAATTATATTCCAAATTCAAGCCATAATTTGGAACTTTAGATCAAATTAAAATTTGGGAATACTCCAAAATTTTTGCCCAAATTTAGATCTTATCAAATTCAAATTATACCCAAACCAAAATTTGGTAAGATTTTGCCTCAACTCCAAATTTACTCATGCTCCAAATTTTACTCAAAGCATGATTAAATTAGAATTCAATCCCAAGTTCAAGCTAAGTTGGCAAAAGCTCAAATTATTCTCCAAATTCAAAGAAAATTGAAGAATTCAAAGTTTCTTTCGAAACCAATTTGTGGTAAATTTCAAATTTTTACCTCAAATCCAAAATTTTCCCAAAACAGGAGTGAACTAAAATTCAAATTTTATTTTAAGTTCAAAACCTGGAAATAGCCTCAAATCCTACTCCCAGTTCAAGTACAAATTGGGTAGTCAAAATTATGAAGAAAAAATTATTGCCAAGTCATAATTTTCGAGATTCACCCACATATTTGTGCATAAATCTCGAAAAGGGGGCATTTGTTGGCATAGAAAGTTTTCTTCAAGTAATTGTCTAAGTTCGTGAAATTAAAATGTACTAATTTCATGAAGTTAGATTGAATTGGGTTCAATTTCAACCAAAATTCATTAAGGCAATTGGGTCAGAAGCCTAAAATTTCAAGCCCAAAGCCCATGGATGAGCCCAAATACATTTCAGGCCCAAGCCCATGGGCCCAAATGCAACCAAGCCCAAGCCCAAGCGCACGAAGACCTTTAGAAAACTCTATAAATAGGAGACATGACTTCTCATTTGGGGGGACGACAGAAAGAAAGGAAGAAGAGAAAGCTCTTAGAAGAAACCGAATATTGAAGCTCCTTCTGCAAAACCGAAGATCGAAGCTCAGATCCTCATCAAATCCAACTGCAGAACCGAAGAACAAGACTCTGATCATCTTCAAATCCCGACACAGAACTGAAGAACGAAGTTCAGATCCTCTTCAAAACCCACTGCAGAATCGAAGATCAAAGCTCAGATCCTCGCCAGATTCAGCTACAGAACTGAAGAACAAGGTTCCGATCACCCTCATATCCTGTCGCAAAACTAAAGAACGAAGCTAAGATCCTCTTCAAATCTCGCAGCAAAGTGAAGATCAAAGCTCAGATCCTCTCCAAATCCTGTCGCAGAATTGAAGAACGAAGCTCCGATCATCTTCCAATCTCACTGCAGAACTGAAGATCGAAGTTCAGATCCTCTTCAAGTCCTCCTACCAAATCGAAGACTGAAGCTCTGAACCTCCTGCAGACCTGAAGACTGAAGTTTACCTCGATCCATCTAGAAAAATCCAAATCCTTCTGAAGAACAAACCTTCTAGACCAAAGCTTCTTGAAGACTCTGTAGATCAAGCCAACTTGAAATTGTGAGAGAAAGCATCAAAGGTTGTAACTAGAGACTGTAATCCACTACACTTATACAGAAATCAATACATACAAGTAGTTTCACGAATCAAATTTCTCTCTCCGAAATCTCGTGTGAACAACTTTATTGCATAAACCTCAATAACACTTTATTGATACAAGTGTATAATTCGTTAATCATTCACTATCTACGAGTTTTAGGACATAAATCCCAACACTCTCACCGTTCGAAACTCAGAACTTTCACCGTCAGGAACTTGAAACCCACTGCCGCTGAAACTTAGAACTCTCACCGTCCCTCTCTCTCTCACGGCCACTCAGAACTCTCATAGTCCCTCTCTCTCATGTCCGCTCAGAACTCAAAACTCGTAAAATCGAAACCCAGATCTGTCGTCTTCGCCTGAGAGAACATCCACGACTACAGATCTGACACCAACGAACTCAGAACTCATAAAATCGAAACCCAAAAGAAGGAATGCCCACGACGCCTACAAACCCGAACCAGCAAGGAACGAGTTCCATCGCTGCCTAACCACGACGTCACTGTCGCTGCCTTCAAATCTGGAACGAAACCTAGATCTGGGTTTCGTTTCAAATGGGTTCGAAGGGCTTTCCATCGGAATCACGTGGTGTCGCGCAGAGGAGAAGAGAAATGTCGCGGGTCTCGTGGGTGAGGGTTGTTGTCGTGTAGAAGAGAAGAGAAAAACGAAAAGGAGTGTGCTGGGATTTTGACCGGAGAAGAAGAAAGGGTTGTTGTCGTGCGAATTTCAAACCGACGTGGCCTAGGATTTCGACCAGAGAAGAAGAAAACGAGAGAGATGGATGAAGAGGTGGTGGCGCGAGAGGTCGGCGTAGGCGATGTGGGTTTCACTTTAAAAACGGAAAGGACGTGGAAAAAAAAGTGTCGGCGACAGCCCGGTTGTTAGTAGCCGACTGCTGGAGTTGAGGAATAAGAAGAAGAAGATGGTGGTGGTTGAGAAGAAGAATAAGAAAAGAGGGGAAAAATAAGAGGGAAAATGAAAAAAAAAAAATATTTTTAATTATTTTATTTTTTAAAGTTAAAAAATAATATTTTTAATAAAACAATAAGTGTCACATCAGCAAACCGTTAAGATTTAAGGAAAAAGTGGATGAAGGGACCAAAATGAAACAAAATCCAAACCCCAGGGACTAAATTATCGAGTTTGAAAACTCAGGGACTAAAATGAAACTTAACCCAAACCTCAGGAACCAAAAATGTATGTTTCCAATAATACTACTTTCTATAAGTTATCTAATAGAAATAAGTTTGTGTCATGTATCTAAACATAATTATTAAACATTTTTATAGTTTAAAGATCTATTAGATATAAAAGTGATAATTCAAGATCTTATTAGACATTTTTTTTTTCTTTCACAAATTCAAATAAATATAAACTTTCACTAAAGTTGTAATTTAATTTAAAAATTAAGGACAGAGATATAATAGAGTGAGAATTAAGTTAGAAAAGGAAAGAAAAGTTATAGAAATATATAGGAATTTTAGAGAGAGAAAGATGAATTTTTTTTTTTTTGACAATATGTGGGGTGGGGGATTCGAACCACAGACCTTATGGTTATCAATACAACTTTATGCCAGTTGAACTATGCTCTTGTTGGAGAAAGATGAATTAAATTGAGGGAAAGAAAAATAGGAGAGAAAATGAGAGTAATTAACTTATAAAGAGAAGATTTATAGATGTTAGCCTAAGGTGAGTTTCACATGTCTACAGGTTTAATTAATTTTTTTAAATTTTTTTTTTTAAAGTGATTTTAATTTAAAGACTTGTGTGTTTGATTATATATTCTTAAAAATGATTTTAATCACAACTTTGTTTGGCAAATTGATCCTACAAATATCAAATTACCATAAAAAGAAGATGAGAATATAGGAAGCTTTAAATTTGAGGAAAATTTCGCAATTTCAACCTTATTTTATATTTGAATTTTTTCATGTTCGAAAATTTTTAATATGAAAACTGTGAACCTATATATATTTAATAATCCCATTGAAGAATCTATTGAAAAAGTTTGAGGACTTATTTGAATTTTTTTTAAGTTTAGGGACTAAATTGTCACAACTCTTGAAAATCCGAGGACTAAACTTGTAATTTAACTTTTTTTTAGTTCATACCTATGGGACGAGAAGATTTGAATCTATGATCATTTGGGTGAGGATATATGCCTTATTAACTATTTAATTTATGCTCAATTGGCTAAGAAATGATTATGAACCAATCTAATTATTTAAAAGACTCTAGATTATAGGGATAGTGATCAAACTATTAACCTTTGAGATAGTAATTAGAAATACTTTATCCACTAAGCTTAGGCTGAGATTAACTTTTATTTAGTATAGTGATAGCTTACTATATTATTTAATTTTAAAATTTAAGAGGGTTGAATTGAAATGGCCCACTAACATATAGTAATTGACTGGTTATGAGTAGTTTGATTATGAATGATTATTTGTGTTTTAGTGGTTATGGGTAGTTTCATTATAAATAACCCTTTAAATGATTATTTGTTTGTAACTACAAAAATAAAAAAGGGAATCTAAAGAGTACAGTGGGGTCTTACCTAATAGCACACCATGTGGTTTCCATCAAGGCACTAAATTAAAGCATATTGATAGGCTAACAACATATCATTCATATGGGATATTCTTCTCTAAACTTACCTTTCACCTACAAATTCCCTACAAATTTATTGTTATGGTTGGAGGTAAGTATCCCGCTTTAAATTTTATTCTAATAATAGAGAGATTTTGACAAACGATACACGATGGGAAGATATAATTTTTTTTTTCCAACATGAGCATAGTTCAATTGACATAAAATTTGTACAAATGACTTAAGATGTTGATGGTTCGAATATCCTACCTTTACATGTTGAAAAAAAGAAAGATATAAATTTTAGCGTGAGAGAGAATAATTTTAGAAAGACACATTTAAGTTAGAGGGAGAGAATTTATAGGGAGAAAAAGGGAATTTTAGATAGATATGGGGGGAGAGAGAATATATTAAAAGATAGAAATATAGTGTGAAAGAGATTTTGACTTAAAAAATAAATAAATAAGTGAGAGTTTGACTTTAATTGTAAAATTTGACTTGTTTAAAAAACTTTTTTAAAATTAAAAAAACAAAGGAAAAAGTGATTTGTTATCACTTTTTTTTTATGAGTCATCATAAAGGTAGGAGTGAGCACTCATATTTGAAGCTGCACTTATAACAAGAATATAAATCAACTGACATAAGGTATGTGTTTATGATCAAGAGGTCATGAATTCAAATCCTTCAACTCCATATTGTTGAATTTGAAAAAAAAAAACACAATGAGTTAGTGGGAATCAACTTAATGGGCATCTACGGGAGATAACTTGTTCGTCAATCCAAAAATGCCCAAAGAAGATGTCAAAGCTGCTAATTTATGGGCAGCTTTGTTCTCCTCTCTAAAAATTTTACAAAATTGAATTAAAACCAAATCTATGTCTAATAGGTCATTGAACTTTTAAAAAAATAAAATAGATCTTTCAACTTTCAATTTTCTACCTAATAGGTCAATGAACTTTGAAAGTATCTAATGGATCAACAAGCTTTCAATTTTGTGTTTAATATGTCATTGATTTATTAAAAAAATTTAAAATTTATGACCTGTTAGAAACATGTTTAAAAATCTATTAGACACAATCATACCACTAAACTTATAATTTAACCTCTTTTTTTTTTTTTTTTTTTTTTTTCAAATTTTCCTCTCAGCTCTATTTTTTTTTTCTTTCCCTGATTTCCAAGAGAAACAAACTTTTCTTTCCCTTTTCCTTTCTTTAACATATATATGATAACTTTCTAACTTTGCTTTTATCTCTAACTTTGCTTTTAATATGTCATTGATTTATTAAAAAAATTTAAAATTTATGACCTGTTAGAAACATGTTTAAAAATCTATTAGACACAATCATACCACTAAACTTATAATTTAACTTTTTTTTTTTTTTTTTTTTTTCAAATTTTCCTCTCAGCTCTATTTTTTTTTTCTTTCCCTGATTTCCAAGAGAAACAAACTTTTCTTTCCCTTTTCCTTTCTTTAACATATATATGATAACTTTCTAACTTTGCTTTTATCTCTAACTTTCATTTCTAAACAATATTATTCTTCATCTCTCCAAATTTATTCTCTTAAAACTTTTCTCTGCCCAATTTTTTTTTTCTCTTGAAAATTTCTCACCCATCTCTAACTCTATCAACATGTTTTTCTATCTCTCTAATTTTGTAAAAAAGGAAAAAAAATCGATAACAACAACTAGTTACCAAACTTGACTGGTTTCTTGTTTTTGAAAATAGAAAAAAAATTATCGTCAAACATGTGCAATTGTTAGTCTAAATTACAAATTTGGTCCCTCTAATTTAGAGGAGTTTTTTTTTTTTTTTTTTTTGGTTCGGAGGAGTTAGAATTTAGTCACTTTGTTTTAAAATCAGAATTTTGTTCCTATGGTCGGATAAAACCTCATTAAATAGTCTATATATCGTACTCAATCTGTTAGCAACCACACACTTACTCAATTAGTGACTTCTCACGATCGTAGAAACTATTTGATGAGGTTTGGACGAAAAATTCTAATTTTAAAACTATAGGATTAAATTCTAACTTTCTCTATATCATATGACAAATTTTGTAATTTAATCGGAAAGAGTCAACCATGAAATGGTTCTCAAACAACACGACACGTGCCACGTGGCACATGCATAAGTATTGGGTGAGGGGCAATATTGAACCAACCGTCTTTCAAAGGTCTGGTCTGAACGTAGAGGCTTCTACTTCCTTTTCCTCCTCGTTTAAGGAATATTCGTTTTTTCTTTTCACTAACCGATAGTGTTTTGTTGTGATGCTATGTGATTTCAACTATCAAAATAAAAAAATTAAAAAAAAAAACAAAAAACAAAAAAGCATTGATTTTTAAATGGAAACATCATCTGCGGAAAACACACACTGCCATAATATATATATTGTTTTAAATTAACTTTTACCTTTCATAAAATAAAGTATAAGGGGCGTTGTTTTTGGTTGGCAATCTAAATTTTCTTTTATGTTCTCGGATTCATTGAATTCAGTGAATATGTGTTTGAAAGATCTGTGTTTCTAAAAATAGTTTTCAGATTATGTGATTCAAATAATGAAAAAATTTGAAAACAACTTTTTAAAGCCTCATTTGATAACCATTTGAGTTTTTGGTTTTTTTTTTGTTTTTATTTTTGGGTTTCCGTTTTTTAAAAACAAAAACATATATGTTTGGTCACTGTTTTTTATTTTTCAGTTTTTAAAAAATTAGAGGGATGAAAAGATGTTTTAGAGCGAGAAAAATGTTGGGTATTATTACAAATAAAATGTGAAAGAAAGTGATGTTTAAATTCAATTCATTGTCAAAAGTTTCAAAATGGATTGAAACATATCAAATTCAATTTGAAGTTTCATTTACAAATTTAACATATGGAAGTTAAATTTGGTGTTATAAAGGAAGTGATGTTTAAATTCAATTTTCCGAAAGTTTCAAAATGGATTGAAACATCAAATTCAATTTGAAGTTTCATTTACACATTTAACATATAGAAGTTAAATTTGGTGTTATAACTCAATTGAGTTATATTTTGCATATGTTTCAATTTTATTTATTTTTGTTCTTTGGAGTTACTAAGTTTCTAGCCTATAAATAGCAACTTGTTTCTTCATTTGAGTAATCTTATCCCATTTGGAGTAGGGGTGATCATCGGTCGGTCGACATCGGTTTTGAGCAAAAATCGACGCCGACCACCAACATGTCGGTTCTGATCGGCCGGTGATCTCGGTTTTGGGAGCTATTACAAAAATCGACCGACCGACTATAAGAAAAAATCAGTCGATTTTCGGTCGGTTATGGAAGTTTGTATGGAGAAGAGAAAAAAGCGTTGGAAATGAAAGAAAATCGAAGAGAAAACGAGAAGAAGAGAAGAAAAGAGGAAAAAATGCTCCATGCGTGTAGATGGGGTAACATCGTCCACTTCCTTTGAGCCTTGAACGGTTCTGTTTGAACAAAAAAAAAAAGAGAGAGAATCGAAGAAAGAAATGAAAACAGATGAGAAAGGAAGAGGGAAAGAGAGAAGGGAGAGAGAAGATGGTGGATGAAGATGGGAGAAAGAGGGTGAAGTACAAAAAAAAAAAAAAATCAAATAATAATTTTTTTTAAAAAATAATAGGTAATGATTACCTATTTAAAAATCCAGCTGGTGGTTTTAGAAAACCACCGACTGGTTTCTTGTGATAACAAGTCCACTACCACACGTTTTCCAATTTCCCTTATTCTTTTTTTTTAATAAGCCATTTCGGTTGGTTCGGTCGGTTTTAGCTTTCTTGTGCTCGCCGACCGACCGATTGGTTGGTTTTTCTACCAGAAAAACTGAACCCGACTGATTCTCAACCAAAACCGACCGACCGAAGTCGGTTCGGCCGGTTTTGGTTGGTCGGCTCGGTTTTTCAGTTAATATTGCTCACCCCTAATTTGGAGCATTATTCTTTCTTTCTTTGTCTATTTTGATCTTGAGTTGAGCTGAGAGAAAGTATCCAAGAGTTCTGTCAGATCCGAATAGTTCTAGGTTGCTGTTCTACTGGAATTAGTCGTTGTATCCTGCTGAGATAATCGTTGTAAACTGCTAGCAACCCATGCAGAGTGAATAATTGTCTTTAGGACAATGCTTTATAAGCGTGCCTTCACTACATATTATTTCATTCACCAAGTTCTTGAGGTTTTCGATTTGTTGTGGTTATAGTTTCTATTATTCAAGCTATTTACATTTGTAACTTCTGTCTGTTATTCATCTGGTTTATTTTGAGTTCTGTAATTGTGGTTAAATACAATGTCTATGTTGTTATTTACATTATAATTTTTTATTACCATCTTTGTTGTAATAAGTTTGTTAGTGTTACTCATTTTAAAAATATAGCGTATTTCCAACAATCTGAAGACAATTAGCTAAACTGATGGCTGCAAATGTTGGGTTTTATACCCTAAAACTCGTGGATAGTAAATAACAAAGTTAATTATAATCGATAAAGCGTTATTGAGGTTATTCAATAGTGGTTATTGAATGGCTGTTTAATTATGTATCAATTAACCCAAATCCAATAAACTAGAACCCATGGCTATATAATGAACACTTGAACTTTATGTGTAGACATAAAAATGGATCAAGTTCGAGTAATAGCCAAAATGGTCTATGCTATAGAGATAGAGGTTGGGACACTATGAGATGTGGTCCACTTTGTATTTAATACAAACAATGTGATCCTAAATCGTTCATATAAAGACATGCGAGTGGGGACATCCTATGCAATGAGTTTGCATAAGACCAGGACTGAGAAATAAGTCACTTTCCTTTATAATGCAGTTTACTGTGAAATTGATTATTTCATGCGATGACCTTGGTAACTTGATCTTAATTCTGAGTTAACTATGAACTCCTGTTTATTCGGGATTATCCTTTAATTTACATGGGTGAGAGTGACTCAACATCGCCGACTCAATAAGCCTACAATTTGGGGATAAGAACGGGTAGATAGCTGGGGACATAGTCTTGCAAGATGAAATTTACTCCTACCCGCCTATAGGGATAGTAGAGGTTGTTCCCTTAAGTGTTGACTCTGAGTCTTGAACAAAGACGCGTCGTCCTCTCCTGGCACGAAAGGATTTTCTGTTTGATGGTTGAACCATAAACAAATTGTTCATTAAAAGATCAATGGAACTTAAGGAACAAGATGTAACTTCAGGGGTAAAACGGACTTTTGACCTACTGTAGTTACGAACAACCTGTGAAGGGTCGACTTACTGATTATGGTTGTATCGGGTGGACAAAAATATATCTACAGTGAGGGGAGTGCAGCTACGGGCTATAGTGGAGTATCCTGCTAGTTAACGAATGTTGGTTAACTAGGTTAATGAGTTTAACCGGTTAATTTGAGATCTTTGAAGCCCATGATCTGTAGGTCCATTAGGTCCCTGATAACTGCCCAAAAGGTAGTTATTTAGGCCTCAATTATATAGGGATTTGTGTGTCCTTTATGCTTATTAGGGTTGGTTTTGGATAGATATTACATGTTTTAACCCATTTGGAAGAATGGAAGCATTGGAAATTATTTTGTGTAGATTATGTTGTGGGCGACTGGAGATAGCAAATTCTGTGCTGCAGCAAAACTGGGAACAGAACTGCCACATCACAGCTCGTTAGCCAACTTCATGAACCGACTTCTGTTGAGTTATTTTCGGGATAAAGGAGCAAGGAGAGCCCTACACGTGTCCAAGTTGACCTAATTCAAGCCTCCTATCCTTCTATAAAAGGAAGTAGCCGTCCAAGTCAAAAGTATTCCATGTTCTCCCTTGGAAGCCGAATAGTATAGAGAGATTGGAGACCACCAAGAACACCATCATTTGCAAGCTAATTAAGGAGTTTATTTTCTTTATTAACTTGTGATTATGGACATGCCTACTCAGATTGTCATTTGTATTTTCATGCCTATTATGAACTAAGTAGCTTAGGTGTTGGTTAGGAATAATGTGATTGCCGTGCTTCATCTTTAGTAATATATTGACTATCGCATTTTGGTTAGTTGTTGTACTTATTTTCATTTTATGCCCGCCTGGCCAGCCGGTGTGAATAGCTCTCTCTAGTTTCAGGGATGATTTAGAGAGTGTGTGGCAATTATCCACACTACGATCATTGTGTATTGGTGAACGCCAGTGACTGAGCTAGGGATAGCCAGTTGCCTAGTGCTTGATCGGTCGTACTTCATTGGGGTTGAAACACATCCCAAAAGATCCAAAGTTCCGGGAGGAATCTGCTAATAATACTGCGAGAAATGCATGATCAATAATATTGCTAGAGCATCTTTTAGAACAATCACTAAATCCTAACCAGCGCCTGTCTTTAATCTGTCTATCTATTTGTTTACTTGTTGTTCTGTCATTTATTTTGCCCCAGCATAATTCTTATAAAACCAAATCATTTTACCATCTTTGAAGCCATTAGAAAGTTACAAAAAAATAGGTAGAGTGGAAACTAATTCAGGACTCGGATTGATAATATTACTTGCTGCAGAATGTGTATACTTGCAAAGGAATTCTAGAGTCTTTTATACCATATTTTTACTCACTCTAGGATCCCAACAAGTTTTTGGCGCCGTTGCCGGGGACTTGAATAAGTTTTTATCTGATTTGTTTTGTGTATGTATTTTAGTGGTTTGGTGCTAGAACCTTTTGATTGTTTCTTTTGTTTTTGCAGGTGTGAGTTTGGTGCATGAGCGATCCACCTGGGGTACGGTTTGAGCTTGATCCAAAAATTGAAAGGACATTCAGGAACAGAAGGAGGGAGTAGCGCAGAAACCAGATGGAGAACGTGCCGCGTCTTCCGGAGGCTCCTGAAGGTCCAGCAGACCCCCAGAATCGTTTGCTGCAGCAAAACCCGCTCTTTGAACAAAATGAGCAGCAAAATAATCAGGCTGAAAATCCTATCTTGATAGCGAACGATAGGACCAGAGCCATTCGAGCGTATGCTGTCCCGATGTTTAATGAGTTGAATCCAGGGATTGCACGCCCCCAAATCCAAGCGGCAAATTTTGAAATGAAACCGGTAATGTTCCAGATGTTGCAAACCGTGGGACAATTCCATGGTTTGTCATCTGAAGACCCTCATTTACATCTTAGGTCTTTTCTAGGAGTTAGTGATTCTTTTGTAATTCAAGGAGTGCCTAGGGATGCTCTTAGATTAACTTTGTTTCCGTATTCTCTTAGAGATGGAGCAAAGGCATGGTTAAACTCTTTTGCTCCAGGATCAATTAGGATATGGGATGAGTTAGCTGAAAATTTTTTGAGTAAATATTTCCCACCTAATAGAAATGCTAAATTAAGGAGTGAAATAGTAGGGTTAGGCAACTTGAGGATGAGACTTTTAGTGAGGCTTGGGAGAGATTTAAGGAGCTTTTGCGAAAATGTCCCCACCATGGTTTACCTCATTGTATTCAAATGGAAACATTTTACAATGGTTTAAATGGAGTAACCCAAGGTATGGTCGATGCTTCAGCTGGAGGGGCCCTTTTGGCAAAAACTTTTGATGAAGCCTATGAAATTTTAGAAAGAATATCGATTAATAGTTGTCAGTGGTCGGATGTTAGAGGCACAAATAAAAAGGTTAAGAGTGTGTTAGAGGTTGATGGTGTGTCCACCATTAGGGCTGATCTTGCTATGATTGCTAACGCTCTTAAGAATGTGACAGTGATTAGTCACCAGCAGCCACCAGCTATGGAGCCTACTGCAGTGGTGAACCAGGTGGCAGAAGAAACATGTGTCTATTGTGGTGAAGATCACAACTACGAGTTTTGCCCCAACAATCCAGCTTCTGTGTTTTTGTAGGTAATCAGAGGAATAACCCTTATTCTAACTTTTATAATCCAGGTTGGCGCAACCACCCCAACTTCTCATGGGGAAGTCAAGGAAATGACGTGCAATCACAACAAAAGGTGAACCAGCTGGGATTTGCTAAAGCGCAGGTATTGCCCCAGCAAAATAAGCAGGCTTTGCCCCAGCAAAATTCGGAAAGTTTTCTCGAGGCGATGATGAAAGAATTTATGGCTCGTACAGATGCCGCAATTCAAAGTAATCAAGCTTCGATGAGAGCCCTGGAATTGCAAGTGGGTCAGCTAGCTAATGAGCTGAAGGCAAGGCCTCAAGGGAAACTTCCCTCAGATACTGAACACCCTCAAGGGGAAGGTAATGAGCAGGTAAAGGCAGTAACTCTTAGGAGTGGTAAGCCATTACATGAGCCTAGTAAGACCCAGGAGGTAAATAGAAATAGTGATAATAATGTTGTTGTTGAGAAAGAGTTGGAGTTTGGTCAAGGTGCTGGAGGGAGCAATAAAAATGCTGGAGCATCTGGTTCTGTTCCAGATGTGGAACCACCTTATGTGCCGCCCCCACCTTATGTACCACCTCTACCTTTTCCACAAAGGCAAAAGCCTAAGAATCAGGATGGTCAATTTAAAAAGTTTTTAGAGATTGTTAAGCAATTGCATATAAATATCCCTTTAATAGAAGCTATTGAGCAAATGCCTAATTATGCTAAATTTCTTAAGGATATTTTGACTAAAAAGAAGAGATTAGGTGAGTTTGAAACTGTATCTCTTACTGAGGAGTGTAGTGCTATTCTTAAGAATGGGCTACCCCCAAGGCTAAGGATCCAAGGTCATTTACTATACCCGTGTCTATAGGTGGAAAAGAATTAGGTAGAGCACTCTGTGATTTAGGCGCAAGCATTAACCTAATGCCTCTTTCGGTCTATCGGAAGTTAGGTATTGGTGAAGCTAGGCCTACCACAATTACACTCCAACTAGCTGATAGGTCTATCACATATCCAGAGGGTAAAATTGATGATGTCTTAGTAAAAGTGGATAAATTCATATTTCCTGTTGATTTTATTATTTTAGACTATGAGGCTGATAAAGATGTCCCAATTATTCTAGGTCGTCCATTTTTGGCTACTGGTAGGGCATTAATAGATGTTCAAAAAGGAGAATTAACGATGAGAGTCTGTAATGAGGAAGTTAAATTTAATGTGTTTAAAGCCATGAAATATCCAGACGAAATGGAGGATTGCTCTTTCATTAGGATTCTGGAGAGCCCAATTATTGAGACAGCAATACAGGATTCGGCTGATAAGCATTCGGAAAAGCATGGAGAGGTTAGTGTAGAGGATTTTTAATTTTGTTCTTTAGATAGAAAAAATGAAAAAGAATTGTTTAGATGTGAGGATGTTTTTGAGTCTTTAGATTTAAACCAAAGGAAAGCTCCTCCCATTAAGCCATCCCTGATTGAGGCACCTATTTTAGATTTGAAGCCCTTACCGGATCATCTAAAGTATGTGTATCTTGGGGAGGGTGAGACGTTGCCCATTATTGTTGCATCAGATTTAATGCCAGAGCATGAGGAGACCTTAATAAAATTGCTGCAGCAATACCGCAAGGCTATAGGTTGGACATTGGCTGATATTCAGGGAATTAGCCCATCTTTTTGTATGCACAAAATCACTTTAGAGGAGGGATCCTTTAGGAGTATTGAGCAACAAAAAAGGCTTAACCCTGCAATGAAAGAGGTTGTTAAAAAGGAGGTAATTAAATGATTGGATGCTGGGATCATTTATCCAATTGCCGATAGCAATTGGGTAAGCCCTGTCCAATGTGTTCCTAAGAAGGGAGGTGTCACTGTGGTGCGCAATAAAGACAATGAGTTGATTCCAACCAGGACAGTAACTGGCTAGAGGGTTTGCATGGATTACAGGAGGCTTAATAAAGCTACCCGTAAGGACCATTTCCCTCTACCATTTATTGACCAGATGTTGGATAGATTGGCTGGTCAGACCTATTACTGTTTCTTAGATGGTTATTCTGGGTTTAATCAGATTACTATTGCTCCTGAGGATCAGGAGAAAACCACTTTCACCTGTCCTTATGGGACATTCGCTTTTAGGAGAATGCTTTTCGGCCTCTGCAATGCTCCGCCTCTGCAATGCTCCAGCAACATTTCAGCGGTGTATGTTAGCAATTTTTTCTGATATGATTGAGTCCACTGTTGAGGTATTTATGGACGATTTCTCAGTGTTTGGACGATCTTTTCAGAGTTGTTTAGATAGTTTAGGTAAGGTATTAAAAAGATGTGAGGATACCCATCTAGTTCTTAATTGGGAAAAATGCCACTTCATGGTGAAGGAGGGCATAGTGTTAGGACATAAAATTTCTAAAAATGGTCTAGAAGTTGATAGAGCAAAAATAGAGGTGATTGAAAGACTAGAGCCACCGAATTCAGTGAAGGGAATTCGGAGTTTTTAGGACATGCTGGATTTTATAGGAGGTTCATAAAGGATTTTTCCAAAATCAGTAAACCTCTTGGTGACTTATTGTGTACTGATCATGTTTTTGACTTTAATGCAGATTGTAGGAAGGCTTCTGAGACTTTAAAGGCTGCTTTAATCTCAGCACCCATTCTTTGCGCACCTAATTGGAATTTACCATTCGAGGTAATGTGTGATGCGAGTGATGCTGCGGTAGGTGCTATGCTGGGGCAAAAGCAGGGCAAATTTGTCCATCCTATATATTATGCAAGCAAGGTTTTAAATGAAGCACAATTCAACTATACAACTACTGAAAAGGAGTTGTTAGCTGTTGTGTTTGCTTTTGAGAAATTCCGGCCATATTTGGTTGGATCCAAAGTCACGGTGTTCACGGATCATGCAGCAATAAGGTATTTAATGACTAAGAAGGATGCAAAGCCTAGACTAATTCGTTGGGTTTTATTATTGCAGGAATTCGACTTGGAAATAAAGGATAAGAAGGGATCAGAAAATGTCATTGCAGATCATTTATCTCGTCTTGATCCGTCATCATCTTTGCTGGAGCAATCTGCCATTTCCGATTCTTTTCCAGATGAACAGCTCTTTGCTGTTGAGGTAAAGGTAGTTAGGGATGTCCCTTGGTATGCTGATATTGCCAACTTTTTGGTAAAGGGAGTCACCCCTATTGACATGGATTGGAGGCAGAAGAAAAAGTTTAAGCATGATGCGAAATTTTTCTATTGGGATGAGCCATTTATGTATAAGCAATGCTCTGACGGTATTATTCGTAGGTGTGTTTCAGGTGCTGAAGCAAAGGAAATCCTGGAGCAATGTCACTCTTCGCCGTATGGAGGTCATTTCAGCGGTCAGAGGACAACCATGAGGATTTTGCATTGTGGATTCTTCTGGCCCACCTTATTCAAGGATGCCCATTGGTTCTACAAGCAATGTGATGTTTGCCAAAGGAGAGGAAATCTAGGGCCTAGAGATGAAATGCCTCTTACTTACATTTTAGAAGTTGAATTATTCGATGTATGGGGTATTGATTTTATGGGGCCATTTCCCCCTTCTAATGGCAATGTTTTTATCTTATTGGCAGTTGATTATGTGTCCGAATGGGTGGAGGCCATTGCATGCCATCAGAGTGATGCCAAGACAGTAGCAAGGTTTCTTCAATCGCACATCTTTGCGCGGTTTGGGACACCTAGGGCTCTAGTGAGTGATGAGGGTACACATTTTGTTAATAATATCTTAACTAAGCTGTTAGCTAAGTATGGGATTAAGCATAGGATAGCTACCCCTTATCACCCACAAGCAAATGGTCAAGCTGAAATTAGTAATAGGGAAATAAAATCGATTTTAGAGAAAGTAGTCCATCCATCTAGAAAGGATTGGTCTTTTAGGTTGGATGAGACTCTTTGGGCTTATAGGACAACCTATAAGACTCCTCTAGGTATGTCTCCCTATAGGTTAGTATATGGGAAAGCTTGCCATTTACCATTGGAGCTAGAGCATAAAACGTTTTGGGCTTTGAAAAAGTTAAATTTTGATCTGAGTCGTGCAGGAGCAATCGGAATGCTGCAGCTTAATGAATTAGAGAAATTTCGCCAATTTTCTTATGAGAATGCGAAAATGTATAAAGAAAAAACTAAGCTGTGGCATGACAAGAAAATAAAATCTAAAGAGTTTGTAAAGGGTCAAAAAGTCTTGCTTTATAATTCTAGATTGAATTTATTTCCTGGGAAACTAAAATCTAAATGGTCAGGACCGTTCACTGTGATTGAGGTTTTCCCCCATGGAGCAATTACTTTGCAGGATGAAAAAGACGAGAGAGTGTTCAAAGTGAATGGACAACGTGTGAAAAATTACTGGGGAGATGAATTTCAGGCGAAATATCCTTCCCTAAGGTTGATCGACGATTGAGAGAGCAGGATTTTTGCGGGAGCATTTCACAGAGCAAAATTTTGAGCTCCCAGAGTTTATATTAATTTTATTTTTCGCTGATTTGATTTTAATTTCGGTTAGGTTTGATTTGATTTTGCATGATTTATTAGATTTTATCTTTAAAGTATTTGTACTTTTGGTAGTTTAGATTTTATCTATTCTATTTTTGAATTTAATTTGATTTGATTTTAGGATTATTTATTTGGATTATCTTTGAATTATCTTTTAATTAATTAGATTTAGTTAGATTTTATTTAGTTTTTATTTTCGGTTATTTGAATTTCTGTTTAGCTTTAGATTTAATAATATTTCAGTGTGAAAAGATAAGATAAGATAAGAATTACATATTCGGCTGAAGTTAATAATAAGATAAGATTTGATTTTGGCGGTTTGAATTTGAATTTTCCGTGTGAAAAGATTCTTCTAGAAGAAAATCTTGTTACCCAGTTTGTTTTTGCAATCTTCTAGTTAGAGTGAATATATCATCAGAATATTACGGATGTGGTTAAGAATATTTTTACCGTTGGGATTTAAATTTTCGGTGAGCAGGTAATATTGCATGAAGATCAGGTGCTTCCATGTGTTGCATAGGGAAATTGAACGGTAGAGCCGTTGGACAGCACATCATTATGGTAAAATCTTACCGTTTTGAAAATTTAATTTGATTAATTACTTGCAGGTTTAAACGGTAAAAGATATTAATGGGGGAAGATTTGTCACTGATTATTTTATTTTCTGAAGCCCCATTTAAACACCACTCAGGTTTGTTTCTTCTTCCATTTGTTTTTCCTTATGTTTCTTTCCATTCTTCGAGTGAAAAAATTTCTTCAAGTCTATAATAGAGAAAACGAGAAGCCGCAAGGAAAGTGATGTAGAGGAAGTTGAACCTAATACACCTGATGCTCCGAAAAAGAAAGCTAAAATGAAGAGAACCCTAGTTTTTATTTTCTGTTTCTAGGCGACAAAAATATCTGCTGATGTATATTTTTCTCTGTTCTTAATGAAATTTCTGGATGTTTCCGTTCCATGAGCACTGGGTAACTCTAACTTAACTAATTTTCTTCTGAATTTTTGAAGCTTGGACTGATTACGCTTAATTAGATCAAGGTATTCTGATCTCCAGAAACCTTTTGCTTGAGCATTTCTTCTAGCCTGGACTGTTGCTGCGGCAAAGAAGATTTTGAAGGTAGTGTTGACTTGTATGATCCACTTTAAGCTTAATCTGAGTCCCATGTTTAGTTTAAAAATTCAGAAAGTAAAATTTAAGTTTGGGGGTATAATTTGCAAAATTAATGATTCATTGGGGACAATGAATAATTCAAGTTTGGGGGACTTTTTGCTACTCTAATTGTTTTGCTCGAGCATTCCTCTCCTTCAAGTAAAAATTTGTTAGGTTATTGAGTAACCGGGGACATTTGTAATACCCACAGTTTGTCTTCGAGTCAAAAGATGACCTAGGAAATGTGAAAAAAAAGAGAAATATTTGCTGAAAAAATTTGATTGTTGAAAATTTTGTTAAGAAAATTCATGGAGCAAAAGTTTTGAAGGATGAATGATAATCTAGCGGTTTTTCTGTCTCCCAGAACTTAGGTGAGCTTCATCACAAAATGTCGCCATTCTGAGGGGAAAGAGATGGAATAACTAAGGATTTTTGAGCTTTATAATGAGTATTGAGCCTAGTTGGTGATTAAGCTATTCTTTGTCAGATGTTTTGAATTCTTGAAGGAAGGTTGGTTAGTATTGCTCGGGACGCGCAATAGTTCAAGTTTGGGGGTATGATAACTGCCCAAAAGGTAGTTATTTAGGCCTCAATTATATAGGGATTTGTGTGTCCTTTATGCTTATTAGGTTTGGTTTTGGATAGATATTACATGTTTTAACCCATTTGGAAGAATGGAAGCATTGGAAATTATTTTGTGTAGATTATGCTGCTGGGTGACTGGAGATAGCAAATTCTGTGCTGCAGCAAAACTGGGAATAGAAATGCCACATCACTGCTCGTTAGCCAACTTCATGAACCGACTTCTGTTGAGTTATTTTCCGGATAAAGGAGCAAGGAGAGCTACACGTGTCCAAGTTGACCTAATTCAAGCCTCCTATCCTTCTATAAAAGGAAGTAGCCGTCCAAGTCAAAAGTATTCCATGTTCTCCCTTGGAAGCCGAATAGTATAGAGAGATTGGAGACCACCAAGAACACCATCATTTGCAAGCTGATTAAGGAGTTTATTTTCTTTATTAACTTGTGATTATGGACATGCCTACTCAGATTGTGATTTGTATTTTCATGCCTATTATGAACTAAGTAGCTTAGGTGTTGGTTAGGAATAATGTGATTGCCGTGCTTCATCTTTAGTAATATATTGACTATCGCATTTTGGTTAGTTGTTGTACTTATTTCCATTTTATGCCCGCCTGGCCAGCTGGTGTGAATAGCTCTCTCTAGTTTCAGGGATGATTTAGAGAGTGTGTGGCAATTATCCACACTACGATCATTGTGTATTGGTGAACGCCAGTGACTGAGCTAGGGATAGCCAGTTGCCTAGTGCTTGATCGGTCGTACTTCATTGGGGTTGAAACACATCCCAAAAGATCCGGAGTTCTGGGAGGAATCCGCTAATAATACTGCGAGAAATGCATGATCAATAATATTGCTAGAGCATCTTTTAGAACAATCACTAAATCCTAACCAGCGCCTGTCTTTAATCTGTCTATCTATTTGTTTACTCGTTGTTCTGTCATTTATTTTGCCTCAGCATAATTCTTATAAAACCAAATCATTTTACCATCTTTGAAGCCAATAGAAAGTTACACAAAATAGGTAGAGTGGAAACTAATTCAGGACTCAGATTGATAATATTACTTGCTGCAGACTGTGTATGCTTGCACAAGAATTCTAGAGTCTTTTATACCATATTTTTACTCACTCTAGGATCCCAACAGTCTTCTTGCGCTCCGCCATCTCCCTCTCTCTCCCGTTTTCTATTTCTTCGATGAGAAAGCCCACCAGCCGGCGACTCCTTCCCCCTCGTCTATACAGTGTCTGAAGGTGTACATATTACACATGCGCAAGCAATTGAAGATCGAAAGCACTTAAGACATTCAATTTTACTCCTAAAGCATGCATGTTCTAGAAAAGACAGAATAGTGAGTTTAGAAAACACCAACCTTTGTAGCTCACTTATGTTGAACTCCTTGTGGTGTTTGCCTCTCCTATGCTCCTTGGACAACCTCTAGAGTCTTCCCTACTATACTCCGGGCCAAGAACGACTTGTGGGAGTCTATATAAGATAGGGAATGGGAAGGGAATGCTTGAAGCATCAAGCAATGGAGAAGAATGAGAGATGAGAGAACTTTGAGTCCAAATTCCAGCAGCATAACATTAAGGAAATGGCTCTCTTATGTTTGAATATGATTCAAACTCCTTTTAAAGACATTCTCCATGTAAAGCCAAGCCTCAAGACACAAGACACATGGTGTATTTGCAAGCTCGAGTGGATTCTAGGTGTACATTACACAAGACATGCAACAATGCATGAGTGAGTTGTCTTTCCACTTTGAATGATCATGCATTAAGTGGATTTCCAACTAAATCCACTAAATTCAAATTGAAATCAAATTTCAAGCTTGCAAATTACCCCCAATTTCAATTCTAAATTGAAATTGATTGCTTGGTAATTAATTTGAAAATTTTCAAATTAATTTTGATATGATTAATCTAATTAATCTTTGTTATCTTGTGCAATTCCATATATATGATTCCTAATACATATACATAGTATTCAAAAAACTTTTAAATACTTCATCTCTCATTTTCTAATTTAATTCATAATTAAATTATTGTGTCAAACACAATTTACGATAATACCCTTTTTCCCGATTTTGAACGATTCAAAGCTTCCTATCTTTTGTTCTAGGCTTAATTCCGATATGAGCTAGTAGGGGGACCTAATGGACCTATAGATCATGGGCTCCAACGATTCGAGGCTAACCGACTAATCTCATTGTCCAAGCTAGCCAACATTCGTTAACTATCGGGACACTCCACTATAGCCCGATAGTTGCACTCCCCTCACTATAGATATATTTCCGTCCACTTGATTTAACCATGATTAGTAAGTCGATCCTTCACAGGTTGTTCGTAGCTATAGCTAGGTCAATAAGCCGTTTTACCCCTATAGTACTTCTAGTTCCTTAAGTCCCACTGATCCTCTAATGAACAATTGGTTTATGGTCCAACCAATAAACCGAGTCCCTCTCGGGCCAATGAGAGGGCGGGATCCCTTTGTTCAAGCCCCGGAGTCAGCACTTAAGGGAACAACCTCTCTACTATCCCTTATTCGGGTAGGAGTGAATTCCTTATTGCACGACTATGTCCCCAGCTATCTACCCGTTCCTATCCCTGAAATGGGAGGCTTATTGAGTCGGCGATACTGAGCCACTCTCACCTATGCAGATCTAAGGATAAGCCCGAATAAACAGGAGTTCATAGTTAGCTCAGGATTAAGATCGAGTTACCTAGGTCATCACATGAAATAGTCAGTCTCGTCAGTAAACGGTGTTATAAAGCGAGAGCGATTTATTTCTCGGTCCTGGTCTTATGCAAACTCACTGCATAGGACACCCCCACTCGCATGTCTCTACATGGACGATTTAGGATCACATCGTCTATACCATCTATAAAGTGGGTCGCGTCTCATAGTGTCTCCAGAATAAGGTACCCAACCCTATTCCTATACTATAGACCGTTTTGGCTATTACTCAAGCTTGATCCACTTTTATGTCTCTACATAAAGCTCAAGTGTTCATCCTATAGCCATGGATCTTAGTTTATTGGATTTGGGTTATTATATGTGCAATTTAATTTATTCAATAATGACTTTTACTGAATCAATCTCGATAACACCTTTATCGAATAAGTATATAATTCGTTTAACATTCACTATCTACGAGTTTTAGGGCACCAATCCCAACAGTGTCGACGCCTAGCAGCCTGAAACCCGCAAGCAGTTGATAGCTCTTAGAAATAAGAGCTATTGGCTCTCTTTAGGCCTAAAAGACTCTATTTTTGATGTATTTGAGCCTTGGTTTCTGCATGAAATTGAGCAATCTTTATTGAACATCTTTACATATCAGTAGACCAAGCTCAAGTTGAAATTGGTGTAGAATTTATATGTTTCAAGCTGATTTTCTGGTGTATGATCACTCAGGTTGTGCTACAGCAGACGATTTCACAGCAGAAGGCCAAAAGTCTGGAATTTAAGTGACTGCACGAGCTGTGCCCGTAGGAATTCTCATTAATTGAGCTGGTAGCCACGTGGAGCCGAGTTGTATTATCTTAGCCAATTGGGGAAGGTCCATGTGGAGAAATATGTCCAATCAGCCCTGAAATGAATGAGGATGGATGATATAAATAGAATTTTGTGTCAAAAGAAGAGATCAATCGGCTGGAGAAGTTGGACCTAGGAGTTGCTGCTAACAGTGAAGGGGAAAAGACAAAGAGGCTGTTGTTTGGAGGAATTCCAGCTTGGGAAAGTTGGAATCTCTCTTGGAAGCTTCTTCTCTTCTCTTTCCTTCTTTTATTCTTTATTCTCTTAGTGTGTTTAGTTGGTATTTAAGGTTGTAATCATGACTGATATGGTAGTTTGCTGCTGTATTTTCATTATTTTCACCTTGAACATGAGCTAAATCCTCTTAGGTGAGGATTAGGGTGCTTAAACTTGAACTTGTTGTTTGTTTTTGTGGAACTTTATATATTGCAACTTAAAGTAAAGTGTTCTTCATGATTAAAGCTGGAATTTCGTTTGGCCAACCATTTTCTAGCATTGTTATTAAGCGTTTGGGGAAAATAATTGATAATCGTTTACTTTGCTTTACCTTAGCCTTTCAAGGTCATGAAAATGAGTGGGTATTTAGGGATAATTAACCACCTAAGACACTAATCAATTGAGCTAAAAAAGAAGGGGTTAAATGAGAGTTTAATCACCTAAACTAGAGGAGAGTTGGAAAATTCCCGTAGAAAAATCCTGGGTGAGTTGTGAATATAAAGTTCTGCTACAACAAACAACTTGTGAGAGTAGACAGCCCTTAAACTGAACCTAGCCTTCTCTGTGTTGATTCACTGTTTTTATTGAAATTTTCTTAAGTTTTTGTCATTTTAATTTTGTTTACCATTTTAATCTCTTGCATTTAGTTAATGAAAAATATTTGGTCCTCGGTTACTTTTAATTTCATTGAAAATCAAGCTTAGAAGTAGTAAAATTCCATAAATCAATCCCTGTGGAGAACAATCTTAATTTACTTATCACTTGCTGTCATGATGTGTATACTTGCACGTTTTGAGCTATTTGTTGTATATTTAGCATCACATTGCACAAGGCAACAACAACCACAAGCGGCATCTCCTTCGAGCTTTTCGTCTCACAGCAAGCAGTTGTGGGTTTATCTCTCTCCCTCTCGCGTGGTTGATCAGTCCAAGCAACAAGCCCGCTCGATTCTAGTCCTTTTTGGTGTCGTTTCATTGTTCCGGTAAGTTTGGCTTACGATCCATTCAATTTTTTTCGAGTTTCAAGTATGCCCATTCGAATTAGGACCTTGGGTTGTGTTTAGAACATGACCCATTTAGTAACGACCTCTAATATGCAAGGTTGAGGTCCTTTGAAACGCAGTCAGTGAGCGTGTGGGCTCAAAAATTGGTGTCCAGTCAATAACCACAATCCGAGTGACCTTGAAATGAATTACTCTTGGTCCAACGACTTTAGATCGTTGTTTCTGGAGCCGTTATATCTTTGGGCAACAAGCTTAAAGGTCGTTTCGGTGCTGTTCGGTAAGTTTCCTCGCCCTTAAACCCTTGAAATTTGTTTACGTTGGCTTTTGAATAGCCTATAATCCATGAGTGTTTCGTTAGTTTCAGTTTTACCTTAATACGAACCCCAGACAACGCGTATTCAAAGGAGTTTGGTACTAGTCGGTAATTTCCAGCAAGCATTCAATTCTATTTGGTAAGCGTAAGCGTTTTCCAGCATGCTATAGGTTCATTTGAACTAATTTAGAGTGTTGGGAAGTGGGCTAAGTTGTTCCCTAACCTTTGGAAAGTCTCTTTTGTGCTTGTAGGTCCGTTTAGAGCTCATTTGGATATGTTCTAGCAGGGAATTGACTTTAGTTGGCAGAATCTAGTAAGTGTTGCTGCTCTCTGTTAGGTTTAATGTCCTATAAACTCGTAGTTTGTAAATCATTAAACATATTCTATTTCCAATAAAGACGTTATTGAGGTTATTCAGTAAAAGATGTTATTGAATATGTAAATTGCAAATGATTAACCTAAATCCAATAAACTAAGATCCTTGGCTATAAAATGAATACTCGAACTATATGTAGGGACATATCGTAGGATCAAGTTCAAGTTTATAGTCAAAATAGTCTATAGTATAAGGATACGGTTGGGTGCCTTATCCTGGAGACACTATGGACGTGGCCCACTTTGTATTAAGTACAAACGATGAGATCCTAAATCATTCATGTGGTGGCATGCGAGTGGGGGGTGTCCTATGCAATGAGTTTGCATAAGACTGGACCACGAAATAAGTCACTTTCTCTTTATAACGCCGTTTACTGAAGAAACTGACTATTTCTCATAGATGACCTAGGTAACTCGTTCTTAATCCTGAGCTATCTATGAACTCCTGTTATGCGAGATTATCCTTTGATCTACATGGGTGAGAGTGGCCAGCATCGTCGACTCAACAAGCCTACCATTTTGGGGATAAGATCGAATAGATAGCTTGGGACATAGTTACGCAAGACAGAATTCACTCCTACCCATTTCAGGGATAGCAGAAAGGTTGTTCCTTTAAGTATTAACTCCAGGACTTGAACAAGGGGCCCCACCCTCTCGTTGGATCGAGAGGGACTTAGGTTTGAT
Organism: Luffa acutangula; assembly: GCA_036850905.1. Classification (NCBI taxonomy): domain Eukaryota; kingdom Viridiplantae; phylum Streptophyta; class Magnoliopsida; order Cucurbitales; family Cucurbitaceae; genus Luffa; species Luffa acutangula. The sequence continues at coordinate 29,256,743 of CM072087.1, read as the reverse complement.
GGTTGGACCACAAACCGATTGTTCATTAGAGGATTAGTGGAACTTAAGGAACAAGAAGTACTATAGGGGTGAAACAATTATTTGACCTAGCTATAGCTATGAACAACCTGTGAAGGAACGACTTACTGAACATGGTTAAATCAAGTGGACAGAAATATATCTATAATGAGGGGAGTGCAACTATCGGGCTATAGTGGAGTGTCCCGGTAGTTAACGAATGTTGGCTAGCTTAGATAATGAGATTAGTCGGTTAGCCTCAAATCATTGGAGCCCATGATCCATAGGTCCATTAGGTCCCCCTACTAGTTCATATCAGATTAAAGCCTAGAATATTTCGATAGAAATCTTTGAATCGTTCAAAAACGGGAAATTGGGTTTTATCGTAAAACGTGTTTGACACAATGATTTAATTAATAATTAAATTAGGAATTGAGATATAAGGTATTTAAAAGTGTTTTAAATATCATATATATGTATTAGGAATCATGGCACTAGGTGATAAAGATTAATTGGATTAATCATATCAAAATTACTTGGAAATGTCCCAATTAATTGCCTAGAAATCAATTTCAATTTTGAATTGAAATTGAAATGAATTGCAAGCTGAAAATTCAGAATTAGGATTCAAATCATAGTGGATTTAGTGGCATTCCCACTCTTGCATGATGATGCATAGTGGAAAACAACACAACGATGCACTAGATGCATGTGTTGTGAATTAAACACCTAGAATCCACTTTGAGTTGCATTTTCACCACTTTGCATGGGAGAGGTTACAGCAATCACATTAAGGTTATGCTGCTGGAATTCTCCCTCAAATACTCTTTCATCTCATTTCTTCCTAAAGCTTGTACCTTCAAGCATTCCCTTCCTATTTCTTACTACTATAAGACTCCCACAAGTCATTCTAGGCCCAAGAGAATAGTAGGGAAGACTCTAGAGGTTGTCTAAGGAGCATAGGAGAAGAAAACACCACAAGGAGTTCCTCATTTGTGAGATACACAGGTTGGTGTTCTCTAAACTCTCTATTCTGTCTTCTATAGAACATGCATGCTTTAGGAGAAAAATTGAATGTCTTAAGTGCTTTCGATCTTCAATTGTTTCCGCATGTGTTATATGAACACCTTCACTCTCGAACTCCTCCAATCTTGTTTCAAGAATCCAAGATGAGTTCTTAATGTCCGAATGTTGTTGTCTTAGAAATTAGACTTGTTCCAAGTCATCGAGCTAGCCTTCAAGCTTGCGTTGAGTTTGTTTGTTTTGTTTTAGGAGCTCTTGGATTATCTTTGGAGCTTTTCATCTAGTTTAGGAGCGTTTAGAGCTTTTGATAAATGAATTTCTACTTGTTGAGTCTGTTTGTTGTGTGCTAGCATGTTGTATGCCGACCATGTTATATTTTCATGATCTATATTTATATATATATCGCTTCTTGAATTATGTGCCATGTGAGATGTTGGTTAGATGTTTGTTGTGATATGTTGGACTGTTGAGATCATTTCATTGAGTTTGGTTGATTAGTTTGTCGTTTCGTTATGATTGTCGAAAAGAGCATATCATTTATGTTGTGAGCGTGTTGCATAATTGTCATGGTCTTCGGGCATAAAGCATGGTCTAGTGGCATGATGTGTAGGATTCATGCATTCTGGTGAGATTGTGAGGTTAGAGGAACTTGTGTGATTAAAAAAAAGGAAAGTTAGGTGAATACCAGGTGCCTTGGGTAAAAATGGTCGAGGGGTTGTATGTCAGCAATGGATTAAGAGGAGCATCGGGTGCCTTGGGTAATATGGCCAAGGGGCGATGTGATGAGTCTATATATTGTGAAAGTCATCGGGTGCCTTGGGTAATATGGTCAAGGGGAGATGTACAGTTTGATCGTGAAGTCATCGGGTGCCTTGGGCAGTTCGAGGCCTTGGGTAATATGGTCAAGGGTCGAACGCTGAGCGCCGTAGAGAAACGTCGAGGCTCTTGGTAATATGGTCAGGGGTCGGCGTGACTCGAATGAGTCAGTCTCAGAGAGCTTTGTGAGGGCTATGAGTGTTGAGCGAGCTCGTGGAGCTTGAGAGGAGACTGAGTTGCATGGCATGATGCAGAATTCATGTGCTTTGAGTATGCATGGCATGGTGCAGAATTCATGTGTTTTGAGTGTGTATTGCATGGTGCGGAATTCATGTGTTAGGTGCATGGTTGTTGCACGATTGTATTAGTTGAGTATGTTTTATGTGTTGATTGCTCACCTTGTATATAACGTATGTTATTGTGATTGAAAAACATGATGTTTTCCTTGTATGTTGTACGTTGTTTGATGGCTCTTTAGGTGTGAGCCACTTACTCAGTACCATTGTTTTGTACTGATCCACCACCAGGTTTTGCAGGTGCTGAAAGCAGATTCTAACTTGGTGATGTAGAGGAGATGTGGCGAGAGAAAGACCATAGTTAGCTTGTCTTTATAGACTTGTCTTTGATCATCTCTATTTTCTTATTTGTTCTTGGGTTTGAGCTCAGCTTAGGTTGTGGACTAACTTCTAAGATGTCATTGATATCCTTTAGTTGTTGATTGCGCAAGGGTGGTGATAGTTTGGTTGTATTGTTTCAAGTGTAGCATTAATCGTTACGAGTTTCTTTATACGTTTTGTGGACTTTCTTAATTATTTAGTTGTACTTGTTACGAGATCTGACTCGTATTGTTTTGAGGATGTTAAGCTGAGTCTGATTGTGTAATGTAGTTGCTGGTTGGTTATTTAGAATTATAGAAGTGTGTAAATCTCATTTTCAGGTAGTAAATAAAATTTGGGTTAGTTAAAATTACGCCGTTATGCTGCCGAAATTTTTGGAGCATGATGTTCACATTAGGGAAAAGTTAAGTAATGTTTCCTTAGTTTAGGTCAAATTTTGGGGGTGTTATAGATATACACTCCTTTAGCAAACGATTCTACTAATGTTGCTGGTACTACCATGATTGGATCGACCATCCTCAAAACTCAAGCTGAAAAATCGAGGAATGATGTCAATATGTGCATTCCTGGAGTCTGTTGGGTTTGTGGTAAGAATAGCCATATTGCTACTGACTGTAGACACAAGAAGGAACAAAACTCCAACTATTAGGTCAATATTGTGGAGAACGATGATCTAGTTGATGTCATTTCCGAGGTAAATATGGCCTCTGACACCAAAGGTTGGTGGATTGATACTGGTGCTACTAAGCACATTTGTAAGAATAAGTCCTTGTTCACCACATATGAAAAGCTAGATGGTGGTGATAAATTGTACATAGGGAATGCTTCCACTGCATGTGTTGAAGGAAAAGAGAAGATCCTGTTGAAATGGACTTTTGGAAAGATAGTTACCCTCAATGATGTGTGGCACATGCTAGAGATTCGAAAGAATCTAGTGTCAGGAACTCTATTTAATAAAAATGAGTTCAAGCTTGTGTTTGAGTCAGATAAATTTATTCTAACAAAAGGGGGTATGTATGTTAAAAAAAGCTATTTGAATGATGGCATGTTCAAACTGAATGTACTGACACAAATGCCCAAAAATAATAATAACAACAACTCTTCTGCTTATATTGTTGAGTTGTGTGATGTATGACATTCTAGGTTGGGGCATGTCAATTATCGTTTTTTACATAGAATGGTAAATTTAAGACTTTTGCCTAAGTTCAACATTGATAATAGACACAAATGCAAGATTTGTGTTGAATCAAAATTTGCTAGAAAGTCATTTTTATCTGTGGAAAGAAGTAATGAAGTACTTGATTTAATCCATAGTGATGTATGTGACATGAAAAGTGTCCCCATAAGAGGCGGTAAGAAATATTTTGTCACATTTATTGATGATTGTAGTAAATATCGTTATGTATATTTATTACATAGTAAAGATGAAACCTTAGATGTTTGTAAAGAATATAAGGCAGAAGTTGAAAATCAACTTGAGAAGAAAGTAAAGGTGCTTAGATTAGATAGAGGTGGTGAATATGAATCATCATCAACATCATTTTATGAAATATGTGAAGTTAATGGTATAGTCCATCAAACTACAACACCTTATACACCACAACAAAATGGTGTAGTTAAAAGAAAGAACCGAAATTTAAAAGACATGGTTAATTGTATGTTAAATAGTTCAGGTTTACACCATAATTTGAGAGGGGAGGCTTTGCTTACAGCAAATTTTATACTAAATAGAATTCCACATAAGAAGACTGATAAGTCACCTTATGAAGTGTGGAATAGAAAGTTACCCTCATAGAACATGTAAGGTACAAGTTCATTTACCAAAAAGGACCAAACTAAGACCTATCAAAAGAAATTATGAGGTTAGCTCTTCGAAAGGTCAAGATGATAAAAAACTAAGTCTGGACCTAGAAGAAGCAAAAGAGTTAAGAAAACTACTTCTTTTGGACCAGATTTCATAAATTTTATGATAGAAGGTGAACCTCATACTTTTCAAGAAGTTGTGTCATCTCCAGATGCACCATATTGGAAATAAGTTATCAATAGTGAGATAGAATCCATTTTGAAGAATAAAACTTGGATATTGGTTGGTTTACCTCTTGGAAGTAAACCAATTGGAAGTAAATGGATTAAAAAAAAAAAAAAACTAAAGGCTGATGGCACTATTAAAAGCTCGTTTAGTAGCTAAAGGTTTTTGTAAAAAAAGAAGGGTTAGATTTCTTTGATACCTATTTTCCAGTGACGAGAATTACATATATAAGGATGTTAATTGTAATAGCAGCTTTTCAAAATTTGAAAATACACCAAATAGATGTAAGAAATGCATTTTTAAATGGAGATTTAGATGACAAAATATATATGGAACAACCTGAAAGGTTTGTTGTAACTACTTGAAGATAAAGTTTGCAAACTAGTTAAGTCCCTTTATGGGTTGAAACAAGCACTCAAACAATGGCATGAAAAGTTTGATCACACTATGTTATCTAATGGATTCAAGATAAATGAATGTGATAAATGTGTCTATGTGATAAATATGTCAAGATTATGTTATCATTTGTTTGTATGTGGATGATATATTGATACTAGGCACAAATAGAAGTATCATTGATTCCACTAAGAAGATATTGAAATCCAACTTTGATATGAAAGACCTTGGTCTTGCTGATGTTATACTTGAAATTCGTATAACAAGAAATCCAAGTGGATACATACTTTCTCAATCTCACTACATAGAGAAAGTATTTAAAAAACTTGATCATTTTGAGAGTGAACCTGCATTTACTCCATTTGATCCAAGTTGTAAGTTAAAGAAGAATAGTGGTGAAGGTCTATCTTCTCTAGAATACTCTAGAGTTGTTGGTAGCTTAATGTATATAATGATTGTACAAGACTTGATATAGCCTATTTAGTAGGAATGTTAGCAAAATACACCAACAATCCTGGGCATGATCATTGCAATGCTTTAGTTAGAATTCTAAGGTACTTGAAGTAAACTATGAACTATGGATTGCATTATACGAGGGATCCACATGTACTGGAGGGATTTAGTGATGTTAATTGGATTTCTGATAGCATGGAGACTAAATCTACCATTGAGTATATTTTTACCGTAGGTGGAGCAGTTGTATTGTGGAAATTCTCAAAACAGACATGTATAACACGTTTTACTATGGAATCAGAGTTTATAACTCTTGATAAAGCTGGAGAAGAAGCTGAATGACTTCAAAATCTTCTTGAAGATATTTCATTATGGTTGAAGCCTGTAAGCACAATATGCATTTATTGTGACAATTTAGCGGCCTCTATGAGGGCAAAAAATAATGTCTATAATGGAAAGTTGTGACATATTAGACAAAGACATAATTCAACCAGACAAAAAATTTGATGATTTTAAACCACATACAATGCATTTCATATCAATTCTAAATTAATACTATATATATATATATATATATATATAGTTGTAAACACTAATATTTTTTTAAGCTTTCAATTAAAATAGTGAAACTTCATGTGCATTGCACGTATTTTTAACCAGTTTCATGTAAAAGGAGTTTAGATACAATTAGTTTATTTTATTTATAATTATTATTATTTTGTAATTACAGTACGTTCATGATTTTTTTTTTTAAAATCTTATCTATTTCCATTCATATTTAAAATATAAAAAGGGGAAAAATACACTTTTGGTCCCTGAGGTTTGGGTTAAGTGACACTTTGGTCCTCGAGTTTTCAAACTCAACAAAAATACCCCTGAGGTTTGAGATAAAGAGAAATTTGGTCCCTGCCGTCAATTTTTTTGTTAAACCCTAACGGTAAGCTGACGTGGCACTATTATTTTAATTAAAAAAAATAATTTTTAATTTTTTAAAATAAAAAATATAAAAATATTAAATATATTATTATTTTATTATTATTTTTAAAATTCTCTCTCTTTCTTCTCCATCTTCTTTCTCCCTCCATATTCTTCCTTCCCCCTCCCATCTTCTTCAGCTCCGGTGGCCGGCCGCCGCTGGCTGCCGGCGAACAGCGGCAGCGGCGGCGGTCGCCGAATTTTTTTTTTTCCTTCTTTCTTCTTCTTCTCTTCTTCTCTTCTTCCCTTTTTCTTCTTTCTCTTCCTTTTTTCTGTTTTTTTTTAAAGGAAGGGAGTTTCGGGGAGGAGCTCCTCCTCCCCGAAACTCCCTTCTTTTTTTTTTTAAAAAAAAAAAACAGAAGAAAGGAAGAGAAAGAAGAAGAAGGGAAGAAGAGAAGAAGAAGAAAGAAGGCAAAAAAAAAAAAAAAAATTTCGGCGACCGCCGTCACAGCCGCCGTTCGCCGGCCGGCCATTGGAGCTGAAGAAGAAGGGAGGGGGAAGGAAGAAGATGGAGGGAGAAAGAAGATGGAGAAGAAAGAAGATGGAGAAGATAGAGAGAGAATTTTAAAAGTAATAATAAAATAATAATATATTTAATATTTTTATATTTTTTATTTAAAAAAATTTAAAATTAATTTTTTTAATTAAAATAATAGTGCCACGTCAGCTTACCGTTAGGGTTTAACAGAAAAATTGACGGCAGGGACCAAATTGCTCCTTATCTCAAACCTCGGGGGTATTTTTGTTGAGTTTGAAAACTCGGGGACCAAAGTGTCACTTAACCCAAACCTCAGGGACCAAAAGTGTATTTTTCCATATAAAAAAAGTATACCAAATTTAAGAAAGAATTCAAAACAAATATATATATGTAAATTTGTCAAAGTTAGCATAGCTCGACATTAGTTCACATGTATCATGATCAACGATGTTATAGGTTCGAATATCTCACCTTAAAATTTTGTTAAACTCAAAAAAGAAAATCTAAATTTTATAATCTGAATATAAAAGGAGTATTTATATTTATAATTTGAATAAGCGTAAAAAATCAATAATGAAATTTTACTAAAAAAAACTAATTGGGACAAAGGGTTAAGCCCCCTGGGTCCAATGTGGCTGCCTTGATACGAGGTGAACGTAATACTCGACGTTGGACCAAGTCAAAGAAAGCTTTACACCAATACAATATTATGTCAAGGATTGAATAAGTGCATGTTTAGAAGTGATTTTGAAATGACTAAAATCACTTTTGTCCACTTCAGAGCATACCTCGAAATATACCTTTGATTATATAAAATCAATTTCATGTTTGATTATACATTTTTAAACATGATATTCATATCATCAAAATTGATTTTGAATTATTAAAGACATGTTACGAAGTGATTTTGAACGTGACAAAAGTGATTTTTATAAAACTACCAACCAAACATCGGTGAGGTTAAGGCAACCCTACTCCACATTTTCAAAAGAGTGAACCAACATCCCATAATGTTCATCCAATGCAGTGGGGGTGCCCACTCAATGTTATGCATAAATAGTGCTTTAGAAACAACACAATCAAACATATCAACAGTAACTAAATGCAAGTCATCGCCATTGTTGCTTAGCAAGTCTTGCAGTAAAACCTTATTATGAAACTCGGTCAAAATTGAAAAGTACTATTCCATAATGAACATTTAAAATGTAGTCAAGTTTTACATGAAAACATCATCATCATCTAAACATTGGGTCCAATAGGCAAAAAGTAAAAGAAAAATATTGATCCATCCATGTCAACAAAGAAATGAAACCTGACCTCTAGCTAGCGCTGATAAGAGGAGCTAAAACAAAAGAGATAGAGATCCGAAACAGTGCTTCAAGAACAACACAACAAAACATCTTAAAGAAAAGATGTAGGGTATTATAGTCTTATGTGACAAATGCACAAACATATTTCAGATATTAGTTTGATTCACGACACAGACAATTACACAAATTGCATTGCTAGAAGAACTAAAAGCTTAGGATTGTAAGCTTAAATTAAATTAAAGATTTAATATCTTTTTGAAAAAAAAAACTACTATAAAGAACTGCTTAAAAGTAACAGATAAAATTACAGATCCTACCATCAGTACAGGAAATGAAGCCTTAATTCATGGATGAACACTGGTCAAAGTATAACAATTGGTGATATTTTTGAAGGGATCGAATCCTAGCGAAAGTGATAGCACCTGATTCGTGATATTTTATTACATCTAATCTAAGCTTGTTAGAGAAATTTTATGCTTTAATTGTCTTATTTGCAGGTACTTTGAGCATAGGTGACATTAGGAGCAAACCATGCAATTTGGTGTTAATTCGGGTCAATTAAGGAGTTTTGGAACCATCTCGATGTTCTTGGATGATGAGAAGGTGAAAAGACCCAAGTGGATTGAAGTGGGCCTAAAGAACTACACCAAAAATCGAAGGTTGAAGCCCCATACCGAGAAAGACCGAGAAAAAAGGTAGCAAGGCTGAAAGAGGGGTCGACGTTAAGACGTTGACCCTGGCGTCTCGACGCCGACGCGAAATCTAAGTAGAGGAGAATATCCGTGGCGTCGAGACACCGAGCCTGGCGTCTCGACGCTGCGACTTTTAGTATAAAATTAGGGTTTCGGTTTAGTCCGCCGTTAGGTAAGAATTTCATACTTTTACGATTCTTTTCGCCCTTTTTCATTTTTCTAAGTTGTGTAGACCTTTTAGGGTCATTTCCTATGCATTCTTTTGGATTTATCTGTTGTTTTACATTCTTTTGAGTAGCTAAGTTTATTGGATTCGTTGGATTGAGACTATGCTTTGAATATATTGTTGCTTGGCTGAGTTTTCTGGTTTCTACTTGATGTTCCTTGCTGTTTTTTATAAGCTTTTCATGCAATCTCGTTTAAACCAATGCATGTTATTAATATCTTAGAATTGACGACTCTAGAAAATTAGTTTTGTGTATTCTATCAGTTATTTGAGATAGCCATTAGGCTGAGGCATGTCCATCACTTATCTCACATGTTTAGGGTAGCTTATTGATAAGCCTAAGATGCATGATAAATGTTGTGCTAATCGAATCTAAATTCCATTTATATTTGATTAATGCAATTCCTGACCCACGAGTTTAAAGCGGCTAATGTATGTAAGCAATCGCGAGATCTCGGGTTGTTTTTTTTAGATTAGTTAGATATAGCTTGGTGATCATTGGGTTATGCATGCGAGGTAACAGACGATCAATCAAATTAATTAATTATATTGGCTGCAGGATTCTGGGTTGATTAATTAATTAAACACAGGTTAGTGTAGGGGGATCCTTCGAGTAACCGAGAAGTTATACCGGGTTCATATTAATTGCATGGAATGATTTTTAGAGAAAACTAGGAAGCCAAGTAATAAAATATTCAAGCATAACATCCCCAATCCAATGATCCTTGTCTGAATTGAATTTTATTCCAATCCCTTTCTGTTGCCTGTTCGTTTTATTTAGCTTTTATTTACATTTGGCATTTTATTTACTTCTTTGATCTGTCTATTATAAAACCCCCATGTTGTGTCTGAAGGAGCGTAGAACACTCGCAAAAGTGATTTGGATCGATTGCACTTTAATTTATTTAATTTCTTAAATGAAAACATGGAAAAACCGAACGAAAAACAGAGCACGAAACAACCAACCTCTTTGGATTAAATTCGAGCTGTTCCTTGGTTGAATTTGAACACGAACGAGCTTCGGACTACCACAAGAGTCTTCCTCGCTATCCTCCGGCCTTAGAACTACTTGTCAAAGCTGAATTCGTGATGAATTTGAAGGAGCTTTGAGAGAGTTTTAAGCAAAAACTATGGTAATTGATTTTGAGAGAAATTTTCTCAAATTATAGAATGATCCACACCCTTAGCTTTTGTTTTTCTTCTTCTTATATATCAGAAAAACATGCAATCTCCTTTGATTTAAAGAAGACAACACTTAAAACCATAAACACACAAAGCTTAAGGTGTCAATTAGATTGGAAATGCATGATGTAAGTCATGGGTCTTGGTGGCAATCCACCTCCAAAAAATCCATCTTTTATTTTGAATTTCCCAAATTCAAAATAAATGGATTTAGTTGCAAAATTAATTTCAAATAATTAATTAAATAATTTAATTAATTATATTAATTTAGTATCAAGTATTAAATTAATCACTTACATCATTCTCGTATTCTCTCAAAACCGATTATTTTCTTTTTCTCGAACATGAATCCCTATTCATGTAATCAATATTTAAATCATATTTAAATACCTCCGACTCTCTCTATACTATAGTTTAATTTATAATCAAACTAATACGTTAATAATATCACTATATAATTAACGTTAATTTCCTGAATCAAATTTGAACGATTCAAATTCTTTCATCACTATGTTCTAAGGTTTATTCCGTATGAGCTAGCAAAGGGACCTAATGGACCTACAGATCATGGGCTCCAACGATCTGAGATTAACTAGTCAAACCCTTTTAACTTAGCTAACCAACATTCGTTAACTATCAGGACACTCCACTATAACTCGATAGTTGAACTCCCCTCACTGTACATATATTTCTGTCCACCCGATATAATCATGTTTAGTAAGTCGACCCTTCACAGGTTGTTCGTAACTAGAGTGGGTCAAATGTCTGTTTTACCCCTGAAGCTACATCTTGTTCCTTAAGTCCCCACTGAGTCCTTAATGAACAATTGGTTTATGGTCCAACCACTAAACCTAAAACCTCTCGGGCCAATGAGAAGGAGAGATCCCTTTGTTCACGTCCTAGAGTCAGCACTTAAGGGAACAACCTCTCTACTATCCCTAAATTGGGTAGGAGTGAATTCCGTCTTTCAGGATTATTTTCCCAGCTATCTACCCGTTCCTATCCCTAAAATGGGGGGTTTACTGAGTTGGCGATGATGAGCCACTCTCCCCATGCAGATCTAAGGATAAGCCCGGATAAACAGAAGTTCATAGTTAGCTCAGGATTAAGATCGAGTTACCTAGGTCATCACATGAAATAGTTAGTCTTGTCAGTAAACGACGTTATAAAGCAAGAGTGACATATTTCTCGGTCCTGGTCTTATACAAATTCTTTTGTATAGGACGCCCCCACTCGCATGTCTCTACATGAACGATTCAGGATCACATCGTTTGTACTAAAACAAAGTGGGCCGCATCACATAGTTTTTCTTAGGATAAGGTAGCTAGTCTTATCCCTATACTATAGACCGTTTAGGCTATTACTTGAACTCGATAAGCTTCTATGTCACTACATAAAGTTCAACTGTTCATATCATAGTCGAGGATTCTAGTTTATTGGATTTGGGTTAATTAATACATAATCAAAACAATTATACGACAACGAGAGAGTGAATAACCTCGATAACGATTTATCGATTATAATTGACTTTGTTACATTTACTATCCACGAGTTTTAGGACATAAAACCCAACAAACTCCCACTTGGACTAAAACTCTAGTGGGTTGTACAACAATCCAGAATGATAGTGAGTTTGAAATACAATAAACTAGGGCATCTCGTATACCCATTACATATCTCCCACTTGCCCTAGATTATCCTTTGTACATAACTTGTAGGCCTAGACCATCTAGATGTCCCTCGAACACTTTTAGCCGTGAGGGTCTTCGTAAATGGTTCAACAATGTTTTGTTCGGAGGTTAACCTCGTGACTATCACATCTTCTTGATGCATAAGCTCTCAAATGAGATGTATGTTTGTGTTCTATACATTCGCCTCATATTTGGAACAACGTTCCAAATGACTCCCCAAAGTCACACAAATCTCTTTTCAACTTACTTCATAAGTAGCAACATACATGACCTTCAAGAAAAAAATCTGTAATGCATCTAAACTTGATGCTACACCATTTTATAGCTCCCTGTTAAGGGTAAATTCTGATGTCGATGTCAATTTCCAGAAATCCTGATCGATGTGCAAATCAGAACTAGTGTATCCTGTAAGGATAATAGCATCCTTAGTACCATACACGAGTCTATAAACCCTTGTTCTCCTAAGATACTTGAGGTTATTTTAACTGTAGTCCAATAACTCAAATATGGACTGAATTGGTATCTACTGGCAATCCCTACTGCATACCATATGCCAAGCCTGACAATTGTTTGTCGAGGTATGGGGAATCTGTCTCAAATCTGTTGGGTTTTATGCCCTAAAACTCGTAGATAGTGAATGTAACCATTGACTGGATATTAATGAAATAATATTGATATATTTTTCCATTAAATGTTATTAGTTATCTTATATTTGTCTTTGCCTAAAATAACCCTAATCCAATAAACTAGACATCCTAGGTTGTTATATGAGTCTTGAGCTATATGTGGCGACATATGGGGATCACTGTTCAAGAAACAACCTAAAAGGTCTATAGTATAGGGATATGATTGGGTGCCTTATCCTGGTGACACTATGGATACGACCCACTTTGTATTTGATATAAACGCTATGATCCAACCCGTTCTTGTAGGAGACATGCGAGTGGAGGTATCATATGCAATGAGTTTGCATAAGACCAGACCGCGAAATAGTAGCCACTGGTTATAACATCGTTAACTAGTTGGTTTTCTATTTCACTAGGACGACCTAGACAACTTAGTCTTAATCCTGAGTTGATTATGGACTTCTGCTCATGAGAAATTGTCCTTTGATTTGTATGGGTGAGAGTGGCCAATACGCCGACTCAATAAGCCTACCATTTTGGGGACAAGACAGAGTGAGGAGCTGGGAACATAATCGTACAAGATGGAATTCACTCCTCCCCGACTTTAGGGAAGCAGATGAGTGTTCCCTTAAGTGGTGACTCCGAGTCTTGAACAAAAGGCCCTACCCTCTCAATGGCACGAGAGGGTTTTTCTGTTTGATGGTTGGACCACAAACTGGTTGTTCATTAGAGGAAAACTGGCACTTAAGGAAATAGAAGTAACCCAGGGGTAAAACGGTAATTTGACCCAACTGGTGTTACGGACACTCGTGAAGGACTAACTAGTCGATATTGGTCTATATCCGTGGACACAGAAAATATGTCTGCAGTGAGAAGAGTGCAACTGTGAGTCTATAGTGGAATGTACACACAGTTAACGAATATTGATTAATTTGGTTAATGAGTTTGACCAATTAATCTCACATCGTTGGAGCTTCTGATCTGCAGGTCCATTAGGTCCCACTGGTAGCCCATAAAGTAATTTTGGGCAACTAAGTAATAAATGTAAATTGAAAGTGTTCAATTTACTAAGGGAAACAATATAATATATATTGATATATTATTATGAGAGAAATTAATATTTGAAGAAATTCAAATATTAATATAAATTTGAGTCATATTAAATTTATGGAAGTTTCAAAGAGTTCAAATAATGAATTAATTAATTTTAAGGCCTAAAATCTATTTGGGCAAATTAATTAATTCAAGGCCGGAAATTAAATATGAGATATTGATAGGTAATTTTTATCACTTCTAATTATCTTGAATTAACTAAAGAATATATCGTTGTTGTGCACTAATCCAAGTATAAATTATGCACTACCAAGTAATACCTAGAGTATTCCAGGGTCGAATCCATAGGGAAGGGCGAGTAGAGAAAATATCTCAAATTAAATCCTATTCTAATGATGTTGTGCTGGGGTAATAAAATATGGATGCGACAGGTTGAACATGCGATAAAGAAAAGGAATGATAATGCGATAGAAATATACGATGGATGATGAGCTACCAAGACTTTCGCCACAGCAACCACATGCGACAGATAAGATATTATTGTAGCGCATAACAATGAATCGACAGAATATTGATGCCTAAGCGAGAAATAAACATGTGATTCCCTTCCGGTATTACACATGCGATGAACTAAGAATATTCCTATTGCTTAATTCATGCGTTTTATCAGTTCTCTATATGCTTGCAAGAGGTTGAATTATCCCTAAAGCAACCCAAACACATTCATGAAATATCCTAAGCGGCTGAGCTATTCCTAACACAACCAGACTACATGTAATGCATCATCTTGCTCTACTTAGATATTTCCACATGGATTACTTGTCAGGGATTTATCATGCTACTACCTCTATCGGTTGATCAGACGAATATTAGTAATGAAAGAATTATCACATCTAAGTAGAAAACATCAATATCATTGATTCATTGCATTGCATACAAAAATAATCTTAATGCCTCATGGGCACCTAGGCTAAGCCTTGATTAAAAGAAATTAGTTCATGCTACAACATACAATAAAACATAAAACTCTAAATTAGTTCATGCTACAACATGCAATAAAACAAAAAGAAAAAAAAGCGCTAAGAAAGACTTATGGATCCTTGGATCCCAGGATGCTTTGATTCTTCATCTCCCCTCTATTTATAAACTTTTATTTGCTTGGAGCCAAAGCATGTTGCTTGGAGCCAAAACATGTATTGCTTTCAGCCAAAGCATGTGTTGCTTTGAGCCAAAGCAAGTTGCTTAGAAACTTGCTGTAGCATCAACAAATATCCCATGCTACAACAACAAGCTTTCCATGCTACAACAACAAGATTTCCATGCTACAGCAACAAGCATCCCTTGCTACAGCAACAAGCTTTCCATGTTATAGCAACAAGCATTCCTTGCTACAGCAACAAGCTTTCCATGCTACAGCTGCTACAACATGTCATGCCCCAAGCGCATCGTGCTCTACCGCATAATTGGCCAAACTTTTCCTGATGCAGCAATAAATTAGAATTAGTGCAATTTTATACGAATTTCAAAGATAATAATCAATATGAGCACATTAATACAAATAAATCAATATTACTGCTTCTAGCATATAAATTAGTTAAAACTTGGGTATTTTCACTCTCTTGAGGCTCACAATAAGCTTATTTTAAATGCTTAATAACTTGATATTTTCAAGTTATCAGATATTTAATTGGTGGTTAATTAATTAAAGAATTCATTAACCGGGAATTAATCAATTATGGAAATAATTAATCACTTAAGGAAGTG
The DNA here is from genome assembly GCA_036850905.1 of Luffa acutangula. Lineage (NCBI taxonomy): Eukaryota > Viridiplantae > Streptophyta > Magnoliopsida > Cucurbitales > Cucurbitaceae > Luffa > Luffa acutangula. The sequence goes on along the minus strand of CM072087.1, from coordinate 29,241,415 downwards.
ATTAATCATTTATGGAAATGATCTAATCACTTATGGAAGTAATTAGTCATTTGTGGAAAAGATTAATCAATTATGGAATTGATTGATCTTAGATTGATTAAATAAGGAATAAGATTGAATCAATTTTGGAAAAGATTGATTTAATTGAATATTTTATTCATAGCCTTTCTTCTATAAATAGAACACTAGACCTAATTGGTTCAGTACTCTCCTCTTGCTCTTAGACTCACAAGACAAGACCCTAGAATTCTCTCTAGCCTCCCTCTTAGAGAAAGACTCCCACAAGTCTTTTGCCTCTTAGACTTAGAGACATATCGGTGTAACCTCTGTGGTTATTGTGTCCTTCAAGAAGAAATTTTCAGCGAATAAAAAACAAGAGGGCTGCTGCGTTTTAGTTCGTTGAAGCGTTGTTGGCGAAGAACGGTCAAGTCGACAATGAAGGTTTGTAACGGTTCTTTCCCGTTTCTTTAGAAAAGCATGAAAATAAATTAGATTTAATTTTCAAGCACGTTTATAACTATTTACAGCAACTTTAAAGCATGTTTAAAGTTTATATTTTGCCTTTTCGTAACGGTATTTTAATGTTAATTAATATACGACGTAAGGTCCAATCGATGCGCTTCCGCTGCGTAGGTGCTTTTATCTCCTTCAAAATCCTCATCCTCCAAGGTGTCTGATAACTGCCCAAAAGGTAGTTATTTAGGTCTCATTTATATAGGGGTTTGTGTGTCCTTTGTGCTTAATATGGTTGGTTTTAGATAGATATTACATGTTTTAACCCATTTGGTAGAATGGAAGCTTTTGAAATCATTTTGTGCAGATTATGCTGCTGGGCGACTGGAGGGAGTAAATTCTGTGCTGCAGCAAAACTTGGAGCAGAACTGCCACATCAAAGCTCGTTAGCCAACTTCATGAACCGACTTCTGTTGAGTTATTTTCGGGATAAAGGAGCAAGGAGAGCCCTACACGTGTCCAAGTTGACCTAATTCAAGCCTCCTATCCTTCTATAAAAGGAAGTAGCCGTCCTAGTCAAAACTATTCCATTGTTCCTTGGAAGCCGAATAGTATAGAGAGATTGGAGATTATTAGAAGACCATCACCTGCAAGCTGATTAAGGAGATTATTATTTTCTTTATTATCTTGTGATTATGGACATGCCTACTCAGATTGTAATTCATGTCTCCATGCTTATTATTAACTAAGTAGCTTTAGGCGTTGGTTAAGGACTATGTAGTTTCCGTGCTTCATCTCTAATAATATTTGTTGATTATTGCATTTTGGTTAATTGCTGTGCCTATTTCCATTTTATGTCCGCCTGGCCAGTCGGTATGAATGCCACTTTCTAATTTCAGGGATGATTTAGAGAGTGTGTAGCAATTATCCACACTACGATCATTGTGTATTGGTGAACGCCAGTGACCGAGCTAGGGATAGCCAGTTGCCTAGTGCTTGATTGGTCGCACTTCATTGGGGTTGAAACACATTCCAAAAGATCCAGAGTTCCGGGAGGAATCCGCTAATAATACTGCAAGAGTTTGCATGATCAATAATATTGCTAGAGCATCTTTTAAAACAATTACTAAACCTAACCAGAGCCTGTGTTTAATCTGTCTGCCTATTTGTTTCTTGTTGTTCTGTCATTTACTTTGCTTCAGCATAATTCTTATAAAACCCAATCATTTTTATTACCTTGAAACCATTAAAAGATTCATACAAAATAAATAGAGTGGAAGCTAGTTCAGGCCTTGGATTGACAAATACTTATTACTTGCAGCGGACTGTGTATACTTGCACAGGAATTCTAGAGTCTTTTCAGATCATAATTTTACTCACTCTAGGAACCCAACAGTGTCTCAGGACACTGCTCCTGTAACTAATGAATATCATGTTGGATAGGTAACAAACCGTTTATGGAATTCTAATCTTATATCTAGCCAATACTTTTGTCCATATAAGATATTTGAGATAGAGCTAGTGTTCTTTATTCTTGTGATTCGGAACGTGTTGGATTTTTAAGAACAAACTAAGCCTTTCCAAATCTATTATTTGGAACTGGCCTCTTAGCTAACTTCTAATGTCAGTTTTGATAAACTACATCATTTCCAATGAGAATGATATCAATCACATCTAATACTAAGAAAAGCTACGACCCCAAATGACGATAATCTTGTTGACACAAGGCTCATCAATATTCTGGTCAAAACTATAAGATTTAATCGTGCATTAAACCTTATGTTCCAAGACCGAAACCTTCAGTCAATCCATAGATGGATTGGTTTAAGGTTGCAAAACCTTTTGCTCTAGATCCTGGACTATGAATTTTTCTGGTAAAAAACAGATGCAATTGAAGTATCATACTTCATTTAAAAACTCATCATTTTGACTCAATTGTCTCTATCCATGTCATCCATTACCTGTTTAAAAGTCATTGGATCCTCGACATTTTCATCAGGTATGACAAATGGAGTTTCAATTAAACTTAAATAGTGTTCATTAGGTTGATTAACAACCCTCCCACTGCATTGCCTCTTAACAATTGAGAAGGACGAGATTGACTTAATGTGCCAACTCGATCAACAACCCTTTTTTGAAGGACTAGTTTAAAATCAACAACTCTTTGTTGAAGGACTAGTTTCATCAACAACTCTTTGTTTAAAATCAATAACTCTTTGTTCAAGAAAATATGCATTTGTCCATACAAAATACTTTCTCTTGTAAAAAGAAGTATCCACAACTCGTTTCTTTGGATTAACCTACAAATAGGCATACTTTCGAATAAGGTTCTAGTTTGTTCGGGTTTATCTTTAGCATATAAGCAAGATAACCTTAAGTTCTGAAACAACATAAACTCATTTTATGCTCTTTTCAAAGTTCAAACGATGTGTAAAAGATACTCTTTGAGTGAACCGTATTCGTATTTTAAATTGCAGTCTTTACTACATAACCCTAAAACGAGTTAGGCAATTGAACATAGCTCATCATCAAGTGAACCATGTCCAACAAGGTTCTGTTTCTCTTATAAGGGACGTAAATCCATGTTCTATCAACTAGACATGGAACCTCGAGTCAAAATACTCTCTACCTCGACCAGATCGAAGTGCTGTTATCGTTTTTCCTAATCTTGGTTCTTAACCTCGGCCTTATACTTCTTGAACATTTCAAGAGTTCGGACTTACGATGCATTAGGTAGAGATAGTGTACCTTGAATAATCATTCAATAACTAATGATCTATTCATTCTCTGTTTGAGTTTTGACATTCATTAGACTGTAGCGATCCGAATGTACAATCTCTAAAGATTCTTTGGCATGATAACCCTTTTACTAGAAAAAGGTATTTTAGCCATCTTACTCTTAAGGCATGACTTACAGGGAGGTAATGAGTCGTCTTCTAACTGAAGGATTGGAATTCCCAATTCTGTTACAGTGGAAGCAATTGGACCGTTTGTAAATTAATTTTGTTCTACAAAATACCAATAAGTTGGAAAAAATTTAAGCGATGAGAAACATACCTCCGTCTGACAACTCTGAATTCTTCAACGGACACCACCACAAGGGCTTCCCCACTATAACTTTGAGATTAGGAACGTAGTTGTGAGACTACCTAATCTTGAATGGGAAAAACTCTTAGAGAGAAAAATTCTCTCTAGAGTTCTTGAGTTGAGAGAATATGTAAGGGAGGCTAGAATGAGATCTTATGTTGTAGTACCTAAACCCTAGGTTTAGTGTTCTATTTATATGAGAAAGACCATGAATAAAATATTCATTTAAAATCAATTATTTCCATAACTGATTTAATCTTTTCCATAATTAATCAATTCCATAACCAATCAATTCCATAATTGATTAATCTTTTCCATAAATGGTTGATCACTTTCATAAGTGATTAAATCATTTCCATAAATGATTAATTACTTCCATAAGTGATTAATCATTTCCATAATTGATTAATTTCCAATTAATTAATTCTTTAATTAATTAATCACCAATTAAATATCATATATTTAATTCAGACCTTCTATTAGTTAATTAATTAATTACCCAATTAAAATTATATATTTAATTCCAGGCCTTCAATTAATTAATTCCATAATATGAATCAAATTCATATTAAAATTTGAACTCCTTCAAATTCTCTTATATCCTATAAATTTAATATGAATCAAACTCATATTAATATTTGAACTTCTTCAAATATTTATTTCTCTCATAATAATAAAGTTTAATTTCAAATTAGACTTTATATTTTAACGTATCACTATACATTATATTAATTTGTATCTCATACAATTAACTTAATTACCAAGATGAATTTGAACTATTCAAATTCTCTCAAGATATAATTGTTCCCAATTACTCTTTACGAGCTAGCAGGGGGACGTAATGGACCTACATATCAGAAGCTCCAATGATATGAGGTTAACTGATTAAACTCATTAATCAGGTTAACCAATATTCATTAACTGTGAGTCACTCCACTAAAGACTCAAAGTTGCACTCTTCTCACTGTAGAATGTTTCTGTGTCCATGGATATTGACCAATATCGGTAAGTCAATCCTTCACGAGTGTTCGTAACTTTAGTTGGGTCAAATTACCGTTTTACCCCTAAGTTACCTCTGGCTCCTTAAGTATCAGTGTTCCTCTAATGAACAACCTGTTTATGGTCCAACCAGTAAACAGAAAGTCCCTCTCGGGCCAGTGAGAGGGCGGGATCCCTTTGTTCAAGAACCGAAGTCTCCATTTAAGGAACACTCATCTACTTCTCCTAGAAGTGGGAAGAAGTGAATTCCATCTTGTGTTGTCATGTCCCCAGCCCCCCACTCGGTCTCGTCCCCAAGAAGGTAGGTTTATTGAGTCGGCGTGCAGGCCACTCTCACCCATACTAATCAAAGGACAATCCCTCGTGAGAAGGAGTTCATGACACACTCAGGATTAAGACTGAGTTACCTAGGTCATCCTATTGAAACAGTAACCTAACTAGTTAACGGTGTTAGATCTAGTGGTTTACTATTTCGTGGTCCGGTCTTATGCAAACTCATTACATAGGATACCCCCGCTCGCAGTCTTCTACATGGACGCCTTGGATCAATACGTCTGTATCGAATACAAAGCGGGCCGTATTACATAGTGTTACCAGGATAAGGTACCCAGCCTCATCCCTGTACTATAGACAGTTTAGGTTGTTTCTTGAACACCGGTCCCTGTATGTCCCCATGATAACTGCCCAAAAGGTAGTTATTTAGGCCTCAATTATATAGGGATTTGTGTGTCCTTTATGCTTATTAGGGTTTGTTTTGGATAGATATTACATGTTTTAATCCATTTGGAAGAATGGAAGCATTGGAAATTATTTTGTGTAGATTATGCTGCTGGGCGACTGGAGAGAGCAAATTCTGTGCTGCAGCAAAACTGGAAGCAAAATGTGCCACGTCACAGCTCGTTAGCCAACTTCATGAACCAACTTCTGTTGAGCAATTTTCGTGATAAAGGAGCAAGGAGAGCCCTACACGTGTCCAAGTTGACCTAATTCAAGCCTCTTATCCTTCTTTAAAAGGAAGTAGCCACCAAAGTCAATTGGATTCCATGTTTCCCCTTGGAAGCCGAATAGTATAGAGAGATTGAAGATCATCAAGAACACCATCATCCCCAAGCTGATTAAGGAGTTTATTTTCTTTATTAACTTGTGATTATGGACATGCCTACTCAGATTGTGATTTGTATTTCCATGCCTATTATGAACTAAGTAGCTTAGGTGTTGGTTAGGAATAATGTGATTGCTGTGCTTCATCTTTAGTAATATATTGACTATCGCATTTTGGTTAATTGTTGTACTTATTTCCATTTTATGCCCGCCTGGCCAGCCGGTGTGAATACCTCTCTCTAGTTTCAGGGATGATTTAGAGAGTGTGTGGCAATTATCCACACTACGATCATTGTGTATTGGTGAACGCTAGTGACTGAGCTAGGGATAGCCAGTTGCCTAGTGCTTGATCGGTCGTACTTCATTGGGGTTGAAACACATCCCAAAAGATCCGGAGTTCCGGGAGGAATCCGCTAATAATACTACGAGAAATGCATGATCAATAATATTGCTAGAACATCTTTTAGAACAATCACTAAATCCTAACCAGCGCCTGTCTTTAATCTGTCTATCTATTTGTTTACTCGTTGTTCTGTCATTTATTTTGCTTCAGCACAATTCTTATAAAACCAAATCATTTTACCATCTTTGAAACCATTAGAAAGTTACACAAAATAGGTAGAGTGGAAACTAATTCAGGACTCGGATTGATAATATTACTTGCTGCAGACTGTGTATACTTGCACAGGAATTCTAGAGTCTTTTATACCATATTTTTACTCACTCTAGGAACCCAACAAGTTTTTGGCGCCGTTGCCGGGGACTTGGATAAGTTTTTATCTGATCTATTTTTGTGTATGTGTTATAGTGGTTTGGTGCTAGAACTTTTTGATTGTTTCTTTTGTTTTTGCAGGTGTGAGTTTGGTGCATGAGCGATCCACCTGGGGTACGGTTTGAGCTTGATCCAGAAATTGAAAGGACATTTAGGAACAGAAGGAGGGAGCAGCGCAGAATCTAGATGGAGAACGTGCCGCAACTTCCGCAGGTTCCTAAAGGTACAGCAGACGCAGACCCCCAGAATCGTGTGCTGCAGCAAAACCCGCTGTTTGAACAAAATGAGCAGCAAAATAATCAGGTTGAGAATCCTATCTTGATAGCAAAAGATAGGACCAGAGCCATTCGAGCGTATGTTGTCCCGATGTTTAATGAGTTGAATCCAGTGATTGCACGTCCCCAAATCCAAGCGGCAAATTTTGAAATGAAACCGATAATGTTTCAGATGTTGCAAACCGTGGGACAATTTCATGGTTTGACATCTGAAGACCCTCATTTACATCTTAAGTCTTTTCTAGGAGTTAGTGATTCTTTTGTAATTCAAGGAGTGCCTAGGGATGCCCTTAGATTAACTTTGTTCCCGTATTCTCTTAGAGATGGAGCAAAGGCATGGTTAAATTCTTTTGCTCCAGGAACAATTAGGACGTGGGATGAGTTAGCTGAAAAGTTTTTGAGTAAATATTTCCCGCCTAATAGAAATGCTAAATTAAGGAGTGAAATAGTAGGGTTTAGGCAACTTGAAGATGAGACTTTTAGTGAGACTTCAGAAAGGTTTAAGGAACTCTTACGGAAGTGTCCCCACCATGGTTTACCTCATTGTATTCAAATTGAAACATTTTATAATGGTTTAAATGGAGTAACCCAAGGTATGGTTGATGCTTCGGCTAGAGGGGCCCTTTTAGCAAAAACTTTTAATGAAGCCTATGAGATTTTAGAGAGGATATCTACTAATAGTTGTCAGTGGTTGGATGTTAGACGCACAAATAAGAAAGTTAAGAGTGTATTAGAAGTTGATGGTGTGCCCACCATTAGGGTTGATCTTGCTATGATTGCTAACACTCTTAAGAATGTGACAGTGATTAGTCATCAGCAGCCACCAACTATGGAGCCTGCAGCAGTGGTGAACCAAGTCACAGAAGAAGCATGTGTCTATTGTGGTGAAGACCACAACTACGAGTTTTGCCCCAGCAATCTAGCTTCTGTGTTTTTTGTAGGTAATCAGAGGAACAACCTTTACTCTAACTTTTATAATCCAGGTTGGCGCAACCACCCCAACTTCTCATGGGGAGGTCAAGGAAATAACATACCGACACAACAAAAGATGAACTAGCCGGGATTTGCTAAAGCGCAGGTATTGCCCTAGCAAAATAAGCAGGCTTTGCCCCAGCAAAATTCGGGAAGTTCTCTCGAGGCGATGATGAAAGAATTTATGGCTCGCACAGATGACACAATTCAAAGTAATCAAGCTTCGATGAGAGCCCTGAAATTACAAGTGGGTCAGCTAGCTAATGAGCTGAAGGCAAGGCCTCAAGGGAAACTTCCATCAGATACTGAACACCCTAGAAGGGAAGGTAAGGAGCAGGTAAAGGCAGTAACTCTTAGGAGTGGTAAGCCATTAGAAGAAAGAATTGAGCCTAGTAAAACCCAGGTTATAGATAAAAATGGTGATAAAAATGTTGTTGTCGAAAAAGAGTTGGAGTCTGGTCAGGGTGCTGGAGGCAGCAATAAAGATGCTGGAGCATCTGGTTCTATTCCAGATGTGGAACCACCTTATGTGCCGCCCCCACCTTATGTACCACCTCTACCTTTTCCACAAAGGCAAAAGCCTAAGAATCAGGATGGTCAATTTAGGAAGTTTTTAGAGATTCTTAAGCAATTGCATATAAATATCCCTTTAGTAGAAGCTATTGAGCAAATGCCTAATTATGCTAGATTTCTTAAGGATATTTTGACTAAAAATAAGAGATTAGGAGAGTTTGAAACTGTATCTCTTACTGAGGAGTGTAGTGCTATTCTTAAGAATGGACTACCCCCCAAGGCTAAGGATCAAGGGTCATTTACCATACCCGTGTCTATAGGTGGAAAAGAATTAGGTAGAGCACTCTGTGATTTAGGCACAAGCATTAACTTTATGCCTCTTTCGGTCTATCGGAAGTTAGGTATTGGTGAAGCTAGGCCTACCACAATTACACTCCAATTAGCTAATAGGTCTATCACATATCCAGAGGGTAAAATTGAGGATGTCTTAGTGAAGGTAGATAAATTCATATTTCCTGTTGATTCTATTATTTTAGACTATGAGGCTGATAAAGATGTCCAAATTATTCTAGGTCGTCCATTTTTGGCTACTGGTAGGGCATTAATAGATGTTCAAAAAGGGGAATTAACAATGAGAGTCTGTAATGAGGAAGTGAAATTTAATGTGTTTAAAGCCATGAAATATCCAGACAAAATGGAGGATTGCTCCTTCATAAGGATTCTGGAGAGCACAGTTATTGAGACAGCAATACAGGATTCGCCTGATAAGCATTGGAAAAGCATGGAGAGGTTAGTGTAGAGGATTTTGAAATTTGTTCTTTAGATAGAAAAAATGAAAAAGAATTGTTTAGATGTGAGTATGTTTTTGAGTCTTTAGATTTAAACCAAAGGAAGGCTCCTCCCATTAAGCCATCCCTGATTGAGGCACCTACTTTAGATTTGAAGCCCTTGCCGGATCATCTAAAGTATGTGTATCTTGGGGAAAGTGAGACGTTGCCCATTATTGTTGCATCAGATTTAATGCCAGAGCATGAAGAGGCCTTAATAAAATTGCTGCAGCAATACCGCAAGGCTATAGGTTGGACATTGGCTGATATTCAGGGAATTAACCCATCTTTTTGTTTGCAAAAAATCACTCTAGAGGAGGGATCCTTTAGGAGTATTGAGCAACAAAGAAGGCTTAACCCTGCAATGAAAGAGGTTGTTAAAAAGGAGGTAATTAAATGGTTGGATTCTGGGATCATTTATCCAATTGCCGATAGCAATTGGGTAAGCCCTGTCCAATGTGTTCCTAAGAAGGGAGGTGTCACTGTGGTGAGCAATAAAGACAATGAGTTGATTCCAACCAGGACAGTAACTGGCTGGAGGGTTTGCATGGATTACAAGAGGCTTAATAAAGCTACCCGTAAGGACCATTTCCCTCTACCATTTATCGACCAGATGTTGGATCGATTGGCTGGTCAGGCCTACTACTGTTTCTTGGATGGTTATTCTGGGTATAATCAGATTACTATTGCTCCTGAGGATCAGGAGAAAACCACTTTCACCTGTCCTTATGGGACATTCGCTTTTAGGAGAATGCCTTTCGGCCTCTGCAATGCTCCAGCAACATTTCAGCGGTGTGTGTTGGCAATTTTTTTTGATATGATTGAGTCCACTGTTGAGGTCTTTATGGACGATTTTTCAGTGTTTGGAGGGTCTTTTCAGAGTTGTTTAGATAATTTAGGTAAGGTGTTAAAAAGATGTGAGGATACCCATCTAGTTCTTAATTGGGAAAAATGCCACTTCATGGTGAAGGAGGGCATAGTGTTAGGACATAAAATTTCTAAAATTGGTCTAGAAGTTGATAGAGTAAAAGTAGAGGTTATTGAAAGACTAGAGCCACCGAATTCAGTGAAGGGAATTCGGAGTTTTTTAGGACATGCTGGATTTTATAGGAGGTTCATAAAAGATTTTTCCAAAATCAGTAAACCTCTTTGTAACTTGTTGTGCACTGATTATGTTTTTGACTTTAATGCCGATTGTAGGAAGGCTTTTGAGACTTTAAAGGCTACTTTAATCTCAGCACCCATTCTTTGCGCACCTAATTGGAATTTACCATTCGAGGTAATGTGTGATGTGAGTGATGATGCGGTAGGTGCGATTCTGGGGCAAAAGCAGGGCAAATTTATCCATCCTATATATTATGCAAGCAAGGTTTTAAATGAAGCACAAGTCAACTATACAACTACTGAAAAGGAGTTGTTAGCTGTGGTGTTCGCTTTTGAGAAGTTCCAGCCATATTTGGTTGGATCCAAAGTCACGGTTTTTACGGATCATGCAGCAATAAGGTATCTAATGTCTAAGAAAGTTGCAAAGCATAGACTAATTCGTTGGATTTTACTGTTGCAGGAATTCGACTTGGAGATAAAGGACAAGAAAGGATCAGAAAACGTCATTGCAGATCATTTATCTCGTCTTGATCCGTCATCATCTTTGCTGGAGCAATCTGCCATTTCCGATTCTTTTCCAGATGAACAGCTCTTTGCTGTTGAGGTAAAGGTAGTTAGGGATGTCCCTTGGTATGCTGATATTGCCAACTTTTTGGTAAAGGGAGTCACTCCTATTGACATGGATTGGAGGCAGAAGAAAAAGTTTAAGCACGATGCAAAATTTTTCTATTGGGATGAGCCATTTATGTATAAGCAATGCTCTGACGGTATTATTCGTAGGTGTGTTTCAGGTGCTGAAGCAAAGGAAATCCTGGAGCTATGTCACTCTTCGCCGGATGGAGGTCATTTCAGCGATCAGAGGACAGCTATGAGGGTTTTGCATTGCGGATTCTTCTGGCCTACGTTATTTAAGGATGCCCATTGGTTCTACAAGCAATGTGATGCTTGCCAAAGGAGAGGAAATCTAGGGCCTAGAGATGAAATGCCTCTTACTTACATTTTAGAAGTTGAATTATTCGATGTATGGGGCATTGACTTTATGGGGCCATTTCCCCCTTCTAATGACAATGTTTTTATCTTATTGGCAGTTGATTATGTGTCCAAATGGGTGGAGGCCATCGCATGCCATCAGAGTGATGCCAAGACAGTAGCAAGGTTTCTTCAATCGCACATTTTTGCACAATTTGGGACACCTAGGGCTCTAGTGAGTGATGTGGGTAGACATTTTGTTAATAATATCTTAACTAAGCTTTTAGCTAAGTATGGGATTAAGCATAGGATAGCTACCCCTTATCACCCATAAGCAAATGGTCAAGCTGAAATTAGTAATAGGGAAATTAAAATTGTTTTAGAGAAAGTAGTCCATCCATCTAGAAAGGATTGGTCCTTTAGGTTGGATGAGGCTCTTTGGGCTTATAGAACAGCTTATAAGACTCCTCTAGGTATTTCTCCCTATAGGTTAGTATATGGGAAAGCTTGCCATTTACCATTAGAGCTTGAGCATAAAACATTTTGGGCTTTGAAAAAGTTAAATTTTGATCTGAGTCGTGCAGGAGCAATAAGAATGCTGCAGCTTAATGAGTTAGAAGAATTTCGTCAATTTTCTTATGAAAATGCGAAAATGTATAAAAAAAAAGACTAAGCTGTGGCATGACAAGAAAATTAAATCTAAGGAGTTTGTCAAGGGTCAAAAAGTTTTGCTTTATAACTCTAGATTAAAATTATTTCCTGGAAAATTAAAATCTAGATGGTCAGGACCATTTATTGTGATTGAGGTTTTCCCTAATGGAGCAATTACTTTGCAAGATGAAAAAGATGAGAGAGTGTTCAAGGTGAATGGACAGCGTGTGAAGCATTATTGGGGTGAGGAGTTTCGGTCGAAATATCCTTCCCTAAGGTTGGTTGATGATTGAGAGAGCAGGACTTTTGCGGGAGCATTTCACAGAGCAAAAATTTTGAGCTCCCAGACTCTGTATTAATTGTATTTTTCGCTGATTTGATTTTAATTTCGGTTAGGTTAGATTTGATTTTGCATGATTTATTAGATTTTATCTTTAAAATATTGGTATTTTTGGTAGTTTAGATTTTATCTATTTTTGAATTTAGTTTGATTTTATTTTCGGGTTATTTAGATTATCTTTGAATTATCTTTTAATTAATCAGATTTTTAGGATTAGATTCTATTTCCGGTTATTTAATTCTGTTTAATTTGAATTAATAAAGATTTTCTATAATTTATTCGGCTTCTCTTGAGAATAAAAGATTAAATTTGATTTGGTTGGTTAAATTTAAATTTGAAAGATGTGATTTTCCCATTTTTTTTGAAATTTAAATTCTGTATCAAAGATTCTGCAGGGTCAGAAGGTTGTTGTAGCAAGATTATGGCTGGAGCAAAATAATCCGAATTAAAAGGGTTTCCGTTGGAAATTTATTATTTTTACCGTTGGGATTTGGCTTTGAATTTTCGCAGGTAAATTTGCATGCATCATCTGATGAAGCCACGTGTCATAGAGCAATCATCCGAAGGCTTCAATGATGGACAGCACATCAATTTTTACCATGGGCGTTTGGAATCCACGATTTTACCGTTGCTGGTTTCAAATTTTCAGGTTACATTCACTTCAAATTAAACGGTAATATTATTTAATGCAGAGCAAATCATTTCGGTTAGGATTGCATTTTGTTGGAGCCTTATTTATTCACAACCGCTGGTAAGTTTCTTTCCACTTCGTCTTCTTGATCCAATTTTGCCGTCTGCATTCTTTCTTTTTCCCTTCCATTCTCTGTAAAACCGTTGAGTCCTCCATGGCAAAGACTAGAGCTAGGAAAGAAAGAGAGAGTGAAAAGGAGGAAACACCAGTTACTCCAGAAGTGCAGAAAGGGAAAACTAAGAAAAAGAGAACGCCAGAAGAAAAAGAGGCTAAAAGAAGAAGGAGGCAGCAGAGGGCTGAGGAGCAAGAAGCCATTCGAGAAGAAACAGTGGATGACGTGAATACAGAGAGAGCTAAAAATCCTGAGGAAGAACCGAGAATTTCTGATACGGTTCAAGAAAATATTGCTGAGAAAAATCAAGAAACAGAGGTTGAGGAGCAGGCCGCAGGTATGCCTGAAAAAGAGAAAACACTGGAGCCGGTGCAGGAGGCTCATGTTGAAGTCGTAATGCCTGAACCACCAAAGCACCGCCGCATCAAACGGAAGGCGGGTCGCATGAGGGTGATTCAGAACACTCCATCGCCTCCGACGTCGAACTCTGAGGAAGAAAAGAGGGAAGCTGAAAATAAGGCAAAGGAAGAAGAGGCAAGGATGGCAGAAGAAGAGATTTTGTGCGAACAAAGAGAAGACAAGGGCAAAGGAATTGCCGAAGCATCGGGTGAGATTGAGGAACCAAGGGTACCGTTCATTCGCTTTGTCAGCGAGCTTGCGAGAGCAAAATACCAAGAGGTGCTGAAGCGTGATTTCTTATTCGAGCGGGGATTTGGCAGTGATTTGCCAAGGTTCTTAGAGTCTGGAATAGCGAACCTTGGGTGGAGGCAGTTTTGTGCGAAGCCTGAACCTGTTAATGCCAACATTGTTCGAGAATTCTACGCTAATCTTGACGTTAATGATGACTTTGAAGTTATAGTGCGAGGAGTGCTTGTACAATGGAGCCCAGAAGCCATTAATAGTTTGTTTGATCTCTAGGATTTTCCGCATGCAGTTTTTAATGAGATGATGGTTGCGCCATCGAGCGACCAATTAAGTGCGGCGGTCCGAGAGGTAGGTGTTGAGGGGGCTCAATGGAGGGTGTCGCAGACGCGCAAGCACACATTTCAAGCTGCCTATTTGAAGAGTGAAGCCAACACTTGGATGGGTTTCATTAGGCTACGCTTACTGCCGACAACACACGACTCCATTGTATCTCAGGACAGATTATTGCTTGCCTTTGCCATCCTTCGCTCAATGAGTATAGATGTTGGAAAAATAATTTCTACTGAGATTGCTGACTATTGGCGCAAAAAGGTGGGGAAGTTGTTTTTTCCAAACACGATTATGATGTTATGCAGTAGGGCAGGAGTGCCCACGGTTCCAGAGGATATGATTATGCTTGAAAAGGGAATCATTGACACACCTAATCTGGCGCGACTTCAGCGTACGCAAGAGGCTCGCCAGGGTGGGCTTGTGTATGGAGTTCATCAGATCCTAGAGCAACCGACACTGTTGGCCAGTAGGTTAGAGTTTGCTGAAAGGCAAGCTCAGACCTATTGGACTTATGCTAAAAGGAGAGATGATGTGCTCACGAGGGCCTTGCAAACCAATTTCTCAAAACCATATCAGGCCTTCCCAGTGTTTCCCGATGACTTATTTAATCTGTGGATACCACCCCCACCTGTTGAACGAGAAGAGGATATTGATGAGGAGCAGGGTCAGGAAGACTGACTGATGGGATGACCTGGAGCGAGCATTACTTTTGTTTTTCCATTTTTGTTTGCTCGCGCATATTGACCCTGCTCGCTGTTATAACTGCTTGTCTGTTTCTTTTTAATTTTCCTGCTTTGACAAAAATATATCTCTGCTATGTAATTTTTCTTTGAATATTTTTAATGAAATTTCTGAATGTTTCTGTTCCATGAGCACTGAGCAACTCTAACTTAACTAATTTTCTTCTGAATTTTTGAAGCTTGGACTGATTACGCTTAATTAGATCAAGGTATTCTGATCTCCAAAAACCTTTTGCTTGAGCATTTCTTCTAGCCTGGACTGTTGCTGCGGCAAAGAAGATTTTGAAGGTAGTATTGACTTATATGATCCACTTTAAGCTTAATCTGAGTCCCATGTTTAGTTTAAAAATTCAGATAGAAAAATTTAAGTTTGGGGGTATAATTGCTCATATAATGATTCATTGGGGACAATGAATAATTCAAGTTTGGGGGACTTTTTGCTACTCCAATTGTTTTGCTCGAGCATTCCTCTCCTTCAAGTAAAAATTTGTTAGGTTATTGAGTAACCGGGGACATTTGTGATACTCACAGTTTGTCTTCGCGTCAAAAGATGACCTAGGAAATATGAAAAAAATGATGAAATGATTTGCTGAAAAAGATTGATTGTTGAAAATTTTGTTGAAAAATTTAACGGAGCAAAAGTTTTGAGGGATGAATGATGATCCAGCAGTTTTTTCTGTCTCCCAGAACTTAGGTGAGCTTCATCATAAAATGTCGCCATTCTGAGGGGCAAGAGATAGAATAACTAAGGATTTTTTAGCTTTATAATGAGTATTGAGCCTAGTTGGTGATGAGCTTGAGGCAAGGGTATACTGCACCATAAAGTGGGTCATCCCATGCTTAAGAGCTTATGACTGTAAGGCTGCTTTAAGTATGATAAACAAGGATATAAACCCCTTTAAAAATATGTTTTGAAATGTCTGATAATAGAGCTAGGCTGTGGTGAGTTCTTAGAATTAAGTTGAAAAATGGTGATTATTTGTCCATGCCGGAGGAATCATTTTGCTGCAGCAGAGCTTGGTTTTGCAGAGTGCTCAAGTAAAGGTTAAAGGTAGTGTTGGACTGTCTGGTTTGATTAAGCTATTCTTTGTCTGATGTTTTGAATTCTTGAAGGAAGGTTGGTATTGGTCGGGACGCGCAATAGTTCAAGTTTGGGGGTATGATAACTGCCCAAAAGGTAGTTATTTAGGCCTCAATTATATAGGGATTTGTGTGTCCTTTATGCTTATTAGGGTTGGTTTTGGATAGATATTACATGTTTTAACCCATTTGGAAGAATGGAAGCATTGGAAATTATTTTGAGTAGATTATGCTGCTGGGCGACTGGAGAGAGCAAATTCTGTGCTGCAGCAAAACTGGAAGCAAAAACTGCCACGTCACAGCTCGTTAGCCAACTTCATGAACCAACTTCAGTTGAGTAATTTTCGTGATAAAGGAGCAAGGAGAGCCCTACACGTGTCCAAGTTGACCTAATTCAAGCCTCCTATCCTTCTATAAAAGGAAGTAGCTGCCCAAGTCAATTGGATTCCATGTTTCCCCTTGGAAGCCGAATAGTATAGAGAGATTGAAGATCATCAAGAACACCATCATCCGCAAGCTGATAAAGGAGTTTATTTTCTTTATTAACTTGTGATTATGGACATGCCTACTCAGATTGTGATTTGTATTTCCATGCCTATTATGAACTAAGTAGCTTAGGTGTTGGTTAGGAATAATGTGATTGTCGTGCTTCATGTTTAGTAATATATTGACTATCGCATTTTGGTTAATTGTTGTACTTATTTCCATTTTATGCCCGCCTGGCCAGCTGGTGTGAATAGCTCTCTCTAGTTTTAGGGATGATTTAGAGAGTGTGTGGCAATTATCCACACTACGATCATTGTGTATTGGTGAACGCTAGTGACTGAGCTAGGGATAGCCAGTTGCCTAGTGCTTGATCGGTCGTACTTCATTGGGATTGAAACACATCCCAAAAGATCCGGAGTTCCGGGAGGAATCTGCTAATAATACTGCGAGAAATGCATGATCAATAATATTGCTAGAGCATCTTTTAGAACAATCACTAAATCCTAACCAACGCCTGTATTTAATCTGTCTATCTATTTGTTTACTCGTTGTTCTGTCATTTATTTTGCTTCAGCACAATTCTTATAAAACCAAATCATTTTACCATCTTTGAAACCATTAGAAAGTTACACAAAATAGGTAGAGTGGAAACTAATTCAGGACTCGGATTGATAATATTACTTGCTGCAGACTGTGTATACTTGCACAGGAATTCTAGAGTCTTTTATACCATATTTTTACTCACTCTAGGAACCCAACACCCCACATACTAGTTCAAGTCACATGTAAACAACCTTGGATCTTAGTTTATTGGATTTGGGTCAAATTGTGCAATATTTAAAAATAACACTTTATTGTAGAAACTCAATAACACTTTATTGAAACAAGTATACAATTTGTTTACATTCACTATCTACGAGTCTTAGGGCATAAAACCCAACACTAACATGTTTAGAAGTTCATTCTAGACCAATCCTCAATCCTATTGAGATTAATATGGCCTAACCTCAAGTGCCAAAGATAGATACTTTTGAGAAACATGTTGCTTTTTGGTTTAGTCTCAGCGGTTTTAAATATCTCATAATTTAAAATCGTTCTATACTCTATCGGTCTTAAAAACATATATGTTATTCTTCATATTTGGAGAACAAATATTGGCATCCTTTTGAAATGAACGGTTCATACACAAAAGGTAACTAAATAGCCTTGTTCTAGCAAACAAGATATAGAAATCAAAATTTCTTTTAATCTTAGAAACTATCTACATCAAATAATATGTATTGTTCCTCGGAGAAGAATAACATTATGTCTCCCACTGCCATAGCCGAGATGAACTCTTCTATTTTAACTCTAAGAGTCATCTTAACTAGTTCTCAGCTAGAGCCAAGAACTCATTCCTTAAAAAAAAACATATGTGATTAGTGGGCCATGAAACAAATATTCAGATAGAATCACTATTCTTACTAAGCACGTTTTCAAGACGAATAAATCATATTTAGAGTCTTTGAATCATGTTCTTATTGGCTAGGTAGTTTCCTTCGTAATATTCATCACGAATATTTTGAGGATGACATTTTGAGGACATTCCTCTTTTAAGACCGTTTACAAATCACTTGATATGATCTCAGTGTTAAGTTTGTTTTCTTAGTCGTATGTTTTATACCATTAACTTATTTGGCGTATAGAAGAGGCATTTATAGAACCTATACTTATTGCTGAAAATAAACAAATAAACTTAAACTGGTTGTCTAATATATATATATATAACCCATTACCTAATCCAATCAATTTATCAAAAGTAATTAAGCACCCAATAATTCACAATTCTTTTGCAACGATACTTCAAAGGTTTAGAATAACCGCTACCGTAGGGCAGTCAACTACTCCTCCTCAGAACCGAGATAATCTCGACCATTTACTATTGCCAAAATAACTCTTTATTCCAATAGTTCTTAGCTACCATCGGTTCAGTCTAGACAATCTTGTTAGTGTGACCCGCCATTTTCATATTCCAGAGAACGATCCTAACAATGACATCGTAGGGAAGAGCTAATGTTAGGAATGACCCTAAGAAATCCTATCCATTTCTGGAGTTTGCGTTGTTCCAAATCCCATGCGCCAGCCCTTCGTAGGGTGATCGCTCCCAGGGCGACTCATAAGCGACACATGGGAATCTCACGGTGCAACCTAATGGAAGAGACCGCAGGATACGTTGACACGTTTCCTTCACCCGCTTACTATGAACACTTTCCCCATTCACCTAGTTATTGACCCATGCAAACACCATCCATAGGGGGACGCTCCCAGGGCGCCTCGAGGCCAAGCATGGATCTCACGGTGTGAACATAAGAGGGACGTGAGAGTAAAAACTTGATATTAATATCTTGTTTTTATACTTTTTCTCCCACTAAAGTATTCTAAAATTTTAGGGTCTTTTTATTACTTAGGTAAATTCCAGCTAAATGAATCTATCTAAGTATACACCTTTATAACTCTTTATAAAGGTCTTTACTCGAATGTCTAGGTGAATTAAACCCTTTTAATTACCTAGTGACGTGTGCATGCTAATAAGACCGTGGTTAATTCAACTCAGGTTCCGGACCATTTGTCGGGAGAGTTCCCTTATAACCGAAGTCTTATATCCTACTTAATCATATTTCAAATCTATTTAAAATACTAAGTAGGATATTCTAATCCCTATTAGAAAGGTGATCTTAGGTCTATTAAAATTTTAAACTATTTTAAGTTTAACTCAATCCTAAGATCCTATGTTAGTATGCAACTCTTTGTTATAGGTTTGATGGTTTCTATTCATTAACCTTTATAACTGTTATAACTTTTAATGAATTAACCCTATAACATGCTTCTAATGGTGATAAAAGCACATAACAATCAAGTATTCAAGTTATATAAAGCACAATTTAAAAGCAACCTACGTCTAGTTGTATATAACGATTTATACTTACGATGTCTAGGTGATAAATTCATTTAAACCTTACATCGCTCTCGCATGCTCATAAAACTCGGGTTAACCTAACTCAAGTATCGACTCGATGCCCAGGTAGGAGGTGTTCCATAAACCGTCATCTTAAATACCTCTAGCCGTAGATAGCATCTCGCCGGGTGAGTTCTCTTGTAACCTTAGCTTTATAAGATATTGACCTATTCTATGCAAATTGTTCGAGTTGAAGGTTCGTTAACCCTAAGTGAGTATGCAATTATCTTGTTATAGATTTTAACGTCTATCTCGGTTTATAACACTTTATAAAGAACGATAAATCTATAACTTTCATCTATACTAAGGTGGTTTCATGTTGCATGCTTGTTCCTTTTCATTTATTAATATAACGCTTTATACTAATCGAGCTTAAACAAATTTAAAACATACAACATGCATCTAACATGAAACCCTAAATCATGCATTTCATTTTTATTATAACACTTATAATAATTAACTAATGCATGAAACATGCTTTCCTATGGTGAGATTTTAAATCTATATGACATACTATATGCATATGTGTTTTAATTTTAATTTAAACATACATTCCTAATGCATAATTAAATTAAACACACTAAAGTGGACCGGTTTGGCATCCTAAGCAAGCAAATTAACTAAATTATTACTATAATAATTCAAAAAAACTGGCTTGAACGGCTTCTGTATTCTTCGAAATGGCTCAAACCACCTGAAATTAACTTGAACCAGACCCAAAAGTGCAAAAACCAACCCAAAATTGAAGAAAAATGGTAGAACCGCTTCAAAATTGACCAAAACTAGCTACTGGGCAAGAAAATCGGGCAAAAAACGGACCAGGCATGCGTAAACCGGACCAGGGTGTCATGAACCGCTGACCAATATAACGAACTGCTGACTAGGATTGCTGAACCGGCTGGAAAAAACCGTGAACCACGTCAAACCGGTCTAATTAGTTGTGAACCGTGTGGGTCAACGCTTCAGTCAACGCACGTTGGTTCTTCCTAGTTGGTTCGGTCTGCTTCTCGATTTGGCTTGGTTTACTTGCCCATTTACCGGTTTTTAAATTTAAAATTAAATCGAGCTTGTCATCTTTTGTTTACCCAGATTTTCCACAGACTATTTTTTCGGCCATTAAGCATTGTTTGATTTTCTCCAAATTGACGACCTTAATGAACTCTAATGACTCTCAAATTTTACAGACTCCATATGAACTCATTAGTGCCCATAAACATGTAGGAAATTACAATTAATTTCAATAAATTTAAGGTAAATTGATGCAAAACCGAAATTTAATCCACTTTAGCCCCAAACATTCATCACATGAATAAAACTACCCACCTTGAAGAAATTAACGAAAATTAAGTGCTCAAATCTGCTCTTATACCAATTGAAGGAGTGTAGAACACTCTAGCCAAAGCGATTTGGATCGATTTCACTTTAATTTCTTTAATTTCTAAAATGAAAAACATGGCAAAATCGAACGAAAAACAGAGCACAAAACAACCAACCTCTTTGGATTAAATTCGAGCTGTTCCTTGGTTGAATTTGAACATGAACGAGCTTCAGACTACCACGAGAGTCTTCCCGCCTATCTTCCATCCTTAGAACCACTTGTGAAAGCTGAATTCGTGATGAATTTGAAGGAGCTTTGAGAGAGTGTTAAGCAAAAACTATGGTAATTGATTTTGAGAGAAATTTTCTCAAATTATAGAATGATCCAAACCCTTTGCTTTTGGTTTTCTTCTTCTTATATATCAGAAAAACATGCAATCTCCTTTGATTTAAAGAAGACAACACTTAAAACCATAAACACACAAAGCTTAAGGTGTCAATTAGATTGGGAATGCATGATGCAAGTCATGGGTCTTGGTGGCAATCCACGTCCAAAAAATCCTTCTTTTATTTTGAATTTCTCAAATTCAAAATAAATGAATTTAGTTACAAAATTATTTTCAAATAATTAATTAAATAATTTAATTAATTATATTATTTTAATATCAAGTATTAAATTAATCACTTACATCATTCTCGTCTTCTCTCAAAACCGATTATTTTCTTTTTCTCGAACATGTATCCCTATTCATGTAATCAATATTTAAATCATATTTAAATACCTCCGACTCTCTCTATAATATAGTTTTATTTATAATCAAACTAATATGTTAATAATATCGCTATAAAATTGACGTTAATTTCCTGAATCGAATTTGAACGATTAAAATTCTTTCATTACTCTGTTCTAAGGTTTATTCCATACGAGCTAGCAAGGGACCTAATGGACCTACAGGTCATGGGCTCCAACGATCCGAGATTAACTAGTCAAACTCTTTTAACCTAGTTAACCAACATTCATTAACTATCGGGACACTCCACTATAGCCCGATAATTGAACTCCCCTCACTGTAGATATATTTCTATCCACCCCATATAACCATGTTTAGTAAGTCAAACCTTCACAGGTTGTTCGTAACTAGAGTTGGGTCAAATGTCCGTTTTACCCTTGAAGCTACATCTTGTTCCGTAAGTCCCCACTGAGTCCCTAATGAACAATTGGTTTGTGGTCCGACCACTAAACCTAAAACCTCTCGGGCCAATGAGAGGGCGGGATCCTTTTGTTCAAGTCTCGGAGTCAGCACTTAAGGGAACAACCTCTCTACTATCCCTAAATTGGGTAGGAGTGAATTTCGTCTTGTAGGACTATGTCCCCAGCTATCTACCCGTTTCTATCCTTGAAATGGGGGGTTTATTGAGTCGGCGATGATGAGCCACTCTATCCTATGCAGATCTAAGGATAAGCCTGGATAAACAGGAGTTCATAGTTAGCTCATGATTAAGATCGAGTTATCTAGGTCATCGCATGTAATAGTCAGTCTTGTTAGTAAACGACGTTATAAAGCAAGAGTGACATATTTCTCGGTCCTTGTCTTATACAAACTCTTTTGCATAGGACGCCCCCACTCGCATGTCTCTACATGAACGATTCAGGATCACATCGTTTGTACTAAAACAAAGTGGGCCGCATCACATAGTTTTTCTTAGGATAAGGTACCCAGTCTTATCCCTATACTATAGATCGTTTAGGCTATTACTTGAACTCGATTCGCTTTTATGTCACTACATAAAGTTCAAGTGTTCATATCATAGCCAAGGATTCTAGTTTATTGGATTTGGGTTAATTAATACATAATTAAAACAATTATACGGCAACTAGAGAGTGAATAACCTCGATAAGCTGTATCGATTATAATTGACTTTGTGACATTTACTATCCACGAGTTTTAGGACATAAAACCCAACAGTGTCAAACGTAAAAGCCTACACCCACTAGATTCCCCTTTCCTGTGTTCGACCCCGACCATTATTTCTACAAAAATAGTTCTAGTGCCGTGGAATTATAAATTTTATTTGAGTTCGAGCCCCTACAGCTCGTCCCTTCAAATTGGTGCCATTGCCGGAGAATGGCGTATTTCTAGAGTTTTTAGGTTTTTTTACTTTTTTGTGTTTTTGGATTTTTGTGCCTTTTCCTTTTTCCTTGCATAGCTTAAAGATGAAATCAGCATAACCTCGTCGTGGTAAATCGAGGGTGCCATGGCCGAGTGCATGATGCAAGGTCTATCAGCTTCTGATTTGAGTTACCTTCTTTCTCTTTGAGACCTTGATGTCACTAGGGAGATCATATACATCACCCAAGCATCTGAGGAAGCGTTACACGAGTATTGGGATCGCTTCAATGGTTTATGTGCGTGTCCTTACTTTCCAATGATAGAGTTTTCCTTGATCGAGAGCTTCTATGATGGTTTGACGTTGGAGAATAGAGGTTTGCTCAATGCAGCGAGTGGTGGTGATTTGTTTGACATCGTTCAAAATTATGCATACTTTGTAGGCTACCCCAAAGGAAACGAGAAGAGGATACTTCTTCAATCCACAAGAGAATAAAGAATTTGTATTGATAAATGCTACATTCTCAGAAGAAGACCACATTAGAAATCATAAGCCACAAAGTAAGGTCGGTTTAAGTGGAAATCTAATGAAGCTACAGGAATATCCACAATAGTTGTTGATGAGGTTGGCTGTTCATCAAGAGTTGTTGATGGACCAACGCATCTGGTCAGTCACATCCATCTCATTAGTTGAGAGTGTTGGGTTTTATGCCCTAAAACTCGTAGATAGTGAATGTAAACAAATTGTATACTTGTTTCAATAAAGTGTTATTGAGTTTCTACAATAAAGTGTTATTGTTAAATATTGCACAATTTGACCCAAATCCAATAAACTAAGATCCAAGGTTGTTTACATGTGACTTGAACTAGTATGTGGGGACATACGAGGATCGGTGTTCAAGTAACAACCTAAAAGGTCTATAGTACAGGGATAAGGTTGGGTACCTTATCCTGGTAACACTATGTGATACGACCCACTTTGTATTCGATACAGACGTATTGATCCAAGGCGTCCATGTAGGAGACATGCGAGCGGGGGTATCCTATGCAATGAGTTTGCATAAGACCGTACCACGAAATAGTAAACCACTAGATGTAACACCGTTAACTAGCTAGTTAGGTTACTGTTACAATAGGATGACTGGGAAACTCAGTCTTAATCCTGAGTGTGTCATGAACTCCTTCTCACGAGGGATTGTCCTTTGATTAGTATGGGTGAGAGTGGCATGCACGCCGACTCAATAAGCCTACCTTCTTGGGGACAAGACCGAGTGAGGGGCTGGGGACATGACAACATAAGATGAAATTAACTCCTTCCCGCTTCTAGGAGAAGTAGATGAGTGTTACCTTAAGTGGTGACTCCGGGACTTGAACAAAGGGATCCCGCCCTCTCACTGGCCCGAGAGGGACTTTCTGTTTATTGGTTGGACCATAAACAAGTTGTTTATTAGAGAAGCACTAGTACTTAAGGAGACAGATGTAACATAGGGGTAAAACGGTAATTTGACCCAACTGTAGTTACGAACACTCGTGAAGGATTGACTTACCGGTATAGGTCTATATCAATGGACACAAAAATGTTCTACAATGAGAAGAGTTCAGCTGTGGGTCTTTAGTGGAATGACCCACAGTTAATGAATATTGGTTAACCTGATTAATGAGTTTAATCTATTAACCTCATATCATTGGAGCTTCTGATCTGTAGGTCCATTAGGTCCCCCTACTAGCTCGTAAAGAGTAATTCAGAACAAATATATCTTGAGAGAATTTGAATAGTTCAAATTCATATTGGGAATTAAGTTAATTGTATGAGATACAAATTAATATAATGTATAGTGATGGATTAAAATATAAAGTCTAATTTGAGATTAAAGTTTATTATATTGAGAGATTGATATATTTGAAAGAGTTCAAATATATGTCTAATTAAATATATGGTATTTAATTAGAAGATGAATTAATTAATTATGAATGAATTAATTATTCAATTTAGTTTAAATTAAATGAGATTTAATTAAACTATAGTCTATTAGAGAAATGAATATTTGAAGGAGTTCAAATATTAATATGAATTTGATTCATATTAAATTTATAGGATATAAGAGAATTTGAAGGAGTTCAAATTTTAATATGAATTTGATCCATATTATAGAATTAATTAATTGAAGGCCTGAAATTAAATATATGATATTTAATTGGGTAATTAATTAATTAACTAATAGAAGGTCTGAAATTAAATATATGATATTTAATTCGTGATCAATTAATTAAAGAATTAATTGGAAATTAATCAATTATGGAAATGATTAATCACTTATGGAAGTGATCAATCATTTATGGAAAAGATTAATCAATTATGGAATTGATTGGTCATGGAATTGATTAATTATGTAAAACATTAAATCAGTTATGAAAACAATTGATTTTAAATGAATATTTTATTCATGGTCTTTCTCCTATAAATAGAACACTAACCCTAGGGAAAATTTTCTCTCTAGAGTTTTTCCACTCAAGATTATTTAGTCCCACAACTATGTTCCTAATCTCAGAGTTATAGCGGGGAAGATCTCGTGGTGGTGTCCGTTGAAGTATTCAAAGTCGTCAACGGAGGTATGTTTTTCACCGCTTAACCTTTTGCCAATGTATTGGTATTTTGTAGAACCAAAATTAATTTACGAACGGTCCAATTGCTTCTGCTGTAACGGAATTGGGAATTCCAATCCTTTCAATTGGTATTAGAGCCGATCGTAGATCTAATTTTGTTTCTCTAAAATTTGCATTGGCTATTGGTGAGATTTAATTATGCATTTGATGTATGAGATTTTGCTAGTAGATGTTTAAGGTTTTGATATATAGATTTGCAATTTTAAGTTGTTTTGATCAATGTAAGGGCCCTTTGTTTTGGGTATTTTAATTGCAATCGAGTCTGTAAGTCCGTGTCAATTGCTTTTGGTGAAATTCCATGAAAACTGAAGAATTTGGGGCCAAAAACGAAGAAAACAGAAGCTGGAAGAAGGGAAAAACTAGAAAAGCAGAGGCTGGTTTCGAAGAACAAAAGAAAAAACAAAACTGCGCAACATAGGATTCGAAACTAGCACTTGGCTAGGCGGCTTTGGCGTCTGCCTATTCTCTCCACGAGGTCACGGGATCGAGCTTGGCTTATGTCGTTTTTTTTTAATTTTGGAGCAATTTTCGCGTGCGTATTAAAAAAAAATCGTCTTGCGTCACGTTAACCGTGGCTTAAACGAGCCATCGGAGATGGTTGCGTGCACATGGTAAACAATTTTACCAATGGAGCATTCATGTCGTTATGAACGAAACAGCGGTTCTTTTATTTATATTTGTTCAAGCGCGGTTCGATGGAGTTGGTCCGATTCATGGTTTGATGCGCGGTTCGACCTGGTTTGTGAGATTTTGACCGAAATTTGACCGGTTCTCGCTGGTTTGGCGCTTTATTGACCGGTTCAGCTTGTCTTTGACTTGGTTCACGCGGTCTGAAGTTATTTTGGTCCGGTTCAACATGTTTTAGGCCTATTCAAGCTTATTTGAAGCTGGTTTTGCACAGTTCAGCATGATTTAGCTCAATTTCTTCGCCGGTTCGAAGGGTTTGGATGCGGTTTGAGGCTGTTTTGAGCTTGTTCACGGCAGGATAGGACTTCGATAGATTAATTATTGTAATTTTTCTATTGTTTTGAGTCCTAGGATGCCAAAACCTATCTACCTAGCTATTTAATTGCTTTATGGATGTCATATAGCTTAAAATCCCACCATAGGTTAAGCATATTCATGCATATTTATTTATAATTGTTATAATATATGGATTATGCATGAATTTAATTTTCATGGATGTTTAATATAAATTGTTATGATTAAATGGGTGAAAATTGAGAAGCATTGAGCATGAAATTACTTTAGTAAAAATATAAAAAGTTATATTTATGAAAGTAATTTATATGCTTATTTATTTTCTTGAGCTATTAATATAAAGTGTTATGTTAATGTATGAAAATGTGAATGCTTATTTTAATTTTCTTGGGTTATTAATTTAAGAGTTAGATTAATATAATTGTTATATTATTGTATGTCATGTATGCTATTGTATGGTTAATATATTAATTAGAATTTGATTGTTGATTTATTCACCATAGTAGCATGTTATAGGTCTAATTCACTGAAATTTATAACAGTTATAAAATTAATGAATAGAAACCGTTAACCTATAGCAAAGAATTGCATGCAAACATAGGATCTTAGGATAAATGAATTAATTTTAAAATGTTTAAAATTAATTAGACCTAAGATCACATTTCTAATAGGATTAGAATTATTCTTACTTAGAATTAAAATTAGTTTTAATTGACTAAGTAAGAAAAACATTACTATGATTATAAGGGAACTCCACTGGTTAAGTTCTGTCTAAGGCTGGGGGTATGTAAGTTGACGGTTTACGAAACACCTCCTACCTGGGAACGGACCTGAATCTTGAGTTGAGTTAATCATAGTAATGTTGACTTGCAATGTTGGGTTTATTAAAAGAAGTTTAATTCACCTAAAACATTGCGGTTGAATCCTTTCCATAATTGTTATAATAGGATCAGACTTAGATAGATTGACTTAGCCGAATTTTATCTAAGTTGAACAACCCTAAATTAACCTTAGGACATTTTCAGTGGGAGGAAAATTACAAAACGAGATTTAAATCAAGTTTTGCTCCTACGTCCCTATATTCACAACGTGAGGTTCATGCTCGACTTCGAGTCGCCTTAGGAGCGGCCTCCCTTTGGAAAGTGTTTGCTGAAGGTGTTAATGTAATAAAAGCGGAAGCAATTTTGAATCTAGAACTCTTAATAAGCTCAATTTGATCAATTAAAACATGCTGTTCATGAGAAGAAAAACAGAGACAGCAACCTACCTTGCTTTTAATGGAGAAATTGGTTGGATTGGTTGCTTGTTTTCCTTCACCAATGAGTCAAGAACTACCACAGGGTCTTCCTTGCTGTCCTCAAGCTTTTGGAATGGATTGTGGGATCCTCAAGTGATAGAATTTTAGAGAGAAAGGGTAAAAACCGAGCTTAGGAACATCATAGGTTTGAGCAGCGGCGGATTTACCACGGGCCCAGGGGGGGCTCGAGCCCCCCCTGAACTGTTATGTGTTATATATTTCAATATGTATTTCCACTCATGAAGCCAAGTCTGCCGGTTGGCTTCGTTGGTGCAAGCGTACTAAGCCCCCCCTCACAGTCCATGCGGTCTCAGGCTCAATTCCGTGTTTAAAAAAAACTTTTATTTTTCATAAATTTAAATGGTAGACTATATTTTGTTTAAAAAAGTTACAAATATGAAATATAACAAATTGGTTAAATTACAAATTTGGTCCATAAACTTAGTTATTGTCAAATAGGTTTATAAATTTTCAATTTTATGTCTAATAGGTCAATGAATTTTAAATAATGTCTAATAAATCTTTAAACTTTCGATTTTATGTATGATAAATTTATGAATTTCTAATTTTTGTGTCTAATAGGTCATTGACTTATATGAAACTTTTGTAAAATTCATAAACTTATTGAACATAAAAATGAAAGTATAATGTTCTATTAGACACTTAATTCAATTTTATGTCTAATAAGTTTGTTAATTTTAAAAATTGTTGAATATGTTAGAGACTTATATGACAAAAGATTGATAGTTTAGAAACCTACTTGATATTTTTAAAGCCCAATAACCTATAGTTGCAAATTTTGAATGTTTAAGGATCCATTAGACACAAACCTAAAAGTTTCAAGATTAAACTTGTAATATAACCTAACAAATAAATAATATTACAATTTTTGTTTTAATTTCTTCTTAAAGTATTTTTTTTTATCAAAATAAACGGAAATGGATAAAAATATTTTTAAGTTTTGTTTCTTTTTTTTTTTCTTAAAATTAATCTTATGATATGAAAATTTATAGGGAAGAATTGCAATGAATTAAATTAATAGTTCAGTTTCATTTATGAAAATCTTGGAATTGTTTTACTTATAAATTACTTTTACGAATTTTTAAGTGAAGCCCCCTCTGAACAAAATTTCTGGATCCGCCACTGGGTTTGAGCATGGATTTTGGCAGCAATTCAACTCCTCTCCTCTTCCTTTCCTTCAGCCTTCTTCTTCACATTTATAGAGGGATTCAAGCTGAAGAGAATGCCCAAAATTTGCCACCAAACCATCTCCATTTTAATGGAGAATTAAGTGGCTTAAGGGAGGTGAGTGCATGGGTTTAGTCACCATGCACTCCACCTCCAAAAAATCAAAATTAATTTTGATTTTTATAAATCCATATTTATCTTGGATTTTCCCACTAATTTTATTTAATTAATATTTGAAAAGTTGAAAGACAATTTTCAATTTTCTAATTTCTAAATTAATTCAAAATTAATTTTCAATTTAATTAATTAAATAATTAATTAATTATTAATTTAATATCTTAATATTAAATTAATATTTTGCCATTTTTCCCGAACATTTCCGAAATGTTATTTTTCTTAACATGAATCATTATTCATGTTTTCGGTTTATTTATATCAAAATCCATATATGCTTGGTTTTCGTAAAACCCGACGTAATATCAATACCTATTTTTCCCTCAATATGAATTTTAAAAACAATTCATTTTTATTCCATCATATTATTCCAAAAGTTAATCTCGAGCTAGCAAGGGGACCTAATGGACCTACAGATCATGGGCTCCAACGGTGCGAGGTCAAAATAGTCAAAACCCTTTTTAAACTAGTTAACCGACTTCCGTTAACCACCGGGACACTCCACTATAGCCCTGTAGTTGAACTCCCCTCTCTGTAGATATATTTCCGTCCACTCGATATAACCATGATTAGTAAGTCAATCCTTCACAGGTTGTTCGTTACTATAGACAGGTCAAATGTCCGTTTTACCCCTATAGTACATCTAGGTTCCTTAAGTCCACTGGTCCTCTAATGAACAATTCGTTTATGGTCCGACCAACAAACGAGGTCCCTCTCGGGCCAATGAGAGGGTGGGGCCCCTTGTTCAAGCCTTGGATTCAGCACTTAAGGGAACAACCTATCTACTAACCTTAAAATCAGTTAGGAGTGAATTCCATCTTGCATTAATATGTCCCCAGCTATTCATCTATTGTTGTCCCCAAAATGGTAGGAATATTGTATGGTGTTTTGGAACCACACTCACCCATGCAGATCAAAAGACAGCTTTAAACGAACAGGAGTTCATATTAAGCTCAGGATTAAGATTAAGTTACCTAGGTCATCGTATGAAAAAATCAGTCTTTACAGTAAACGGCGTTATAAAGTAAGAGTGACTTATTTCTCGGTCCCGTCTTGTGTAAACATCTTTTGCACAGGATGCCCCTACTTTCATGTCTCTACATGAACGAACCAGGATCACGTCGTTTGCCTCATTTGCATAAGTAGGCCGCATCCATAGTGTTACCAAAATAAGGTATCCAATCCTTATTTATTTTACTATAGACGATTTTAGGTTATATACCTGAACTTGACCCCTGTCTATATCCAAGATATAGTTCAAGTATCTCATTTTATAACCATGGAAGTTTCTATTGAATTTTTGAATAATTTCACTGAATAACGTCTTTATAAAAGATAACAAAACTTGAGTTCTAGGACATATACCCCAACAAACTCCCACTTGGACTATAACTCAAGTGTGATTACATTCTTGTTAAGGTAACATAGCAATACTTCATATGCTGAAAACTCGTAGTCCTATACTCTGGAGATGTCCCTCAAACACTTTAGCCGAGAGGGGTTTTGTAAATGGATCAGCAATGTTTTGCTCTGAGGGTATCTGGCTTACGACCACGTCTCCTCTTTGTACTATCTCACGTATAAGATGGTATTTGCGTTCAATGTGCTTTCCTCGTTTATGGCTTCGAGGTTCCTTTGAATTTGCGACTGCTCCACTATTGTCACAATAGAGAGTGACTGGCAGGTGCATGTTAGGAACAACTTCTAACTCATTTAGAAATTTTCTAAGCCACACTGCTTCTTTTGATGCTTCACAGGCTGCAACATATTCAGCTTCCATTGTGGAGTCTGCAATACACCCTTGTCTAATACTTCTCCACACAACTGCTCCTCCATTGAGAGTGAATACAGATCCCGACGTAGATCTCCTGGAGTCTATGTCGGTTTGAAAATCTGAGTCAGTGTAACCAGTAAGAATCAAATCCTTTGCTCCATACACCAGTGAATATTCTCTTGTTCTTCTCAAGTATTTGAGGATGTTCTTAACGGCAGTCCAATGTTCTTTACCAGGATTGGACTGATATCGGCTGACTATGCCTATTGCATAGCATATGTCGGGACGTGTGCATAACATTGTATACATAATACTCCCGACAGCCGAGGCATAAGGAATTCGACTCATATCCTCAACTTCTTGAGGTGTTTTTGGACTCTGTTCCTTAGATAAATGCATCCCATGTCTAAAGGGCAATAATCCTCTTTTAGAATTTTGCATTGAATAACGATTCAATATTTTATCAACATAAGATGCTTGTGATAGTGCCAGTAGTCTGTTCTTCCGATCTCTCAGTATTTGGATCCCTAGAACATATTGAGCTTCTCCCAAATCCTTCATTTGGAATTGTGCTCCTAGCCACTGTTTTATGTCGGACAATACTCCCACTTCATTTCCTATGAGCAGGATATCATCTACATATAGAACCAAAAATGCTACGGTTGAATCAATGATTCTTTTATAAACACAAGGTTCATCTATATTCTGTTCAAAGCCATAAGACTTGATTGCAGTATCAAATCTTTTATTCCAGGATCTAGAAGTTTGTTTTAGTCCATATATGGATCTATTA
Source organism: Luffa acutangula (assembly GCA_036850905.1). NCBI lineage: Eukaryota > Viridiplantae > Streptophyta > Magnoliopsida > Cucurbitales > Cucurbitaceae > Luffa > Luffa acutangula. The sequence goes on along the minus strand of CM072087.1, from coordinate 29,209,977 downwards.
AGCTTGCAAACCTTTTGCTCTTCTCCCTGGATCGTGAAACCTTCTGGTTGAACCATAAAAATACTCTCATCAAGATTTCCATTCAAAAACGCAGTTTTGACATCCATTTGCCAAATTTCATAATTGTAGAAAGCGGCAATGGAAAGGAGTATTCTTATTGATTTTAACATCACTACTGGTGAGAAGGTTTCGTCATAGTCAATCCCTTCTCTTTGGGTATAACCTTTAGCCACCAAACGGGCTTTAAAGGTTTGTACCTTACCAGTATGGTCTCGTTTCCTTTTATAGATCCACTTACAACCGATAGGTCGTACATCACTTGTTTGATCTACTAGTTCCCAGACAGAATTAAAATACATAGATTCTATTTCAAGGTTCATAGCTTTGATCCACTCATCCTTATCCTTATCTCCTATTGCTTCTTTATAGGTCAATGGATCCTCTAGTTCATCATTCGGAATGATAAACTGAGTTTCAGTTAAACCCATGTATCGGTCAGGTTGGATTATAACCCTCCCACTGCGTCGAGGCAATTTTACTTCTTGAGATGGTTTTGAAGGACCAGGATCACAGACAACTTTTGTTTGTTTGTTTGTAGCTTTTCCGGAAACTTCTTTAAGTATTAGTTTACTACGTGTTTGATGAATCTTTATATGATCTTCCTCAAGAAACGTAGCATTGGTCGAAACAATTACTTTATTATCTTCAGGATCATAAAACAGACCTCCCTTAGTTTCTTTAGGGTATCCTACAAATAGGCATATTCTCGAACGTCGTTCCAATTTCTTAGGTTTTGGTACCAACACGTGTGCTGGGCATCCCCAGATTCTGAAGTGTCGTAAACTCCCTTTACGCCCTCTCCACAACTCATAAGGTGTTTTTGAGACACTCTTTGAGGGTACCATGTTCAGAATATATGCAGCGGTTTCTACTGCAAAACCCCAAAATGAATCAGGCAATTGCGCATAACTCATCATAGATCGAACCATATCTAATAAAGTTCTGTTTCTCCTTTCTGACACACCATTCTGTTGTGGTGTACCAGGTGCTGAGAGTTGTGAGGATATTCCATGTTCTAACAAGTAGTCTTGGAATTCTAAATCCATATACTCTCCTCCTCGGTCAGATCGAAGAGTTTTGATAGTTTTACCTAACTTATTTTCTACTTCAGCCTTATACTCTTTGAATTTTCCAAGAGCTTCTGATTTTTGAACTATTAGGAAAACATACCCATATCTTGAATAATCATCAATAAAACTAATGAAATATTCATATCCTCCTCGAGCTTTAATATTCATAGGACCACAGAGGTCAGAATGTATAAGTTCGAGAGTCTCTTTGGCTCTTTGACCTTTTTCAGAAAAGGGTCGCTTGGTCATTTTACCTTCTAGACAAGATTCACATGTCGGTAGTGAGTCATCTTCCAACTTGTTTAGAAGTCCACTTTTAACTAACCTTTCAATTCGTTTTTGATTTATGTGACCTAGTCTTAGATGCCAAAGAAAGGTATCTTGAGAAACTTTTTGTCTTTTATTTTGGGTCTGTGCTGTTTTAAACATTTCTGTATTATAAACAGCTTTTCTTTCTTTTGGTCTTAACACATACAGATTGTTTTCAAGTTTAGCAGAACACACATAAAAATTTCTTTTGAATATAAACACTTTATTGACTTCAAAAGATACATTATAGCTTTGTTCCATTAAACAGGAGATAGATATTAAGTTTCTCTTTATACGAGGAACATACAAAACGTCTTTTAACAAAATATATCTATCTTTAAAACAAAGCTGCATATCTCCCACTGCTTCGACTGAGACGACATCTCCTGTACCTACTCTGAGTGTCATCTCGCCTTTTTTCAGATTTTTCCAGGAACTAGTTTCCTGTATAGAAGAACACACATGATTAGTCGCTCCTGAATCTAATATCCATATGGAGCTATCGTTTTCTACTAAACATGATTCAAGTACAAGTAAATCATATTTACCTAGTTTGGCAGCCTCTGCCTTTTCTGCTTTCTTCTCCGCAAGATATTTAGGACAATTTCTTCTCCAGTGCCCGTCTTCATTGCAGTGGAAACAGGTTCCTTTTTCTACAACTTTCTTCTTGCCTTTCTTGAAATTGGGAGCTTTCCCCTTGCCTTTATTCATTTTCTTCAATTTAATATTCTTATTCCTCAAAGTCTTAGATTTGTTCTTTGAGCTTGATCCTCTTAGGAATTTTCTACCAGAAACAACATTTGCTTCGTTTTCTTGTCCTTTACTCTTAGTAAGGGACTGGTAGGTTTGAAGTTCATTCAGGAGAGTTGTCAGATTGTACTCAATTTTGTTCATAACAGAATTGGTACGAAATTGCATGAAACTCTTCGGGAGAGATTCCATGATAAAACTGACTTGACTGCTTTCATCTATAACAGCGCCGTTTACTTCTGCTGCATTAAAATGCACCATCATATTCAAGACATGTTCTCGAACCGATGTCCCTTCTTTCATACGAGAATTGTAAACGTATTTGAGGGCCTCATGTCGAAGAGACGAAGATGGTTGACCAAACATGGCTTGCAAAGAGTCCATTATTTGTTTGGCTGTGGCCATACCCTCATGCTTTTTGGACAGAACATCACTTATGCTCGTCAGTATAAAAACTTTTGCCTTGTCGTTGGCTCTAGTCCATCTGTCATAGGTGTCTCGATTCACTCGAGTTCCTGTTGGGCCAGGGTTAGGAGGACATTCCTCCGTTAAGACGAAGCGAAGGTCATCAATCACTAATACTGTATTTAAATTAGATTTCCAGGTTCCGTAGTTGTCGCCGTTAAGTTTTTCTGAAGCTAACAGTTGTACTAATGTGCTAGGCATGCTGAAATCATAAATAATCTTTTATCAGTGAAATTAAATAAAGTTCAATTCTAGATTTAGCAAAAGTAATAATGTACCCATCTCATTTAGTTACTTTGCAACGATAATTCAGTGAGACAGAATAACTGCTACCGAGGGGCAGTCAGTTATTCCTTCATTGAATCAAGACATTCCAGACTAAAACAATTTTATAACCAGAATAACCCTTTATTCTTGTTATCATTTTAGTTATCGTTACTTCGGTCAAGCATAAGCTAACTTTTTAGTTTATCTTGTAAGTGTGACCCTCCATTTTTTAAAATTTCTGAGAACGGTCCCAGTAATTCTACCGAAATGGAGAAGCTAATGCTGGGAACGGTCCTGAGAAATCTTTTATCCTTATAGGGAGTTTATTGTGCTATAATTTCTATATTTCAACCCTCCGAATGGTTTAGCAGCTCCAGGGCGTGCTTAGCAGGCAAATATAGAGACCTTGCACTTGTAAACCAATGAAGGAGACCGTAGGATACGTTGACACGTTTCCTTCTCCCACTTACTATAAATACTATCTCCATTCACCTTGATATTGACTTATGCAATCACCTTCCGAATGGAATGGTTACGTTAGTGAGTAACAAGAGGTTATGCATAAATCTCACGGTGTGAATTTCGAGGAGAGCGTAGGAAAAAACTATTTAATCTTATTCTCCCACTTAGTATTTTAAAAGGTTTGGGTAATAGTTACTTAGGTATATCCCGGCTAATTGAATATAAACCTAAGTCTAGGTTATGAATTAACCTATGATTTCTAGGTGATTTATAACCTTTCATTTCTCATGTGCATGCTCGTAAAACTTAGGTTAACCTAACTCAAGTACCGGCTCAATACCCAGGTAGGAGGTGTTCCGTAAACCGTCATCTTAAATACCTCCAGCCTTAGACAGTATTGAACCGGGCGAGTTTTCTTGTAACCTTAGCTTTACAAGTTATCGACCTACTAAAAAAAAATTGATCGATTTGGTTCGTTTTAACCTAGGTGAGCATGCAATTTTATTCTTGTTATAGATTTTACGTCTATCTCGTTTTATAAACAATTATAAAGGAGATTAACCTATAACATGCTTTCTATTCGATATAAACACTTTAAAATCGAGCTAAGGTAGTCTCATGCTGCATACTTGTCCACAAACGAGAATTAAACATTCAGCATGCATCTAACATGAAACCTAAATCATGCATACTTATATTATAACGATTTATAACATACTTAAATGCATGAAGCATGCTTCCTATGGTGGGATTTTAAATCTATATGGCATACTCTTATGCATATTTCATTCATAATTAATTATAACATGCATTCAGAAAGCATAAATAATTAACCACACTGAAATGGACCGATTTTGGCAACCTAAGCAAGCAATTAACTAAATTATTACAAATAATAATTAAGAATAGAGTTGAGAAGCTTCCGGGAACCTCGAACCATCAAGAACTGGCCTAATTGGACTCGAACCGGACCTCTAAAGCCTTGAAACTTATTGAACCGGTCCAAAAGGGTTTGAACCGGCCGAGATATACTGAACAGGACCGAGAAATGGTTGAACCGCCGAGATCTGGAAAATGCGCGCCTGTTCTTCAAAAACGCATCAGCGTCGCGACGCTATTTAAGCAGCGTCGCGACGCTATCACGATCAGCAGCCCCCTGTTCTTCGGCCAGCATGTGTTCTTCTCCTTCTTTCGATCAATTACAATACTAAATGGACTCTAATGACTCCCCAAAAATTACAGACTCTTCTCAACACATTAAAGCTCATATACATGTGAGCAATTACATTTTCATCAAGAGATAGAAGAGAAATTAATTGCCAAAACCGTAATATATCCATTTCAGCACACATGCAAAAACGTTTTCAAAAAACTACCCACCATGATCAAATTAGAGCGAATTAAGAGCCCAAACTTGCTCTGATACCAATTGAAGGTGTTAATGTAATAAAAGCGGAAGCAATTTTGAATCTAGAACTCTTAATAAGCTCAATTTGATCAATTAAAACATGCTGTTCATGAGAAGAAAAACAGAGACAGCAACCTACCTTGCTTTTAATGGAGAAATTGGTTGGATTGGTTGCTTGTTTTCCTTCACCAATGAGTCAAGAACTACCACAGGGTCTTCCTTGCTGTCCTCAAGCTTTTGGAATGGATTGTGGGATCCTCAAGTGATAGAATTTTAGAGAGAAAGGGTAAAAACCGAGCTTAGGAACATCATAGGTTTGAGCATGGATTTTGGCAGCAATTCAACTCCTCTCCTCTTCCTTTCCTTCAGCCTTCTTCTTCACATTTATAGAGGGATTCAAGCTAAAGAGAATGCCCAAAATTTGCCACCAAACCATCTCCATTTTAATGGAGAATTAAGTGGCTTAAGGGAGGTGAGTGCATGGGTTTAGTCACCATGCACTCCACCTCCAAAAAATCAAAATTAATTTTGATTTTTATAAATCCATATTTATCTTGGATTTTCCCACTAATTTTATTTAATTAATATTTGAAAAGTTGAAAGACAATTTTCAATTTTCTAATTTCTAAATTAATTCAAAATTAATTTTCAATTTAATTAATTAAATAATTAATTAATTATTAATTTAATATCTTAATATTAAATTAATATTTTGCCACTTTTCCCGAACATTTCCGAAATGTTATTTTTCTTAACATGAATCATTATTCATGTTTTCGGTTTATTTATATCAAAATCCATATATGCTTGGTTTTCGTAAAACCCGACGTAATATCAATACCTATTTTTCCCTCAATATGAATTTTAAAAACAATTCATTTTTATTCCATCATATTATTCCAAAAGTTAATCTCGAGCTAGCAAGGGGACCTAATGGACCTACAGATCATGGGCTCCAACGGTGCGAGGTCAAAATAGTCAAAACCCTTTTTAAACTAGTTAACCGACTTCCGTTAACCACCGGGACACTCCACTATAGCCCTGTAGTTGAACTCCCCTCTCTGTAGATATATTTCCGTCCACTCGATATAACCATGATTAGTAAGTCAATCCTTCACAGGTTGTTCGTTGCTATAGACAGGTCAAATGTCCGTTTTACCCCTATAGTACATCTAGGTTCCTTAAGTCCACTGGTCCTCTAATGAACAATTCGTTTATGGTCCGACCAACAAACGAGGTCCCTCTCGGGCCAATGAGAGGGTGGGGCCCCTTGTTCAAGCCTTGGATTCAGCACTTAAGGGAACAACCTATCTACTAACCTTAAAATCAGTTAGGAGTGAATTCCATCTTGCATTAATATGTCCCCAGCTATTCATCTATTGTTGTCCCCAAAATGGTAGGAATATTGTATGGTGTTTTGGAACCACACTCACCCATGCAGATCAAAAGACAGCTTTAAACGAACAGGAGTTCATATTAAGCTCAGGATTAAGATTAAGTTACCTAGGTCATCGTATGAAAAAAATCAGTCTTTACAGTAAACGGTGTTATAAAGTAAGAGTGACTTATTTCTCGGTCCCGTCTTGTGTAAACATCTTTTGCACAGGATGCCCCTACTTTCATGTCTCTACATGAACGAACCAGGATCACGTCGTTTGCCTCATTTGCATAAGTAGGCCGCATCCATAGTGTTACCAAAATAAGGTATCCAATCCTTATTTATTTTACTATAGACGATTTTAGGTTATATACCTGAACTTGACCCCTGTTTATATCCAAGATATAGTTCAAGTATCTCATTTTATAACCATGGAAGTTTCTATTGAATTTTTGAATAATTTCACTGAATAACGTCTTTATAAAAGATAACAAAACTTGAGTTCTAGGACATATACCCCAACATTTGCATGGATCCATAACAAGGTGAATGGGAAAAATGTCCAGAATAAGTGGGAGCGGGACACGTGTCAACGTATCCCTCGGTCTCCGCCCCTAGTTCACACCGTGAGAGTCCTATGATTCGCCTGCAGGTTGTCCTGGCGCAATCATCCCTTCGGAGGGCCTGATCATAGGATTCGGAACATCGTGAACTCCTGAATAGGATAGGAACTCTTAGGCTAATTACCAACATTTGTCTTTCCCTTAGGTAGCTTGTTGGTGCGTGCCTCTGAGATCTGAAAGTGGGAGGGTTACACTTACGGGAATGAGTTAAATGTGTTAACTAATCCTTGACCGAACAACGATAACTAAACGCTAACGGAATATGAGTTATTCTGGTGTTAGAATTTGGTTGAGATTGTCTCAATTCAGAGGAGGAGTAGCTGACCACCCTTCGGTGGCTGTTGTTCTAAACCTTTGAAGTATCGTTGCAAAAACCAAATCAATAGTTTTATAGGGTTTCTTTGATTGCTTATTTGTTTTTGCAGAATTTGATTGGATTATTTGTAATGGGTTAATGCTAATAATAATACAAGTAATTTCATACTTCAGCAATTATATAATAATTTTATGTGTATTGTCTTACGTCATTTTATAAATAACGGTAATACAACAAGCTTAAACGACAAATTGTGGTAAATAAGTCTAGGATTATTCTTAACTGAGGAATGTCCTCATGCCCCATATGTTTAATTCATCAAGATTTGTTCTTAATAAATATGACATAGAACCTTGCTTAGCAAAAAGAGAAGTTGTTCAATACCATAATTTTCATTTACTTGTCTTGAAAACGTGATTAGTGAAGAATAGTGATTCTCCCTGAATACTTGATTCAGGGGCCACAAATCACGTGTTGAGCTATGCTCAATTGTTTGGCTCATTTTGGGGTCATGCAGTGTTGACTGAATAACATACTGTAGTAGGCAACCCCAAAGGAAACGAGAAGTGGATACTTCTTCAATTCACAAGAGAATAAAGAATTTGTATTAACAAATTCTAAATTCTCAGAAGAAGTCCACATAAAAAAATAATAAACCACAAGAGTAAAGTTGATTTAAGTAAGTTAACTAATGAAGCTACAGTAACATCCACAAGCGTTGTTGATGAGGCTGACTATTCAACAAGAGTTGTTGATGGATCAGTGCATCTAGTTAGTCACATCCATCTCAATAGTTGAGATTGTCTCAATGTAGTGGGAGGGTTTTTTGATAACCTGAACATTACATGGGCTTGTTTGAAGCCTAGGTCATCATACCCGATGATGGCGTAGTGGGTTCATTATCTTTTAGAAAGAAAATGAATGATGCTGACAAGGACCAATGGATTAAAGTCATGGACCTGGAAATGAAGTCTTTTGTATTTCACTTCCATCTGGGATCTTGTAGATCTGCTTGATGGGTAACACCGATTAGTGACAATTGGATTTACAAGAGAAAACGAGACATTAAAGGTCTTAACCAGAAGGGTCCATACAGCAAGATCGAAAGCAAAAGGGTTTGCAAGCTTAAGTGATCCATTCATGGATTGACCTAAGCATTTAGATCTTGAAATATAAGAATTGATATAGTGACCAAATCTTTTGACTTTAATCAGAACATTAATGAGTCTTGTGTTTACAAGTAATCACCAATAGTTCAGTAGCTTACTTAGTGTTGTATATGATTGATATCCTAATAATTGGGAATGATGTAGGTTATCTTACTGACATTAAAGGAGCTAGCAGCTCATTTCCAAATGGAAATTTGGGAGAAGCCGAGATTGTTCTTAGGATCCAAATCGTTAGGAATCGTTAGAACAAAAAGCTAGCCTTGTCTCAAGTGACTTATATCTACAAGATGTCAGTTAGATATAAGATACAGAATTCCAAGAAGGGTTCACTACCTTTCAGGCGTGGAATTATTTTTGTCTAAGAAACCGTTTCCTAAGACACCTCAAGAAGTTGAGGAGATGAGACGAATGCCCTATGCAATAGGGATTGTCAGTAAGTATCAATCTAATCCAAGATTTAATGATTGGAAAACCGTTAAGAATATCCTCAAGTATTCGAGGAGAACGAGGAACTATATGCTCGTGTATGGTACTAAGGATTTGATCCATACAGGATACACTGACACAAATTTTAAGAATGATAAGGATTTGAGGAAATCTACATCAGTATCTGTGGTCACTCTTTACGATGGAGCTATAGTATGGCATAATTACAGTCTTGACCGTATAGGCCGAAAAAATAGCTACTTGTGAAGCAACGATAGAGACTGTATGACTTAGAAAGTTCTTGATTGATTTGGAATGTGTTCCAAATGTGAACTTGCCCATCACACTTTATAGTGATATAGTGGTGTTGTGGCAAATTCAAAAGAACATCGCAGCCTAAGACAAGCAGACACATTAAATTGAATGAAATATTGCTGATTCATTTACAAAGACTCTCTTGGCTAAAGTGTTTGAGGGTCATCTAGAAGGTCTAGATCTACGAGATATGTACAAAGGTGTAATCTAGGGCAAGTGGGAGAAATGTAATGGGTATAGTGATACCATTATGTAATGGGTATAATGATGCCCTAGTTTATTGTATTTGTACATTGTATATGTTTTTACATGTATTTATACACCCACTGCTGTATAGATTATTGTACATCCCACTAAACTAGAGTTTTAGTTCAAGTGGGAGTTTGTTGGGTTTTATGCCCTAAAACTCGTAGATAGTGAATGCAAAGAAATTGTATACTTGTTTCAATAAAGTGTTATTGAGTTTCTACAATAAAGCATTATTGTTAAATATTGCACAATTTGACCCATATCCAATAAACTAAGATCCAAGGTTGTTTACATGTGACTTGAACTAGTATGTGGGGACATACGAGGATCGGTGTTCAAGTAACAACCTAAAAGGTCTATAGTACAGGGAAAAGGCTGGGTACCTTATCCTGGTAACACTATGTGATACGGCTCACTTTGTATTCGATACAAACGTATTGATCCAAGGCGTCCATGTAGGAGACATGCGAGTGGGGGTATCCTATGCAATGAGTTTGCATAAGACCGGACCACGAAATAGTAAACCACTAGATGTAACACCGTTAACTAGCTAGTAAGCTGTAACCATTTGGTATCAGAGCCAAAATTTCTCAATAAGATCATTCAATTACTCAATTGTTGATTTCAAATTTTTTTTTTGGGGGAGAAGGGATCTAAGAAGAGAAAGATCATTTTTCTTAGCTTCATTCCGTAATCTTTGAAGTCCAATTCTATCTTCGACGAAGAGATCGTCAGAAGCTATTTACATTCATTTGCTCAGAAGGACTGTTGCGGTTTGTGGTCCCGGTCGTAAGTCGCCAAGGAACGCGCAGTGAATCCGTTGGTCAGCATACCTTGCCTTCTTGCCAGAAGAGTAAGTGAAGGTATATACCTTCTGATCTTCGAATCTGAGAAAATAGTTTTTGATTCAAAAAATTATTGTTTGAATTTTAGAAAAATGTTTTTCTTTAATTGATCAATGTCTCTCATAAAGAAAATTTTATTTAAAAATCTTTCTAAAAAACAAGCTTCCTCAAAGGAGCTTACTCAAAATGAAATAGAGGACCAACATATGGTCTCATCAAGCTCTGACATCTCAAACGAAGCTTTGCATATAGCAAAGATCGAAAACAACCTTCAAGCCTGGGGACTACCCAAGCTTGACAACAAGACAATCTATATGCATAATACGTTTAATTTCAAAGAACAACATTGCATAAAGATTGTTGAGCGCAAAATCCCAGTTTATGGAAATATTGATTCTATTCAACTATTTCCTAAAGACGATATCCTAAATCATCGTAAAGATTTTCAATTCCTCCATATAGGAGCTGTTCAAGTCGCTCTTCGACCAATGTTTAGAACGGGTCTTGACACCCCTGTTCTTGCAATCCTGAGAGATAGACGTCACAAAGACTTCTCTAACTCTCTCTTAGGAATCTTAGAGTCCAATCTTGCCGATGGCCCTGTATATTTCAATTGTTTCCCAAATTTTATGGTGGCCCTAGATGACCCCCACATCCTCAAAACCTTAACCCTAGAAATTACAGGTCAAGGCTTGAATCTTGAAGAAGGTGTCAAGAAGATGACACTTTTATACAAGATCACCTACAAAACCCTTACCTCTTCAATGGAACCAAAGGCACTGGTTCAATCTCCTAAAGGGAAGACCATGCTTATTGAAACCAACCTCAATAAATCTTCAGTAAGTGTCCCTAAAATGCTCTCTTGGGATGATCTTACTAAAAATCCTTCTTGGACAATAAGTAATGCTTTTGTCCCAAAGAAAAAAGAGAAGGAGCTTTCCCATATTGTTGAACATCCAGATGGGAGAGTAGAAATCAAATTCGAAGATGAAGAACCTCGTTTCCCTGTGATCAAAGAGAACATGAACAGGAAGGAATTCATGAGTTCCAGACCTAGTACCTCCGGCATCAGGCCAGAGACAATTCAAAACATTGGCAGAACTAACTCACTCAGAGTTAGGTCCGTAAGATTAGAACACGGAATTCCAAACCTCCAATATGAAGAAGAAAAACCTTCTTCTCCAACTCAAACCGACTTGGAAACCGATTCCGTCTTCCGAAGCCAGTTAAATGTTATCATTGCCGATAACGAGTTCAAAGTTGATAAAGAAGCCCTACAAAAGGAATTTATGGCAAAAGAAAATAGAGAAGAAAGAAAACAATTCTTTAAGACTTACTTTGAAAAACAGAGAAAAGTCATTAAAGAAGAGTACTTTCAAACTCTAGATAAACTTCAAGAGCATATTTCCTTTTTTAGATGGTTCAATCAGAGAAAAGAATATTCTCACATATGTGCCATAAGAGAAAAGGAAAAATGGAAAACTATGAGGAGAGGAGAAGTTCAAGGAAACTATCCTCCGATGGAAGACGTTGAGTTCGACAGTTTTTACCATGAGAAAATTGTCGCAAAACCCTTCCAACTCATAAGAGAAGTTGACGAAGCTCAGCCACCTACAAACAAAGAAATCAAAAGCATTCAAGTACAAAACAATTTCTCAAACCGAATGCTGACATCAATAGCCGAACAGGTCTATCGTCTGGAAGACTTGATTGATCCTCCTCCAGCACCTGTCAAACCTAGGCTTAGTCCTCTTGAGAAGGTCAATCTCAAAACTCCTAAGACCAAGTTTCTTGAAGAAATAGACAGAAAGCTTTCTGCAATAGCAAAAGGAGAAAGCTCAAATCAGATAAATGTTCTCAACGATAGTGAAAGTGAAATAGACTCCATTATCGAACAATTATCTGGTCTCCAAATAGATGACCCTCAATCCATAAACAAGATGAGCTATCACAACTCAGGAGATCAAATCAACTGGTATCATAGACCCTCGATGCCAGACCTCAATTTCGAACAGAGTCATAAATTCATGAAAACCAAACAATTTGACGGACAGTCAATCGTTGTTTGGAACATTGACGGAAAATCTGATAGACAGATTCAAGATACGCTGTCGGAAATGCTTATTGCAGCCACAGCCTATCAAGAAAGTGGTAATTCAAACCATGCGACCTGTGTTACTTTAATCAATGGTTTCACAGGAATCTTAAAAGCATGGTGGGATTGTCTTAGTACCGATTTGAGACTAGAAATTAAAAATCATACCTCAAAGATTAAGAGAAAAAGAGAAATCTCTGATGTCAAAGCGGATCCAGGTATCAGGATAGGCGGAGAACCTATCACAAAACCTGAATCCTCAAAAACACCCCCAAAGGTTGTCGTCATAGAAGAAGAGGTAGAGGAGCAAGATGCTGTAGAAACATTAATCTACGCTATCTCTTGGAACTTCACAACTGCTCACAATGTGAAGCATGACGATACTCAAAGAACAATTCTTAAAAACCTTAAATGCAAAAACCTTGCAAATTTCAATTGGTACAAAGACATGTTCATCTCCAGGGTCTTTTATATGAAAGATCCCGATTGGAGTCATTGGAAAGAAAAGTTCATAGATGGACTTCCAAACTATGTCTCAGAAAGAGTTTATATGACTCTTCGAGAACGCTACAACGGAAAAATCAACTGGAACAACTTAACCTACGGTGATTTGACATCGTATGTTATTAACTGTGGTCTTCAAATCTGTAATGAAATCAAAGTTCAACAAAAGGTTCAAAAGAACGAAAAGAACAGATTAAGGGAGATGAAAGCCTTCTGTTCTCAATATGGGTGCGAACGGATCGAAGAACCAAGTCGACCCACTAACAAAATTATTCAACGGCATAACAGCCGAAGATACTACAAGAATCAATATAATGATAGACCCCAGTTCTATCAAAGGCAACAAAGGAAGTATATTCCCAGGAAGCAATACACGCCAAATCCCCGGTATAAAAAGAAACAATCTAGGCATCACACCAAGCCTAATCAAAATGCTTACAAAAACAAAGGAAAAACCTTTTGCTTCAAATGTCAGAAAGAAGGACACTATGCGAATCGGTGTCCAACAAGAAGAATAAATGAGCTTGAGTTAGAAGAAGAATATTCTTCTGAATACGATAGCTCTGATCAAGAGTTAAATGAATTTCAATTTGACGACACCGACTCAGATGACTCTAGTCAAAGCAAAAGTGATCAATCAAAAGGAGTCAAAGTTTGCAAAAAAGACTGTGATGGACATTGCATAAATGTTCTCACTAATGAACAAGAAGTACTCTTTAATTCTATAGACCATATAGAAGATAAAGAGATGAAGAAAAAGATTCTTAAAACTCTTAAGCAATCTTTATCTTCTCCAAGTACTTCAAATCTCGGAAGAGAAAAAATAGAAGTTAGGCAACCCAGTTTGTCAGAAATTCTTCAAAGAGATTATTTCTTAAATCAAAAGACTGAGTCTCAACCTTCCTCAATACAAGATCTTCAATTTGAAATCAACAATCTCAAAAAAGAGATAAGGGAAAACAAGAATGAAATAGATTTGATAAAAACCGAACTCAATAATCTTAAACTCAAAACTACCGATACAGACAATGAAGGTGATGATTTCCTTTTAAATCAAATCACCAAAACTCAATTCCAAAAATGGTATTGTTTAATTACCCTGAAAGTAGAAGACTTTCAAGTAACTCTCAAAGCCTTAATTGACTCTGGGGCTGATCAAAATTGTGTCCAACAAGGACTTATCCCTACCAAATATTTTGAAAAAACTACTCAAAGGCTAAGTAGCGCCAATGGCCAGAGCCTGAACATCCAGTACAAATTGTCAAATGTCCATATATGCAATAACGATGTTTGCGTTATTTGCTCATTCCTCCTAGTCAAAGATTTAAAGCAAGAGTTGATTCTAGGAACCCCATTCCTAACCCAACTCTACCCTATTAAAATAACCGAAAAAGGTTTAGTCTCAAATTTTGGTGGCACTGAAATTATTTTCGAATTTATTACCCCAATTCTTCCATATGACATAATGGAAGTAAGTGAGTTAAAATTAGACGAAATCCAAAGAAAACAAAGACAAATTTCTTTCCTAAAGGAGGAGATCAATTATAAAAAGATCGAAGAAAATCTTAAAAATCCTTCTGTAAAAATCAGAATAAAAGAAATAGAAAACAAAATTGGAAAAGAAATCTGCTCAAATCTTCCTAACGCCTTTTGGGATAGAAAAAAACATATTGTCAATCTTCCTTATTCAAAAAATTTTGATGAATCAAACATCCCCACCAAGGCAAGGCCAATCCAAATGAATACGGAGCTACTAACATTTTGTAAATCAGAAATCCAGGATTTACTCGATAAGAAGCTCATCCGACCATCGAAAAGCCCATGGTCTTGTGCAGCATTCTACGTCAACAACGCAGCCGAACAGGAGCGTGGTGTGCCAAGGTTAGTAATCAATTATAAACCTTTAAACAAAGTTTTGGAATGGATAAGATATCCAATTCCCAACAAACAAGATTTACTAAAGCGTATTTCTAATGCAAAGGTATTTTCAAAATTTGATATGAAGTCAGGATTTTGGCAAATTCAAATTTCGGAAGAAGACAAATACAAAACTGCTTTTAATGTACCATTCGGACAATACGAATGGAATGTTATGCCATTTGGGCTTAAAAATGCCCCTTCAGAATTTCAAAAAATCATGAATGATATTTTCAATGATTTTCAAGATTTTACAATTGTTTATATTGACGATGTTTTGGTTTTCTCTTCAAACATCGATCAACATTTCAAGCATTTAAATATGTTTATCAATATTATTAAACAAAATGGTTTGGCAGTATCTCTGTCAAAAGTCAAACTTTTTCAAACCCAAATCAAATTTTTGGGCTTCAACATCAATATGGGCCTTATAAAACCCATTCAGAGGTCCATAAACTTTGCTACAAATTTTCCAAATCAAATCACAGACAAAACCCAACTTCAAAGGTTTTTGGGCTGTCTCAATTACGTGTCTGATTTCATTCAAAATCTCAGACCTATTTGCAAGCCACTTTTTCAAAGGCTCAAGAAAAATCCAAAACCATGGAAAGATGAGCATACTAAAGCTGTTCAAAAAATTAAAGCTTTAGTCAAATCAATTCCCTGTTTAAGTCTCATCAACCCAAAAGCTAATCTGATCGTAGAGACAGATGCTTCAGACATTGGATATGGAGGAATCCTTAAACAGTGTCTTGATAAGAACGAATCAATTATCCGATTCCATTTAGGAATTTGGAATGATACTCAAAAAAATTACTCAACCGTCAAAAAAGAATTACTGGCAATAGTCCTCTGTGTCCAAAAATTCCAAGGTGATTTAATAAACAAAAAGTTTACCATCAAAACTGATTCAAGAGCTTCAAAATTCGTTTTAGAAAAAGATGTTAAAAATCTAGTTTCAAAACAAATTTTTGCCAGATGGCAAGCAATCTTATCGTGTTTTGATTTTGAAGTTTTGCCTATAAAAGGCACTCAAAACCCTCTTGCTGATTATCTCTGAAGAGAGTTTCTAACTCAAAAACTCTCTCCTCTCTCTCTCCCTCTCTCGAAAGAAAAGAAAAAGAGTGAATGAGTGGAAGTAGAGGCAGAGCCTCCTCTTCAAGGGGCAGTCGCCCATCTTCTTCCTCCTCAGCACCTCCTCCCATGAGTGCTGATCAATATGCAATGGATCTAGGGTTTACTCCAGTAACCTGATCCAGATCAAGACAAGGCGGTATACGCCCTTTGTCTCCAATGGAGTCATCCACTCCACCTCCAAGGCCTTCAGCCAACCTTGTCCGTCCTTCTGGCGGAGTTATTCAACTGAGACCTCCTGTCTCACCTTCTTCAATAGCAGGATCATCGATCCCGTCATCCTCAACTTATTCTCAGGCAGTAGTACCTGAAAAGAGGTTTGTACCTCGCCCTGAGATTAAGTCTTACTTTCAAAAATCGCAGGTCATCTATGAGCCAATCATAGAGCCTGAATTCCAAGGTCTTACCTTAGAAGAGACCGTTTCAAATATGTATCCTACAGGTTTCAATTTCATGCCTGAGGATCTTAATAAAACCAGAACTTTCTATGAGTTCATCCTTGTTGACACCAAGTCAGCTGAGATCACTCATATCCCCGATAAAAATGATCCTTCGAAGATCGCTTACTCAAAATTCAAAATTTTCAAGGCCCTAAATCCAACACATTGGAATCAAGGTTTATATACAGACAAATCTTTCTCAAAACCTTTTGTTCCACGAACATATTCATATCGGGACTACGTAAGAGCCTGGTATAATGATATGTGGCATTCTCATTTCAAACATTCTTGGTTCATATCCTTTTGTCAAAATGCTTATAAAATTACATTTCCTTTATGGTTCATTCAATGGTGGAATACATTCGGTCTAACGGATGATATTTTTCCAACACCCTTGCAAGAATCATATTTTCATTTTGCAAGAAATATTCAAAAGACAGCATTTCACAGTTCAATGAGGTTCTGTCTATATTTTCAAATCCCATGGATATTCTGCTGGAACTTCTCAACCAGCAATCAACCACAATACAAAACCATCACCAAAATCCTAAAGATCAAATGGTGGGATAAGTTCAATTTCCAGAACGCAACCATTAACAAAGTCAAAGAATGGTTCGCAGCCAATGGATATCTTCAAGACATTGATATTAAGAGAAACGCAGAGTTTCTCAATGACAAATCAAAGCTCCTGGCAGCTCTCGCGCAGACAACATCTGATGCAGACTTCCAAAGAATCCTTCAAGCAGCAGCTTCTGACAGAAGCGCTTCACCAGCTTCTTCAGCACATGAAGAAGAAGAAAGCGAGCCAGATTACGATCTAGACGACCCTTTCCTCGACTCACAGCCTATGTGAGCTCCGAGTCAAATAAAATATTTTGTTTCACAAAGAAACAAATGGTGTTCATAAAGGATGCTTCCTAAAGAAGTAATTCCTGAAATTTAAAAAAAAAAAAAAGTGTTGTTGTAAATTCTCTCCTTTAGTTTTAAAAGGTGTAAACTCTGTAAGTAGTCTAGTTTACACTGTAAATAAATTTCTGCTAAACCACAGCTTTAGAAGATGAAGCAGCAGTGCGATCAAGATCAAAGATCCTGTATTTTGAAGACGAAGATAGTTGGCAATTTTCCTAAAAATCGTGAGGACCTAGTTTGGTGTTCCCGGCAGTAAGTCTCGCAGAGTTTAGAGCAGTGAGTCCGTTGGTAAGCCTGTAATTCGCCTAGGGTGATCGAGGATTAGGACAAGAGTCAATTATTCAGCCGACAAGATAAAGAATCTTATCTTCTGAAAAGAGATAAAGCTGAAGTACCTTCAACAGCTGTAAAAAAGCAGACGACCAATCTTTTCTTTATTGCTTTTCATATTTTGTCTTTTGTAATTATTGTCTTTAATAATTTTACTTTAGTCATATCTATCCGGTCAGGGGTCCTGTCCTGTCGGAATAATAATTTAGTGTTACCTTTTTCAATTTTGTCGTTTTACTTTTCAAAAAGACGAATCTGTCAGGGGTCCTGTCCTGATGATTCGATCTTATCTTTTAATTTTGCGCATTCAATTATCGTTTGAATTCTGGAGTCTATAAAAGACTTCCAAGTTGTATCTCAAGGGCATGCACTGAGAATTCTCAAGCTATCTTCTATTGTAAAGCTTGAATCTCATCTTGCCTCCCTTCTCTTTTTATCAGCTAGTTCGTATAGATTATTGTACATCCCACTAAACTAGAGTTTTAGTTCAAGTGGGAGTTTGTTGGGTTTTATGCCCTAAAACTCGTAGATAGTGAATGCAAAGAAATTGTATACTTGTTTCAATAAAGTGTTATTGAGTTTCTACAATAAAGCATTATTGTTAAATATTGCACAATTTGACCCATATCCAATAAACTAAGATCCAAGGTTGTTTACATGTGACTTGAACTAGTATGTGGGGACATACGAGGATCGGTGTTCAAGTAACAACCTAAAAGGTCTATAGTACAGGGAAAAGGCTGGGTACCTTATCCTGGTAACACTATGTGATACGACTCACTTTGTATTCGATACAAACGTATTGATCCAAGGCGTCCATGTAGGAGACATGCGAGCGGGGGTATCCTATGCAATGAGTTTGCATAAGACCGGACCACGAAATAGTAAACCACTAGATGTAACACCGTTAACTAGCTAGTTTGGTTACTGTTTCAATAGGATGACTATGTAACTCTGTCTTAATCCTGAGTGTGTCATGAACTCATTCTCACGAGGGATTGTCCTTTGATTAGTATGGGTGAGAGTGGCCTGCACGTCGACTCAATAAGCCTACCTTCTTGGGGACAAGACCGAGTGAGGGGCTGGGGACATGACAACATAAGATGGAATTCACTCCTTCCAGCTTCTAGGAGAAGTAGATGAGTGTTTCCTTTAGTGGTGACTCCAGGACTTGAACAAAGGGATCTCGCCCTCTCACTGGCCCGAGAGGGACTTTCTGTTTATTGGTTGGACCATAAACAAGTTGTTCATTAGATGAGCACTGGTACTGAATGAGACAAATGTAACATAGGGGTAAAAGGGTAATTTGACCTAGCTGTAGTTACGAACACTCGTGAAGGATTGACTTACCGGTATAGGTCTATATCCATGGACACATAAATGTTCTACAATGAGAAGAGTTCAGCTGTGGGTCTTTAGTGGAATGACCCACAGTTAATGAATATTGGTTAACCTGATTAATGAGTTTAATCTATTAACCTCATATCATTGGAGCTTCTGATTTGTAGGCCCATTAGGTCCCCCTGCTAGCTCGTAAAGAGTAATTAGGAACAAATATATCTTGAGAGAATTTGAATAGTTCAAATTCATATTGGGAATTAAGTTAATTGTATGAGATACAAATTAATATAATGTATAGTGATGCATTAAAATATAAAGTCTAATTTGAGATTAAAGTTTATTATATTGAGAGATTGATATATTTGAAAGAGTTCAAATATATGTCTAATTAAATATATGATATTTAATTAGAATATGAATTAATTAATTATGAATTAATTAATTATTCAATTTACTTTAAATTAAATGAGATTTAATTAAACTATAATCTATGAGAGAAATAAATATTTGAAGGAGTTCAAATATTAATATGAATTTGATTCATATTAAATTTATAGGATATAAGAGAATTTGAAGGAGTTAAAATTTTAATATGAATTTGATTCATATTATAGAATTAATTAATTGAAGGCCTGAAATTAAATATATGATATTTAATTAGGTAATTAATTAATTAACTAATAGAAGGTGATCTGAAATTGAATATATCATATTTAATTGGTGATAAATTAATTAAAGAATTAATTGGAAATTAATCAATTATGAAAATGATTAATCACTTATGGAAGTGATCAATCATTTATGGAAAAGATTAATCAATTATGGAATTGATTGGTCATGGAATTAATTAATTATGGAAAAGATTGAATCAGTTATGGAAATAATTGATTTGAAATGAATATTTTATTCATGGCCTTTCTCCTATAAATAGAACACTAACCCTAGGGTTTAGGTTCTACAACATATGGCCACCATAAGGCCCTCTCATATTCTCTCAACTCAAGAACTCTAGGGAGAATTTTCTCTCTAGAGTTTTTCCCATTCAAGATTAGGTAGAACCACAACTACGTTCATAATCTCAGAGTTATAGCGGGGAAGATCTCGTGGTGGTGTCCGTTGAAGTATTAAGAGTCGTCAACGGAAGTATGTTTTTCACCGCTTAACCTTTTGCCAATGTATTGGGATTTTGTAGAACCAAAATTAATTTACGAACGGTCCAATTTCTTCCGCTGTAACGAAATTGGGAATTCCAATCCTTTCAGAGAGTGACTCGATGTAGTGAGAGAGTTGTTCAACAACATTATTGTTACATGAACTTAGTTGAAGCCTATGTCGTCATACCTGATGATGACATAAAGAATTCATTGTCTTTTAGAAAGAAAACGAATGATGTTGACAACGATCAAAGGATTAAAGTCATGAACTTGGAAATGAAGTCTTTGCATTTCAATTCCCTCTATGATCTTGTAGATCTGCTTGATGGGTAACACCTATAGGTTACAAGTGGACTTACAAGAGAAATCGAGATATTAAAGGTCTTAACTAGAAGGGTTCATACAACAAGATCAAAAGCAAAAGGGTTTGCAAGCTTAAGTAATCCATTCATGGATTGACCTAAGCATTTCGATTTTGAAATTGAGATTTGATATTGTGATCAAATCTTTTGGCTTTAATGAGAATATTGATGAGTCTTGTGTCTACAAGATGATCGTCAATAGTTCAATAACTTTCTTAGTGTTGCATATGATTCATATCATAATCATTAGGAATGATGTAGATTATCCTACTGACATTAAAAGAGACTAGCAGCTCATTTCCAAATGAAAATTTGGAAGAAGCTGAATTTGTTCTTAGGATCCAAATTGTCTCAAGTGTCTTATGTCTACAAAATGTCAGTTAGATATAAGATGCAGAATTCCAAGAAGGGTTCACTACCTTTCCGGCTTGGAATTCCTATGTCTAAGGAATTGTGTCCTAAGACACCTCAAGGAGTTGAGGACATGAAACATATGCCCTATGCAGTAGGGTTGTCAGTAAGTATCAGTCAAATCCAGGATTTGATTTCTGGAGAATCATTAAGTACATCCTCTAGTATATTAGGAGAACGATGATCTATATGCTCGTGTATGGCACTGAGGATTGGATCCTTACAGGATACGCTGACATAGATTTTCAGACTGATAAGGATTTGAGGAAATCTACATCAGTATCTGTGTTCACTCTTAACAGAGGAGATATAGTATGACATCACATCAAATTAAGATGCATTGCAGTCTCGACCATGTAGGCCAAAGAGATAGCTTCTTATGAAGCAGTAATAGAGACTGTATGGCTTAGGAAGTTCTAGACTATTTTGGAAGGTGTTCCAAATTTGAACTTCTAACACAAGACAAACATGCACTTGAAATTGAATGGAATATTGTTGATTCATTCATGAAGGCTCTCTCGGCTAAAGTGTATGAGGGTCATCTAGAAGGTCTAGGTCTACGAGTTATGTACAAAGATGTAATCTAGGACAAGTGGGAGAAGTGTAATGCAGTATCATAATGGGTATAGTGATACCATTACGTAATGGGTATAGTGATGTCCTGGTTTATTTTATTTGTACATTGTAAATATGTTTTATGTATTATACATGTATTTATACACCCACTGCTGGGATAAATTATTGTACATCTCACAACTAGATTTTTAGTCCAAGTGGAGTTTGTTGGGTTTTATGTCCTAAAACTCGTAGATAGTGAATGTTAACGAATTGTATACTTGTGTCAATAAAGTGTTATCGAGGAATCTTATACACTAAAGTGTTATTGTTAATTTAAATTGAGAATTGAACAATATAACCCAAATCCAATAAACTAAGATCCAAGGTTGTGTATATGTAACTTGAACTAGTATGTGGGTGAAGGGATAAAAGCCCTTTTTGCTGCGGAAGACAACAAAGACCTTTTCGAATAAAACGCCGATTGGGATACCAATACGACGGCAAAAGAAATAAATTTTACAGCGAGCATACCAGACAAAATAAGTGCTGTAAAACAGATATAAGCATGCTGAAAAATAAGGAAAAATTCTAGATCCTAATGATCCTAGAGTTCAAGAACAACTTACCCTTGAAGATTTCTTGAACTGCTTCGCCAAAAACCTTGGAACAACTTGAAAATACAGCAATAGAATCACCTTCTCTTTGCTGGAAAAGGAGTCACGAACACCACCAAAAGAGTTTCACCGGTATTCTTCTTGGGACTAGTGTTGAGCGGCTTGTGGGAACCAAGAATTCTAAGGCTTGGGAGAATTCTGCAGAGAGTTCTGGAGAGTAAAATTGAGAGAGAAAGCGTGATACTTTTTTTTTTCAGAGAACCACACCAAATCACAATGAACCGTGAGGGAGTTATGCAACTAATGGAGAAACTCCCTCCTAAAAAGCCTCATCATCACGCAAAAAACTAGGTTAGTGGGCTGAACCTTTCTTATCAGTTATAATGATAAGAAAATTAAATTATTAATTAATCAAATTAAGAATTAATTTAATTAATATTCATATAAATCATATTTATACAAATATTACCACTTAACCCATAGTTTTAATAAAATTCAATTAAATCAAATTTAATTAAAGTTATTAAAACTAATTATCAATTAACATAATAACTAATTAAAATATTAATTAATATTATAATTAAATATCTCATATTTAATTATATCTCTCTCCAAATAAACTATAGTATTAATGTACATCTAATGTGCATTAATTATAACCTATAGTTTTAAAATGAATCAAATTCATATTTAAGTTTAATATTCGAACACCTTCGAATATTCAATTCTCCCTTAGAATATTGCCTCAACGCCCCTAGTGAGCTACCAGTGGGACCTAATGGACCTACAGATCAGAAGCTCCAACGATATGAGATTAGTTGGCTAAACTCATTAACCAAGTTAATCAATATTCGTTAACTGTGGTTCACTCCACTAAAGAACCACAGCTGCACTCTTCTCACTGCAGATATATTTCTGTGTCCACGGATATCGACCGTCAGCAGCAAGTTAGCCCTTACGTGTGTTCGTACCCCAGCTAGGTCAAATTACCGTTTTACCCCTGGGCTACCTCTTGGTCCTTAAGTACCAGTGCTCCTCTAATGAACAACCTGTTTGTGGTCCAACTAGCAAACAAAAATCCCTCTCGTGCCATAAAGAGGGTAGGGCCCATTGTTCAAGACCCGGAGACACCACTTAAGGGAACACACCTCTACTTGCCCTAATATCGGGAAGGAGTGAATTCCATCTTGTAAGACTACGTTCCCAGCTCCCCACTCGGTCTTGTCCCCAAAATGGTAGGCTTATTGAGTCGGCGAACAGGCCACTCTCACCCGTACAAATCAAAGGACAATCCCTCATGGACAGGAGTCCATAATCCACTCAGGATTAAGGCCAAGTTGCCTAGGTCATCCTAGTGAAATAGAAACCGAGCTAACTAACGGTGTTACAGTTAGTGGTTTACTATTTCGCGGTCCGGTCTTTGTGCAAACTCATCGCACAGGATACCCCCACTCGCATGTCAACCACATGAACGCGTTGGATCACTACGTTTGTATCAATATTCAAAGCGGGCCGTATCCATAGTGTCACCAGGATAAGGTACCCAACCTTATCCCTATACTACAGACCCTTTAGGCTAAAACTTGAACATTGATCCCTGTATGTCCCTACATACTAGTTCAAGCCTCATTCTATTAGCCTTGGATGTTTAGTTTATTGGATTAGGGTTAATAAGACAAGATATAATACAAACATTGAATAATACATCAATTTATTAATGTTCGGTCAAATGTACATTTACTATCTACGAGTTTTAGGGCATAAAACCCAACAAACTCCCACTTGAACTAAAACTCAAGTTACAGGGAAAATATATACAATATAATCCAAAGCTGGAAACGGTACATGTATGTTGTACATTACATAAAAGGTAAATATACAAAATACAATAAACTAGGGCATCCTTACACCCATTACACATCTCCCACTTGCCCTAGATTACGCTATATACATGTCTCGCAGACCTAGACTTTCTAGATGACCCTCGAACACTTTAGCCGAGAGGGCCTTCGTAAATGGATCAGCAATGCTGTGCTCGGAAGCGATCTTGGTCACGACCACATCTCCTCTTTGCACAATTTCACGAATCAGATGATACTTCCTCTCTATGTGTTTACCTCTTTTGTGGCTGCGAGGTTCCTTTGAATTGGCTACAGTCCCACTGTTGTCACAGTATAACGTAATGGGCAAGTTCATATTTGGAACAACTTCCAAATCTGTCAAGAACTTCCTTAGCCAAACAGCTTCCTTAGCTGCTTCACAAGTAGCTACATACTCAGCCTCCATCGTGGAGTCTGCTATACATCCTTGCTTTATACTCCTCCAAACTACAGCTCCCCCGTTAAGGGTGAAAACTGACCCTGACGTAGATTTCCTAGAATCCTTGCCAGTTTGGAAGTCAGAGTCGGTGTAACCCGTGAGAACTAACTCCTTAGCCCCAAACACCAACATGTAATCCCTCGTTCTCCTAAGATACTTGAGGATTCCTTTAACGGCGGTCCAGTGGTCTAACCCTGGATTTGACTGATATCTGCTGACAATCCCTACAACATAACAAATGTCAGGCCTCGTGCATAGCATGGCATACATTAAGCTACCCACTGCAGAGGCGTAGGGAATCCGTCTCATATCCTCAACTTCTTGAGGTGTCTTAGGAGACTGTTCCTTAGACAGGTGAACCCCATGCCTGGAAGGCAACAAGCCCTTCTTGGAGTTCTGCATCGAATATCGAGCCAACATCTTGTCGATATACGTTGCCTGAGACAGAGCTAGCGATTTGTTCTTTCTATCCCGAATAATCTGGATGCCAAGAACATACTGGGCCTCACCTAAATCTTTCATTTGGAATTGAGCTGCTAGCCATTCTTTTACGTCAGACAGATACCCTACATCATTCCCAATGAGTAGGATGTCGTCAACATAAAGTACGAGGAAAGCTACTTTATTCTTGTTGATCTTCTTGTATACACAAGGCTCATCAACATTCTGGTCAAAGCCAAAAGATTTGATCGCAGTATCAAATCTAATATTCCAAGATCGAGAAGCCTGTTTCAACCCATAAATGGATCGATTCAGTTTGCAAACCTTTTGCTCCTGACCTTGGGTTATGAATCCTTCGGGTTGAGACATAAAAATACTATCGTCAAGGTTGCCATTCAGAAAAGCTGTCTTGACATCCATTTGCCAAATTTCATAATCATAAAATGTGGCAATGGATAAGAGAATTCTTATGGACTTTAGCATAGCAACTGGAGAAAAAGTTTCTTCATAGTCCACTCCTTCTCGTTGGGTATAACCCTTTGCTACAAGTCATGCTTTGAAAGTCTGTACTTTCCCAGCAGCATCTCTTTTTCTCTTATAGATCCATTTACACCCAATGGGCTTGACCCCTTCAGGTAGATCTACAACTTCCCAAACTTGATTGAAGTACATAGACTCCATCTCAAGGTCCATGGCTTTGGCCCACTCGTCCATATCTACATCATTCATTGCCTGACGATAAGACAATGGATCTTCTACGCCGTCATCAGGTATGACTACTTGTGTTTCCGTTAAACCCAAGTAGCGGTTAGGTTGTATCACAACCCTCCCACTGCGTCGAAGCTCTCCCACTACGTGAGGAGGACTAGATTGACGAGAAGAACTGCATTCTCCAACAACTCTTGTTGAAGGACCAAGTTCATCAACAACCCTTGTTGATCCTTCTGTAGCTTCTCCTAATACTAACTTACTTCGTGGTCGATGATCTCGAATGTGGTCTTCCTCCAAGAAAGTTGCATTTGTCGATACAAATACTTTATTATCTTGAGGGTCGTAGAAAAGACCACCCCTCGTTTCTTTCGGGTAACCAACAAATTGGCATATTCTCGTACGTGGTTCCAATTTCTTAGGATTTGTCACTAACACGTGCAGGACAACCCCAGATACGGAAGTAACACAAACTAGGTTTACGCCCCTTCCATAGCTCAAAAGGAGTTTCAGAAACACTTTCTGAGGGAACGTTGTTAAGAATATGTACTGCAGTCGCTACTGCATACCCCCAAAACGAGCTAGGCAACTGAGCATAGCTCACCATAGATCAAACCATGTCTAACAAGGTTCTATTTCTCCTTTCTGATACACCATTCTGCTGAGGTGTACCAGGTGCTGAGAGTTGTGATTGGATTCCATGTTCTATCATATAGTCCTGGAATCGTTGATCTAAATACTCTCCACCTCGATCTGATCGAAGTGTTTTAATCGTTTTACCTAACAGGTTTTCTACCTCAGCCTTAAACTCTTTGAACTTTTCAAGAGCTTCAGACTTATGGCCCATCAGGTACAAGTAACCGTATCGAGAATAATCATCTATGAAAGAGATGAAATATTCATAACCACCTCGAGTCTTTACATTCATTGGACCACAAAGATCCGAATGTATTAGTTCAAGTGGTTCTTTGGCCCTATAACCTTTTCCGGTAAAAGGCCTCTTGGTCATTTTACCCTCGAGACACGATTCACAGGGTGGTAAAGATGTATCTTCTATGTCACTTAGAAGTCCATTTTTAACCAAACGATCGATCCGATCGATGTTAATATGACCAAGACGAAGATGCCAAAGATACGTGTTGTTACTTAAAGGAGAAGCTTTTTGCCTTTTGTTTTGCGTTTCGGCCGTTTTAAACATTTCATGACTTAAAATAGCCGTAGCATCATTTGGTCTTAACACAAATAAATTATTCTCACGCTTTGCTGAACAAATGTAAACTCCATTCTTTGAAATTAAAGCTTCGGTAAGCAAGAAGGAAACTGAATAACATTGTTCTAATAAAGCTGAAACAGACATAAGGTTCCTTTTAATCCTAGGAACCAAGTACAAGTTCTCTAAAATTAAAAACCTATTTCCAAAGAATAATTTTGCAGCTCCCACTGCACGAGCTGAAACGACGTCTCCCGTTCCAACCTTGAGCGTCATTTTACCCTCTGCCAGCTGCTGGAAATTATTTCCCTGAAAAGAAGAACAAACATGATTAGTGGCTCCCGAATCCAGTATCCAGGCAAACTCATCATGTTCAACGAGACAAGTCTCTAATACAAGTAAATCGTATTTACCTTTTTTTTCTCTTCTCTTCTTAGCAAGGTAGCGGAGACAGTTGCGCTTCCAGTGACCATCTGCATTACAGTGGAAGCATCTGCCTTTGTCGGCCACGACCTTGGCCTTCCCCTTTCCTTGCACAGCCTGTGCAGGAGCCTTCCCCTTGTCTCCCTTCCTCTTTTGGATCTGCTTCGATGAAGAAGCCTGGGGTACAGATTTAGTTCCTGAGGATGAACCCTTCAGGAACTTCTTCTTGGAATGGGCCACGTTGGCCTCTCCTTTAACAACTGATAGCGAGCATAGCTAGCTACTTTTACCTATTTAATTTAGCTAGTCTTTTATGATGTTTGGGCCATTTTATTGTGCTTTATTGTTTATTTTGTAGGAAATGGTTGATTGGAGCTATAATGCCATATTAGAGTTAATCGGGTGCTCGGGGCGTGAAAAGATGCAAAGGAATGAAAAGAGTAAAAGTGGAAAAGAGTCAAATCTCGGTCAACAGCAGGCTAGCGTCGAGACGCTAGCTCTTGAGCGTCTCGACGCTCACATTCCATATCAGATTAGGCGCGTAAAGCTCACAGCGTCGAGACGCTGTGATAGGAAGCGTCCCGACGCTACCGTTTTTCCTTATTCAGAACGCGCGACAGCGTCTCGACGCTAAGACGAAAAAACAGAATAAAAGCTTAGTTTCGGCTAGGTTTGAGGGGACTTCGAATTGGGGACTTTTGGAGCCGACATTAGAGCAGAAAGAGGACAGAATTGAGCTGAAGCAAAGGGGATTAGTTGGAAATCAACACATTGTTCGTGGGGATCGTGACGGGGACGCTCGGTCTCGGCCTACAACGAGTCTATTTCTCTTTTCCCTTACTTTAGACACTTTTTATGGCTTATTTAGACTTAGTTTATATTGTAACGAGGATTATGTGTAGCTAAGTTTAATTCTTAGGGATTGATGTAGCCGTTGGGCACGTTTTGGATTGATTTACGGTATTTATGCTATTGATGTCATTTATGCATATGTTGTATCCTTAATGCTTTCGATTTACTGGCCATAAATTGATTGATGTTTATATTTGAATCTAACTCGGGAGAGAGGATTTAATTTAGTAATCAATATGCATAACTAGAATTTAGCTAAAAATCGGGAGATTAAGGTTAATTCTAGAAATTGTTATAAAGGTTAGCCTTATTGCCTTGTATGTTTATTGGATTTAGATAGGGATATCGGGTTCAATTGCATATGGGAGAATCATGTATGCTCGAGAGAGATATGTGTGATTTTAGTTGCCAAGATTTATGAATCATAGCATGTGTTAATTCGTTTATTAATCCATAACTCCAATTGGTGAAATCAAATCCCTAAGACCAATTCTTCCCATTAGATTGTCACTTTTAATTTTAGTTTTGTATTTGATTATTTCATATTCTCATTCAATTTGATTCCCTAAATAAAATTGGTCAAAAGTATTTTCGATAATTAAAATTTGGCTAGACACCAATCCAGAGGACGACATTCGATTGAAAAATCACTATATTATTACTTGACCCGTACACTTGCGGTTAGCAATTTGCACATCAACAACATTCTTGCCCTTGCTCTTTTGCAGGGACTCATAAATCTGTAACTCCGAGAGGAGGGTAGTCAGGTTGAACTGAATCTTATTCATGCTCGCGTTCGTCCTGAAAGACAGATAGCTCGCTGGGAGCGAGTGAAGGATGAACGCAACCTGACTGCGCTCGCAGACAACCCCGCCATTTGCCTCAGCTATGTTGAATTGGTTAATCATGTCCAGGACGTGTTCCCGAACAAATTGACCTTCCAGCATCTTGGCATTGAAGACGTTCTTCAAAGCGTCGTGGTGGAGCTAGTAGGACGGAAGTCCAAACATCTCCTGCAGGGAATTCATAATCTCCCTGGCAGTTTCCACGTTTTCGTAACGCTTGGCCAATACTTCAGACAAGCTGACCAAAATATAGACTTTGACCTTTTCATTGGCCTTGGTCCAGCGTTCGTAGGCGTCCTTAACTGCCTGAGCGACAGTGCGAGGGGAAACGGGAGGACATTCCTCCGTTAAGACGAACCTTAAGTCCTCAACCACGAGTATTGTATTGAGGTTAGATTTCCATTGTGGAAAATTTTCGCCGGTAAGTTGTTCATTTTTAAGCAGGGAAATTATAGAGGAAGAGATTGCTGAAAAAACAAACAAGTGACTGTATTAGTTATCTTTGCCTTAACCCATCACACAAGCAATACAAACAATTGCATACATCCAATCAATTTTGCAAACAAACAATCAAAGAACCCTAATAAAACTATGATTGTGTTTCGCAACGATGCTTTAGAGGTTTAGAAGAACAGCCACCGAAGGGTGATCAGTTGTTCCTCCTCTAAAATGAGACTCTTCTCAGTCAATTTCTAATACCAGAATAACTCATATTCCATTAGATATTAACCACCGTTGTTCGGTCAAGGATTTGTTAACTAATTAACTCCTCCCCGTAAGTGTAACCCTCCCACTTTCAGATCTCAGAGGCACGCACCAACAGGCTACCGTTAGGAAAGACAACTGTTGGTAATTAGCCTAAGCGACCCTATCCTATTCAGGAGTTCACGGTGTTCCGAATCCTATGATCAGGCCCTCCGAAGGGGTGGTTGCTCCAGGGAAACACGCAGGCGGATCATAGGAATCTCACGTTGTGACCTAGGGGTGGAGACCGAAGGATACGTTGACACGCGTCCCGCTCCCACTTACTATAGTCACTTTCGCCATTCACCTTGGTATTGACCCATGCAAACACTCTCCGAAGGGAGGCCACTCTACGACGACACGAAGCCGAGCATGGATCTCACGGTGTGAACGTCACGGGGACGTAGGAGCAAAACTCAATTTAAATTAAGTTTTGTAATTTTCCTCCCACTAAAGTAACCTATTAGATATTTTAGGGTTTGATTAAACCTAGATAAATCCGGCTAAGTCATTTATCTAAGTCTAGTCCTATTATAACTATTATAATAAGACCTAATGTCTAGGGGTATTAAACAAATTTAATTAACCTAGCGACATTATTCTAACATTAACATGTGATTAATTCAACTCCGGTGTTCCAGATCAGTTCCCAGGTAGGAGGTGTTCCGTTTACCGTCAACTTAAATACCTCCAATCCTTAGACAAAACTTCACTGGTAGAGTTCCCTTATAATCTCAGGAATGTTTGTCCTACTTAGTTCATTAAAACTATTTTAAAACTAAGTAAGATATTCTAATCCTATTAGAAAGTGATCTTAGGTCTAATTAATTTTAACCCATTAAAATTAATTCAATTCAACCTAAGATCCTATGTGAACATGCATATCTTGATTATAGATTGACGGTTTCTAATCATAAAATTTTAAACTATTTCAAAATTTTAATGATTAG
The DNA here is from genome assembly GCA_036850905.1 of Luffa acutangula. Classification (NCBI taxonomy): domain Eukaryota; kingdom Viridiplantae; phylum Streptophyta; class Magnoliopsida; order Cucurbitales; family Cucurbitaceae; genus Luffa; species Luffa acutangula. The sequence goes on along the minus strand of CM072087.1, from coordinate 29,179,604 downwards.
CCCTATAATCATGCATACTATAGTTTTAAAAACAATTAACAATCATATTCAAGTTAATGAAATTTAAACTATAGTACTCTGCATTGCATGATAATTAATATAACCCTTATATTAACCTATGGATGTATCATGCTCAATGCAATTTGATTTCCATTTAAATAATAAACAATTTTATTATAGCCAAAAAATGGAAAATCAATTTAGCATGCTGCAAACCAATTATTTTTAATATAACTCTTATATTAAAACTATGTAATTGCATGCATCATACTCTTCCATTTTCATGAATTTAATATAACTCAACTATATATTAAATATCTCATGAAAAACCATGCATTATCATCCAAAATTATAATCATATTATAACATCCATAATGCATGAGCATGCTTTATATCCTAAGGTGGGATTAAAAATTTAAATGACATCCACAAAGCATTTAAATAGCGAATAAACCAGTTTAATTGGCCCCTAGGATAAATAAAGCAAAAATTACTCTAATTAAAGCTTTAAACTATCCTATTACATAAAGTACAGCTCCAAAACTGGTCTAGGATCCACGAACCGACCCGAACCACTTCGAACCGGGCTTGAGAAACTCGAACCGCGCCCAAACCGGGTTGAACCGGACCAAAACGGTCCCAGCCAACCCATAACTCCCGAACCGGACCGGTCAGTTAGGGCTACATCCACGTTTCCACGAGAAAAAACTGGCGCCGCACGAAATCGTGACAGCGTCGCGACGCTGTGAAGATAGCGTCCCGACGCTGACGCGATTTCAACCGTCTGGAGCGTGGAATCGCGACAGCGTCGAGACGCATAAGGCTAAGCGTCCCGACGCTGTTGCGTCTGGAGCTGTTTTCTGGGCAGAACCGCGGCTGTTCTTCACCAAATTCGTTGATTTTTGCACGTTCTTCATCGATCTTCAAGCAAAATACTAGACCCGGACTTTACAGACTCGATTTACAGAATATTTGCCCAAAACGCAGGGGCCTTTACATGATCAAATCATTAATAAAGCTGTAAATCTAAGGCCAATTGAAACCAAAACAGTTTATCGCAAACCATACATTCACAATGCAATTAATCCCACCATAACAAAACCAATCGCAAATCTCAAAAACAACGTTTTAAATTCAACTTGGCTCTGATACCAATTGAAGGGATAAAAGCCCTTTTTGCAGCGGAAGACAACAAAGACCTTTTCGAATAAAACGCCGATTGGGATACCAATACGACGGCAAAAGAAATAAATTTTACAGCGAGCATACCAGACAAAATAAGTGCTGTAAAACAGATATAAGCATGCTGAAAAATAAGGAAAAATTCTAGATCCTAATCTAGAATTGGATCCTAATGATCCTAGAGTTCAAGAACAACTTACCCTTGAAGATTTCTTGAACTGCTTCGCCAAAAACCTTGGAACAACTTGAAAATACAGCAATAGAATCACCTTCTCTATGCTGGAAAAGGAGTCACGAACACCACCAAAAGAGTTTCACCGGTATTCTTCTTGGGACTAGTGTTGAGCGGCTTGTGGGAACCAAGAATTCTAAGGCTTGGGAGAATTCTGCAGAGAGTTCTGGAGAGTAAAATTGAGAGAGAAAGCGTGATACTTTTTTTTTTTTTCAGAGAACCACACCAAATCACAATGAACCGTGAGGGAGTTATGCAACTAATGGAGAAACTCCCTCCTAAAAAGCCTCATCATCACACAAAAAACTAGGTTAGTGGGCCGAACCTTTCTTATCAGTTATAATGATAAGAAAATTAAATTATTAATTAATCAAGTTAAGAATTAATTTAATTAATATTCATATAAATCATATTTATACAAATATTACCACTTAACCCATAGTTTTAATAAAATTCAATTAAATCAAATTTAATTAAAGTTATTAAAACTAATTATCAATTAACATAATAACTAATTAAAATATTAATTAATATTATAATTAAATATCTCATATTTAATTATATCTCTCTCCAAATAAACTATAGTATTAATGTACATCTAATGTGCATTAATTATAACCTATAGTTTTAAAATGAATCAAATTCATATTTAAGTTTAATATTCGAACACCTTCGAATATTCAATTCTCCCTTAGAATATTGCCTCAACGCCCCTAGTGAGCTACCAGTGGGACCTAATGGACCTACAGATCAGAAGCTCCAACGATATGAGATTAGTTGGCTAAACTCATTAACCAAGTTAATCAATATTCGTTAACTGTGGTTCACTCCACTAAAGAACCACAGCTGCACTCTTCTCACTGCAAATATCTTTCTGTGTCCACGGATATCGACCGTCAGCAGCAAGTTAGCCCTTCACGTGTGTTCGTACCCCAGCTAGGTCAAATTACCGTTTTACCCCTGGGCTACCTCTTGGTCCTTAAGTACCAGTGCTACTCTAATGAACAACTTGTTTGTGGTCCAACCAGCAAACAGAAATCCCTCTCGTGCCATAAAGAGGGTAGGGCCCATTGTTCAAGACCCGGATACACCACTTAAGGGAACACACCTCTACTTGCCCTAATATCGGGAAGGAGTGAATTCCATCTTTTAAGACTACGTTCCCAGCTCCCCACTCGGTCTTGTCCCCAAAATGGTAGGCTTATTGAGTCGGCGAACAGGCCACTCTCACCCGTACAAATCAAAGGACAATCCCTCATGGACAGGAGTCCATAATCCACTTAGGATTAAGGCCAAGTTGCCTAGGTCATCCTAGTGAAATAGAAACCGAGCTAACTAACGGTGTTACAATTAGTGGTTTACTATTTCGCGGTCCGGTCTTTGTGCAAACTCATCGCACAGGATACCCCCACTCGCATGTCAACCACATGAACGCGTTGGATCACTACGTTTGTATCAATATACAAAGTGGGTCGTATCCATAGTGTCACTAGGATAAGGTACCCAGCCTTATCCCTATACTACAGACCCTTTAGGCTAAAAGTTGAACATTGATCCCCGTATGTCCCTACATACTAGTTCAAGCCTCATTCAATTAGCCTTGGATGTTTAGTTTATTGGATTAGGGTTAATAAGACAAACATTGAATAATACATCAATTTATTCCCGTATGTCCCTATAATACAAACATTGAATAATACATCAATTTATTAATGTTCGGTCAAATGTACATTTACTATCTACGAGTTTTAGGGCATAAAACCCAACAGTGGGGACATTCGGGGATTAGTGTTCAAGTAACAACCTAAAAGGTCTATAGTACATGGATAAGGCTGGATACCTTATCCTAGTAACACTATGTGATACGGTTCGCTTTGTATTTGATACAGACGTATTGATCCAAGGCGTCCATGTAGTAGACATGCGAGTGGGGGTACCCTATGCAACGAGTTTGCATAAGACCGGACTACGAAATAGTAAACCACTAGATGTAACACTATTAACTAGTTACGTTACTGTTTCAATAAGATGACCTAGGTAACTCAGTCTTAATCCTGAGTGTGTCATGAACTCCTTCTCATAAAGGATTGTCCTTTGATTAGTACAAGTGAGAGTGGCCTGCACGCCGACTCAATAAGCCTACCTTCTTGGGGACAAGACCGAGTGGGGGGCTGGGGACATGAAAACACAAGATGGAACTCTCTCCTTCCCGCTTCTTGGAGAAGTAGATGAGTGTTCCCTTAAGTGGTGACTCCAGGTCTTGAACAAAGGGATCCCACCCTCTCATTGGCCCGAGAAGAACTTTCTGTTTACAGGTTGGACCATAAACAGGTTGTTCATTAGAGGAGCACTGGTACTTAAGGAGACAGATGTAACACATGGGTAAAACGGTAATTTGACCCAGCTTTAGTTACGAACACTCGAGAAAGATTGACTTACCGTTATTGGTCAATATCTGTGGATACTGAAATATTTTACAGTGAGAAGAGTGCAGCTGTGGGTCTTTAGTAGAGTGGCCCACAGTTAATGAATATTGGTTAACTCGATTAATGAGTTTAGTCAGTTAATCTCATATCATTGAAGCATCTGATCTGTATGTCCATTAGGTCTCCCTACTAGCTTGTAAAGAGTAATTGGGAACAATTTGTCTTGAAAGAATTTGAATAGTTCAAATTCAATATGAGAATCAAGTTAATTGTATGAGATACAATTAATATAAAGTATGATGATACATTATAATATAAAATTTAATATACGTGATTAAATTTTATTAAATTGAAAGAATAATATATTTGAAAGTGTTCAAATATATAACTAATTAAATATGTGATATTTAATTGATGAATTAATTAATTATTCAATTGAGTCTAATTAAATGTGATTTAATTAAAATATAATATATGAGAGATATATTAATTATGATTCTAATATGATCCGGACATGGAAGACATATTATACTCGGCAATGGAAGCCTCTAGAATCCCTATGAATGAGACAGAAACATGTAATAAGAGGACAAAAACAATAAGACTTGATAATGAAAATGAAGACATTACTGATAAAAATTCGGATGGTACTGAGGCATTGGTTAGAAAGAAAACCAGCTGGAGGAGACGTGCAAGGCCAGGGTCTATGGAGGAAAATAAAGGAGAATCATCAAGCACATATAAAAGGAAGAGGAGCAATGAAGTGGGGATAGAGAATAAGAGAAAAAATGTGGGAGAAGTACAAGTTATGGATGCGAACAGTGACCTAAATTCTTTGGCAGTGGCTGGTAAACAACCCTGCTAAGAATTATGAAAACCCTTTGTTGGAATGCTCGGGGTTTGGGGAACCCGAGAGCATTCCGTGCAATTAGAAATCTTGTTATATCAAGAGATCGCCATATTATGTTTGTTTCAGAAACAAAGTGTGGAGAAGAGGTTACAAACAAGATAAGAGATTCTTGCAAATTTGAAGGTTGTCTAACAGTTAGAAGTGTGGGAGCAAAAGGAGGACTATGCCTACTGTGGAAGGAAAAGGAGTTAGTGTCTATTCAATCCTAATCTAACAATCATATAGATGCAGTAATTAGTTGGAAAGAGAGATCTTGGCAGTTCATTGGGATATATGGCCATTCAGAATCAAACCAGAAGCATTTAACTTGGGAGTTGATTAGAAACGTAAATAATCAGGGTAATATGCCTTAGTTATTGGGTGGAGATTTCAACGAGATTCTATATGAAAGAGAGAAACTGGGTGGTCCTAAGAGAGAGAAGAGGTGTTTGGAAGATTTTAGAAAGATGCTTGAGACCGGTGTAAGATTTATTTACTTGGCATGGCAACAGGAGGGGCCACTGGTGCGTGGCTAGCTGAAAGGACAAAATGTGAGATAAGATGATAAATGAAAGAATAAAGAATAATCCAGCCAACACTTAAGTGCAAGTATATACTGTCGCACGTAGTAATAAAAAAAAACCTTAGAAATTATTCCAAGGGTATCGATCCCACGAGGACTAAATTGGAAATTCAGATTTGATGAAGAAACTGCTCAAATGATTGCTTTTGAAAAAGGTAACCAAAGAAAATAAGTTGATTGATTGGGTTTTTGAAAAGATAAATAAAACAAGCAAATAGATAATAAAGAATAACAATAATAAACAAACGAGGTATTCAACATGGATTCATCCCTAGGGTAACAACCATACTTATGCAATATCTAACTTAAGAGTGTTTAATGCATTGAGTAAGATTTAACTTCCATTTGGCCCTTGTTTCCAAAAACCGTTAGAAGGCTAAGCGAGTACCGTTATGCACATTTCTGTGACTCGACTCCGACATAGATAATTCACGAATGCAACCTATAACCCTATAGTCGATATAGGGTGCCTTAGGCAGTGTTGGGTTCCTAGAGTGAGTAAAAATATGGTATAAAAGACTCTAGAATTCCTCTGCAAGTATACACAGTCTGCAGCAAGTAATATTATCAACTCGAGTCTTGAATTTTCTTCCACATTACCTATTTTGCGTAACTTTCTAATGGTTTAAAAGATGGTAAAAATGATTTGGTTTTATAAGAATTATGCTGAAGCAAAATAAATGACAGAACAAAGAATAAACAAATAGATAGACAGATTAAAGGCAAGCGCTAGTTAGGCTTAGTAGTTGTTTAAAAAAGATGCTCTAGCAATATTATTGATCATGCAACTCTCGCAGTATTATTAGCGGATTCCTCCCAGAACTCCGGATCTTTTGGAATGTGTTTCAAGCCCAATGAAGTGCGACCAATCAAACACTAGGCAACTGGCTATCCCTAGCTCAGTCACTGGCGTTCACCAATACACAATGATCATAGTGTGGATAATTGCCACACACTCTCTAAATCATCCCTGAAACTAGAGAGAGGTATTCACACCGGCTGGCCAGACGGGCATAAAATGGAAATAGGCACAACAATTAACCAAGATGCAATAATCAATATATTACTAAAGTTTAAGCACAACAACTACATGTTCCTAACCAACACCTAAAACTACTTAGTTCATAATAAACATGGAAACATGAATTACAATCTGAGTAGGCATATTCATAATCACAAGATAATTAAGGAAAATAACAATCTCCGTAATCAACTTGCGAATGATGGTGTTCTTGGTAATCTCTAATCTCTCTATACTACTCGGCTTCCAAGGAAAGTTGGAATGCAATTGACTTGGACGGCTACTTCCTTTTATAGAAGGATAGGAGGCTTGAATTAGGTCAACTTGGACACGTGTAGGGCTCTCCTTGCTTCATTATCCCGAAAATAACTCAACAAAAGTCAGTTCATGAAGTTGGCTAATGAGCTGTGACGTGGCAGTCTTTCTCCCAGTTTTGCTGCAGCTTAGAATTTGTTCCCTCAAGTCGCCCAACAACAGATTCTGCACAAAATGATTTCCAAAGCTTCCATACTTCCAAATGGGTTAAAAAATGTAATATCTCTCTAAAACCAACCCTATTAAGCATTAAAGACACACAAATCCTTATGTAAATGAGGCCTAAATAACTACATTTTGGGCAGTTATCAGGTCGTTTGCCCTATACCGCCGAACAATCTCTTTCGAGCTTTTTCTCCTATATCACCTTTATGAGAACTGATATCGTTTGTCCCTTTTGAGATCAAACTCACATAGCATGCAAAGTCTAAGTGATCAAATTAAACTTAGCAAGATCAGAATGATATTCAATAAAGAATGACATGCATTAAACCCTACATAAGCAAATAAAACACTTTCTAGCCATTAAACCCTAAGGGAATTCACCACATTGAACCTCTCAACGGGATTTAGCTACTCATGATGGGATAAAAAGCAAATGAACACATTTTCATTGAAATAAAGATGTAAAGAATACAAGATAATGAAAAGATTCAAGAGCTGAAAATAAAGGAGATATCTAAATATTATGGGTTTTTTGTTTACACAATCCTTCTAGAGTTCGCTAAGACACTCCACTCTCTCACTTTTACAAGATGGGAATGGGTGAAACTCTCTACAAACCAAAAGGTTTGATGTCTAACTCTCTCTCGGGTTAGAATTTGGTCATCTAAGAAGGACCTCGGGCATCCCTACCATTGGCGTCGAGCCAGGGTTCTGTCACCACCCTTTTCTTCCAAGTGAGTTCTGCTTGAATTTGACTTTGAGTCTCTACCTTATATAGTGTAGAAATTTGTTGAGGAGCTGCGAAATAGGTGCTGGAAGGTTGCCCAGTCAGTTTCGGGGTCAAAACAACCGATTAGGTGCGAAGAAAATTCGTCAACAACGACCCGCGCACGACTTGGAACAACCTCTGTTTTTCCAGAAATGCGGCCGCATTTCAATTTTGCCTTCCCAGAAATGCGGTCGCATTTCTGGGGAATTCCAGCTTCTCCTCTGTTTTTCTGCAAAACAACAAACTAAGTCAAATTTGTTTCAAATCAAGTCTTTTTAAGCACAAATAAGCAAAATTCAATAAAAGTGACTCTCAACACCCTAACTTATCAAATTAACATATTTTGAGCTCGGAGATAGTAAAATTTACCTAAACACTCAATATTTGACCAAGAAATGAGCTAAATATAAGGGTAAAATAGGTATACTTTTAACCCTTATCAGCCACCAAGTTTGGGAAACACTGGATAGATTTTTATGTAATGCATGTTTTGATTCTTTGTTTAATTTTTCAAGTATCCACAACTTGGATTGGCTTTTTTCAGATCACAGACCTATTGAGGCAAGACTAGAAATAAGTTAACAGAGGCGGTCTGGAAGGAAGGAGAATTTGTTCAAATTTGAAGAATATTGGACAAGGCATGAGGAATGTGCCAATTTGATTCAAAACAATGGATCTTGGGCTGGTAATTCTATATCTGTTCCTTCTTTATCTAAAAATCTTACTGACTGTTCTAAGGTTCTTTTTAAATGGGGTAAGGAATTAAATTCTAGGAGGAAAAATAAAAATTTGGAATGTAAAAGGGCTCTAAAAGATGCATATGATAACTTCCCAAATTTTAATTTTGATAATATTCATGAAATTGAATTTGAATGGGATAAACTTTTAGAGGAAGATGAAATTTATTGGAGGCAAAGGTCTCGTGAGGATTGGTTGAAATGGGGGGATAGAAACTCTAAGTGGTTCCATAAAAAAGCTTCCATGGGAAAGAAAGTTAATGAAATAGTAGGTATTGTAGACTCTAATGGCCAGTGGTCTGAGGATTCTGGGATAATTGAAGATACTTTTGTATCATATTTTAAAAAGATGTTTGAAACAATTAACCTAGATCAGTCTCAAATTGATTTTGCTTTAAGGAATCTAAGGCCTAAAGTTTCCCAAGATATGAATAATAGGTTGCTGTCCCCTTTTACTAAGGCTGAAGTGGAAAGAGCCATTAGTCAAATGTTTCCAGTTAAGGCTCTCGGGCCCGATGGGTATCCCGCTTTATTTTATAAAAAATATTGGCATATTGTGGGGCAAAAAACTGTTGAGGAATGTCTGGATATTTTGAATAATAAGGGTAGCATTGTAGATTGGAATAAAACCAACATGGTTCTAATTCCTAAGATCTCTAATCCACGAGAGGTTGGTGTGTTGGGATTGGTGCCCTAAAACTCGTAGATAGTGAATGTTAAACGAATTATATACTTATTCGATAAAGGTGTTATCGAGATTGATTTAGTAAAAGTCATTACTGAATAAATTAAATTGCACATATAATAACTTAAATCCAATAAACTAAGATCCATGGCTATAGGATGAACACTTGAGCTTTATGTAGAGACATAAAAGTGGATCAAGCTTGAGTAATAGCCAAAACGGTCTATAGTATAGGAATAGGGTTGGGTACCTTATTCTGGAGACACTATGAGACGCGGTCCACTTTATAGATGGTATAGACGATGTGATCCTAAATCGTCCATGTAGAGACATGCGAGTGGGGGCGTCCTATGCAATGAGTTTGCATAAGACAAGGACCGAGAAATAAGTCGCTCTCGCTTTATAAACACCGTTTACTGACGAGACTGACTATTTCATGTGATGACCTAGGTAACTCGATCTTAATCCTGAGCTAACTATGAACTCCTGTTTATTCGGGCTTATCCTTAGATCTGCATAGGTGAGAGTGGCTCAGTATCGCCGACTCAATAAGCCTCCCATTTCAGGGATAGGAACGGGTAGATAGCTGGGGACATAGTCGTGCAAGAAGGAACTCACTCCTACCCGAATAAGGGATAGTAGAGAGGTTGTTCCCTTAAGTGCTGACTCCGGGGCTTGAACAAAGGGATCCCGCCCTCTTATTGGCCCGAGAGGGACTCGGTTTATTGGTTGGACCATAAACCAATTGTTCATTAAAGGATCAGTGGGACTTAAGGAACTAGAAGTACTATAGGGGTAAAACGGCTTATTGACCTAGCTATAGCTACGAACAACCTGTGAAGGATCGACTTACTAATCATGGTTAAATCAAGTGGACGGAAATATATCTATAGTGAGGGGAGTGCAACTATCGGGCTATAGTGGAGTGTCCCGATAGTTAACGAATGTTGGCTAGCTTGGACAATGAGATTTGTCGGTTAGCCTCGAATCGTTGGAGCCCATGATCTATAGGTCCATTAGGTCCCCCTACTAGCTCATATCAGAATTAAGCCTAGAACAAAAGATAGGAAGCTTTGAATCGTTCAAAATCGGGAAAAAGGGTATTATCATAAATTGTGTTTGACACAATAATTTAATTATGAATTAAATTAGAAAATGAGAGATGAAGTATTTAAAAGTGTTTTGAATACTATATATATGTATTAGGAATCATATATGTGGAATTGCACAAGATAACAAAGATTAATTAGATTAATCATATCAAAATTAATTTGAAAATTTTCAAATTAATTACCAAGCAATCAATTTCAATTTAGAATTGAAATTTGGGATAATTTGCAAGCTTGAAATTTGATTTCAATTTGAATTTATTGGATTTAGTTGGAAATCCACTTAATGCATGATCATTCAAAGTGGAAAGACAACTCACTCATGCATTCTTGCATGTCTTGTGTAATGTACACCTAGAATCCACTTGAGCTTGCAAATACACCATGTGTCTTGTGTCTTGAGGCTTGGCTTTGCATGGAGAATGTCTTTAAAAGGAGTTTGAATCATATTCAAACATAAGAGAGCCATTTCCTTAATGTTATGCTGCTGGAATTTGGACTCAAAGTTCTCTCATCTCTCATTCTTCTCCATTGTTTGATGCTTCAAGCATTCCCTTCCCATTCCCTATCTTATATAGACTCCCACAAGTCGTTCTTGGCCCGGAGTATAGTAGGGAAGACTCTATAGGTTGTCCAAGGAGCATAGGAGAGGCAAACACCACAAGGAGTTCAACATAAGTGAGCTACAAAGGTTGGTGTTTTCTAAACTCTCTATTATGTGTTTTCTAGAACATGCATGCTTTAGGAGTAAAATTGAATGTCTTAAGTGCTTTCGATCTTCAATTGCTTCCGCATGTGTAATATGTACACCTTCATGGTGACTATAGGTCGATTAGCTTGTGTAATGTGAATTATAAAATAGTAACTAAAACAATTGCTAATCGGTTAAAATGGGTCTTGAGGGATATTATTTCGGATTCTCAGTCCGCATTTATAGAAGGAAGACTCATATTAGATAACATTTTGGTGGGTTTTGAGTGTATTCAAGCTATCAAGAACCACAGATACAATAAAAATGATATGGCAGCTTTAAAAATTGACCTTAGTAAGGCCTATGACCGCGTAGAATGGTCTTATTTAGAGACTATTATGTTGAAGCTTGGTTTTGACTTAAGGTGGGTAGAGTTAATTGTGAGGTGTATCTCCTCTGCCAATTTTCTGTTATAATTAATAGGGAACAAAAGGGTAATTTCTATATAGTAGAGGATTGCATCAAGGGGACCCTTTGTCTCCTTATCTTTTTCTTTTAGTGGCTGAGGGATTATCACACCTTATTTCGGAAGCCAATGGAAATGGAAGTTTATCGAGTATGGTTTACTCAAATGGTCCTTTAGTATCCCATTTACTTTTTGTGGTCGATAGCCTTATTTTTTTTGTAGAGCAAAGGAACATGAGCTTTTGGTTTTAAAATAACTTTTAAAAGTTTATGAGGATGCCTCAGGTGAGTGTATAAACTTTTCAAAATCGGCCATTATTTTTTCTAAAAAGGTTAACAATGACAGGAGAGAATTCTTAAGTAGTATCTTGGGTGTTAAACTGGTGGAGGATTTTGGTAAATATCTTGGGATACCTACTGTTTTTTCAAGAAGTAAATCAAAAGAGTTTGGTTTTATTATGGATAAGATCTGGAAATTGGTCCAAGGGTGGAAAAGGTCTTTTTTTTTTCAGTAGCAGGTAAAGAAGTTTTGATTAAGAGTGTAGGCCAAGCTATTGATAGCGAGCATAGCTAGCTATCTTTACTCATTTAATTTAGCTAGTCTTTTATGATTTTTGGGCCATTTTATTGTGCTTTATTGTTTATTTTGTAGGAAATGGTTGATTGGAGCTATAATGCATGATCAGAGTTAATCGGGTGCTCGGGGCGTGAAAAGATGCAAAGGAATGAAAAGAGTAAAAGTGGAAAAGAGTCAAATCTCGGTCAACAGCAGGCTAGCGTCGAGACGCTAGCTCTTGAGCGTCTCGACGCTCACTTTCCATATCAGATTAGGCGCGTAAAGCCTACAGCGTCGAGACGCTGTGATAGGAAGCGTCCCGACGCTACCGTTTTTCCTTAATCAGAACGTGCGTATAAGAAGCAGCGTCGCGACGCTGTCTTGACAGCATCTCGACGCTAAGACGAAAAATCATAATAAAAGCTTATTTTCGGCTAGGTTTTGAAGGAGTTCAATTTTGGGACCTTTGGGAGCCGAAAACAGGGCAGAACAGAGCACTTTGAGGCTGAAAACAAAGGGAGGCATTTGGAAATCAACCCATTGTTCGTGGGGATCGTGACGGGGACGTCGGGACTCGGCCTACATTGAGTTTTCTTTTCCCTTTTCTTCCTTTAGTTAGATTTATGGCTTTCCCATGTTTAGTTGAGCTTGTATTTACATTAATGAGTAGCTAAACTTGTAGCTTAGGGATTGATGTAGTTGATTAAGTTTATGGATTGATTTATGGTTTAAGTTTTGCAATGTTATTGTGTTTGTAATCTTGATTTAATGCTTTCAATTAATTGGCCATTAGTTGAATGATTTAAGTTTCGAATCTAGCTCGGGAGAGGGGATTTGATTTAGACTTACTCAAGATTGCATGAATAAAGTTTAATTTCTAATTCGTGACGGTTTTAGATTAACTTTAGAATTGGTTAAAAGATCTCATTGCCTTGCATGTTAATAAACTTAGATAGGGATATCAAGTTGGTTAATTTGCATGAGAATCAATTATACTCGGGAGAGGTAGTTGTGATTAAAGGGTCTTTGGCTCATAATTCCATTGTGCATAATAACTTATTCCTTAAAATCAATCCTAAACGAAATCGGCGAAATCAATTCCCTAAGTAGTTTTCCCAATTGAATTTCCATTCTTTTTACTTGCTTTGTTTTTGTTTTTTTATTATCATCTATTCATCACTTTTTAATCCCTAAATAAAATTGAGCGAGATTATTCACAATACTTGATTTGCTTAAAAATCCAATCCAGAGGACGACACTCGTATTTACGAACTCTTTATTATTACTTGACCCGTGCACTTGCGGTTAGCAATTTGCCCATCAGCTATTCCATCCAATGTTATGAGCATTTTTAAATTTCCTAAAGGCCTATGTGATTAAATTACTAGAAGCTTTGCTAGGTTTTGGTGGGGTTCTAGTGAGAAAAAAAGAAGAATTCACTGATGTAAATGGGATAAGATGTATCTTCCTAAGTGTCTTGGGGGCCTAAACTTTAGGGATATTGTTGGTTTCAATCAATCCTTGATAGCAAAGCAAGTTTGGAGGTTATTATCTAATCCTAACTCTTTACTGTCAGGTTTTTAAAGAATATTTACTTCCAGGATTGTAATATTCTTGAAGCTAGTTTGGGAAGGAATCCATCTTTTCTTTGGAAAAGTTTAATGTGGGGTAGGGATCTTCTAAAATTGGGAATCCGCTATAGGGTTGGAAATGGAAATTTCATTTCAATGTTCAAGGATCCATGGATGCCCAAAGAATCTACATTTAAACCTATTTGCATAAATCACAATGCTAGTAATGAAAGGGTATCTGATTTTATTTCTCCCTCTGGAGCTTGGGATTTGGAAAAATTAGGATCTTATGTCATGAAGGAGGACATAGAAATAATTAGAAGAATTCCAATTAACCCTAATATTGTGGATAAGTATATATGGCACTATGATCGTTTGGGATAGTACACTGTAAAGAGTGGTTATAAGATGTTCATGAACTCTAAAATTTGTTTAGCTTATTCTAGTTCTAATTTGATGGGTAGGGTTTGGGATAAGATGTGGAAATTTATAGTACCTAATAAAATCAAACATTTTTGCTGGAAGGCCTTAAATAATTTTCTTCCTAATAATCTCAATTTACAAAACAGAGGAGTAGATATCTCAAATTTATGTCCTATTTTTTCAAATTTCCCCGAATCTACAGACCATTGTTTTTTTTAATGCAGTAGAGCGAAGGAAATTTGGAGGATTACCTTTGATCGGGTGTTCGTGGACGAAAATTTCAACGGGAGTTTCTTAGACAGATGGCTGCGGATCAGTTCTTGTTCATCATCGGAAGAGTTGGAGTTGGTTGCAGTAACTTGTTGGGCGTTATGAATGATCGAAACAAAATTAGTCACAGTGAAGATATTCCTTCCGCAGATGTAAAAAGTAGATGGATTAGTGAGTACCTTTCGAAGTTTCTGAACACGAATGGAAGATCATCAACAGTAACTCAGTCGATCGCCGATCAGTTGCCTGCATGCTGGTTGAGACCGCCCGTTGGCTTTTGGAAGGTTAATGTGGATGCATCGTGGAAAAGTCTCCCTGCTTCTACTGGTATTGAAATGGTTTGTAGGGACTCAAATGGATTGTTGAAAGGGGCCCATTCTCTTTATTTGGACATGGATTTTTTTGGGCCAATTGTAGAAATTCAGGCCATTTTTTAAGGTATCCGTTGGGCTCAATCATTGGGCTGCGAAAAAGTGATGGTGGAGTCCGACAATATTCAGTCTATTAATCTCATTAATAAGAAGTCTGAGTCATGGACCGATGTGGGCCTTCTTGTGGAATCTATTTGGGTTGCTTGTTCCTATTTCACAGATGTTTTTAATTACATTCCTAGAAAGTGTAATAGTGTTACTGATTGTTTAGCTAAGAGAGCTAGGGAGGTGAAGTTATCTGAATCCTGGGTCTATTTAATCCCAGGATGGATTTGTGATTTGGTCAAGAATGACCGTTTATCTTCTTTTGCCCATGTGGAGGTATAAAATTGATTTTCTTTTTTAAAAAATATGCAATTAATTAAATATGGTTGATATTTAATTAATTGTTTCTATTTAATTTGGTTAAATGTGATTTAATTAAATTAATAACTATAGATTAATTATAATGTGGATTGGATTCATATTAAAACTATAGGTTATATGAGAGATACACATTTGAATATGATTCAAATGTTTGATTAATTAAATATGTGATATTTAATGGGTCAAAGAATTAATTAATTATGAATTAATTAATCCAGTAGTTTAATTAATTTAATTAAATGTGATTTGATTATTTTTAATTGAAACTATATATTATGTGAGGGTTGTGCATTTAATATGATTTAATGTGCATCTCTCTCTATATATATATAAAATTAAATATGAGATGTTTAATTATATGTTGTTAATTAATTAATTGGTTTAACTAATTAATGTTCAATTAATTAATTTATATTATAATGTTTTTATATTATAATGAATTAATTAAATAACCAACTCTCTAATTAGGGGAGTGGTTATCAGCCTCACATGAATTACACGATGAGGGGTCAGTGAAGGTGTACATATTACACATGCGGAAGCAATTGAAGATCGAAAGCACTTAAGACATTCAATTTTACTCCTAAAGCATGCATGTTCTAGAAAAGACAGAATAGAGAGTCTAGAAAACACCAACCTTTGTAGCTCACTTATGTTGAACTCCTTGTGGTGTTTGCCTCTCCTATGCTCCTTGGACAACCTCTAGAGTCTTCCCTACTATACTCCGGGCCAAGAACGACTTGTGGGAGTCTATATAAGATAGGGAATGGGAAGGGAATGCTTGAAGCATCAAACAATGGAGAAGAATGAGAGATGAGAGAACTTTGAGTCCAAATTCCAGCAGCATAACATTAAGGAAATGGCTCTCTTATGTTTGAATATGATTCAAACTCGTTTTAAAGACATTCTCCATGCAAAGCCAAGCCTCAAGACACAAGACACATGGTGTATTTGCAAGCTCAGGTGGATTCTAGGTGTACATTACACAAGACATGCAAGAATGCATGAGTGAGTTGTCTTTCCACTTTGAATGATCATGCATTAAGTGGATTTCCAACTAAATCCACTAAATTCAAATTGAAATCAAATTTCAAGCTTGCAAATTACCCCCAATTTCAATTCTAAATTGAAATTGGTTGCTTGGTAATTAATTTGAAAATTTTCAAATTAATTTTGATATGATTAATCTAATTAATCTTTGTTATCTTGTGCAATTCCATATATATGATTCCTAATACATATATATAGTATTCAAAACACTTTTAAATACTTCATCTCTCATTTTCTAATTTAATTCATAATTAAATTATTGTGTCAAACACAATTTACGATAATACCCTTTTTCCCGATTTTGAACGATTCAAAGCTTCCTATCTTTTGTTCTAGGCTTAATTCCGATATGAGCTAGTAGGGGGACCTAATGGACCTATAGATCATGGGCTCCAACGATTCGAGGCTAACCGACTAATCTCATTGTCCAAGCTAGCCAACATTCGTTAACTATCGGGACACTCCACTATAGCCCGATAGTTGCACTCCCCTCACTATAGATATATTTTCGTCCACTTGATTTAACCATGATTAGTAAGTCGATCCTTCACAGGTTGTTCGTAGCTATAGCTAGGTCAATAAGCCGTTTTACCCCTATAGTACTTCTAGTTCCTTAAGTCCCACTGATCCTCTAATGAACAATTGGTTTATGGTCCAACCAATAAACCGAGTCCCTCTCGGGCCAATGAGAGGGCAGGATCCCTTTGTTCAAGCCCCGGAGTCAACACTTAAGGGAACAACCTGTCTACTATCCCTTATTCGGGTAGGAGGGAATTCCTTCTTGCACGACTATGTCCCCAGCTATCTACCCGTTCCTATCCCTGAAATGGGAGGCTTATTGAGTCGGCGATACTGAGCCACTCTCACCTATGCAGATCTAAGGATAAGCCCGAATAAACAGGAGTTCATAGTTAGCTCAGGATTAAGATCGAGTTACCTAGGTCATCACATGAAATAGTCAGTCTCGTCAGTAAACGGTGTTATAAAGCGAGAGCGACTTATTTCTCGGGCCTGGTCTTATGCAAACTCATTGCATAGGACGCCCCCACTCGCATGTCTCTACATGGACGATTTAGGATCACATCGTCTATACCATCTATAAAGTGGGCCGCGTCTCATAGGGTCTCCAAAATAAGGTACCCAACCCTATTCCTATACTATAGACCGTTTTGGCTATTACTCAAGCTTGATCCACTTTTATGTCTCTACATAAAGCTCAAGTGTTCATCCTATAGCCATGGATCTTAGTTTATTGGATTTGGGTTATTATATGTGCAATTTAATTTATTCAGTAATGACTTTTACTGAATCAATCTCGATAACACCTTTATCGAATAAGTATATAATTCGTTTAACATTCACTATCTACGAGTTTTAGGGCACCAATCCCAACAGTCAGGAGGATCTCTTATCATTTTACAGTAATCTCTCCCTATCCCTCTCACATTCTCTCTCAAGCCAAGACACAGAAAATGTCACACTCCCTTCCGGACCACCTGCTAGCTTAGTCCGAAAGACGGCGTGAAGCCAACAGACATCATCTTCTCTAACGATCCCTGTTGACCCTACTGAAACGTTAAACCTGATAAACATAGTAATCTTGGATATCAAATATTCTACGGGAAACACAACACAACGAAATCCCTGAAAACCTGTAGACATACGTGGGGTGCAGCCCTGACATAACTCAGTTTAGCAAATAACCTGATATAGATATCACAACGAAACCATATATAACTAGGGTTTATGCAACCACGACCTCTAGAACTTACACAAACCGTGAATTATTCAATCCTTGCAAAAACATCCACAATATAGACAGATTCAATACACAACTCCACCCACGTACTGGAGCTTGGTCTGGAACCTTCAGCAGGCGTTGGCAGTGTATCAGGCACCGGGAGCTCGATCTCTACCTGAAAGTGGAAAAAACATTTTGAAAGGGTGAGCTATGAAGCCTAGTGAGTGACTAACTTTAAAACTTTAAATCCGAAAGTCAAAACACGTGATAAACCTTTAAACATATAAATATGCTCAATCAAAGCGTTTAACATAAACGTGTAATGATAAAGGCTTCCTAAAATATCTCGCAAGTTCGTCATTAAAAATCTAGCAAGGCATATCAAGTACATCAACCATTTTAACTAACATGACCGATCTACGTTGTGTAGGGCACGCCCAGTACAACCAACGTTACTAGTCCTACGATGTAGTGGGGCCCGCCCAGCACTCCCATCGTCTTTGTCGTAGTGGGGCCCGCCCAGCACTCACGATAGTATCGTTGTCACGGAGTACACTCAACGTCAACAACGGAATATAACTTGTGTGCACACGGTACCATATAGCCTCGAACTCAATATCTCAGTCATGTAGTCAATAGAAATATAAGAAAATCACATGAAAACATTAGAACATGCCTGCTTATTGTTATCTTTCGTAAAACTCAAGTTTACTCAGCTTGCTCGTGAAAAACTGAAAAATCATTTAAAAGTACTTGCTAATCCATACTTTACTTTAAAAGATGTCGTTTCAGCTACTTTTCATAAAGTCATTAGCCACGTGCTCGTATATAAACCTCATTAGAAAATCTAAGCTCAAAACTTATGCTTGAAACCGTTCATAAAAATCATGTATCATTCATAGAAAAGCATATAAAACGTCTAAACATGAACAACCGTTGGAAACAATTTTCGAAATTCATTTTATCACTCACAGTCTTAGCTAGTTCCCTGGTCTGTAGACTCGACCTATTTCCTCTTGGCCTGTCAAATAACCAAAACCGAGCATTAGAACCATAGATAGCTTTGTCTTTCCATGCTCATGAATTCTAGACACTTGAATAAGAAATCTCACTTCACATTCTACTTTCCAGATTTTCCAGATTCAATACCACACCTTCCAACACTCATAACTTCCTCAATACTTAACCAATATTAATGTACTACACATCAAACTCTTCATTTTCAAATACTCTACAACTTACCTGAAGAAATAAAAACGAGATTCCCAACCAATATGTCCAGAAATGCTCCGAACACAGACAACACAGATTCAAGGTTCTCTGCTACCCTTTATCTTTCTCCTGTAATTAAACCTACTTCAAGTCATTTTTGGCTCACGAATTCTTCATGAAAGTTGTAGGAAATTAAATAAGCTTTCCAACCATACCAAATAGAGCTTCTGATTCAACTTTTACACCCCAGAATGCTCGAAAAACCAGAGCAAACCAGAGATCCTCCTAGTTTGCTCGAAAATCCTATGCTCTGTTTTCCATTCCAAACACCATTAACCTCTCATACGATTTAGCTCAAGTTTCATTCATGACATTTGTTAGAAAATGAACTAACTTTCAAGAAAATCAAACCTCACCTCTTAGTTCCTTCTGTGTAGCTCAAACCGAATAAAAAACCAGAGGTTGACAGGTTGAACTCAGATTCTGCTATGGCTGGCTTTGCATGAGCTTTTCCTCTCTTCTTCAACCTCGAAACCACGAAAATCTTCTTCTTCTTCTTCCCTCACTCTCTCCCTCAAGTGTTCTGAAATATTGGATGAAAAATGATGAGGAAATGGGCTGAAAATGAACTACCGTAAAGCTTTGTCAGTGGTGGGTTCTTACTGTCATTTCCCATTTGCTTTCTTTTCTTTTTCTTATTATTTTTTATTTTTCCCTTTTTGCTGATTTGTTTTCCTTTTTTTCTTCCATTTTCCTTTTCCTTTTCCTTTTCTGTCTTCTTTTAACTTAGCAAGTGCCAACAACTTAAATTCAACTATGAAACCACAATAGATGACAAGAATAAATGTTCCAAGGAAGTCTCGGGTTTATAGAAAACTTCTTTTCTTCTCTGTGATCTGGTTTTCCCAAAATTCAAGAAATTGAGGGTGTTCCACCACTTCGTTCCCAATCTCAGAGGATAGTGGGGAAGGCCTCGTGGTGGTGTCCATTGAAGAATTCTGAGTCGACAACGGAGGTATGCTTCTCATTGTTTAGCCTAAATTTATAGAATTATGAATTATGTATAATTGCCAATGTATGGGTTGAAGGTGTTCATATAACACATGCAGAAGCAATTGAAGATCGAAAGCACTTAAGACATTCAATTTTGCTCCTAAAGCATGCATGTTCTATAAAAGACAGAATAGAGAGTTTAGAGAACACCAACCTTTGTAACTCACTTATGTTGAACTCCTTGTGGTGTTTGCCTCTCCTATGCTCCTTGGACAACCTCTAGAGTCTTCCCTACTATTCTCTTGGGCCTAGAAAGACTTGTGGGAGTCTATAGAAGTAAGAAATAGGAAGGGAATGCTTGATGGTACAAGCTTTAGGAATAGATGAAATGAGAGACTGATTGAAGGAGAAAATCTGTAGCATAACACTAAGATGAAAGCTTAATTCTCCTTGAATCTGATTCAAGCTCCTTTTATAGACCTCTCCCATGAAAAGACAAGCTTCATGACACTAGCCACATGGTCAAAATCCAACTCAAAGTGGATTCTAGGTGTTTAACTCACAACACATGCATCTAGTGCATGGTTGTGTTGTTTTCCACTATGCATCATGATGCAAGAGTGGGAATGCCACTAAATCCACTATGTTTTGAATGTTAATTCTGAATTTTCAGCTTGCAATCCATTTCAATTTCAAATCAAAATTGAAATTGACTTTCTAAGCAATTAATTGGGACATTTCCAAGTAATTTTGATATGATTAATCCAATTAATCTTTATCACCTAATGCCATGATACCTAGTTCATATATATGGTATTTAAAACACTTTTAAATATCTTATCTCTCAATTCCTAATTTAATTCATAATTAAATCATGGGAAAAATACACTTTTGGTCCCTGAGGTTTGGGTTAAGTGACACTTAGGTCCCCGAGTTTTCAAACTCAACAAAAATACCCCTGAGTTTTGAGATAAGTGGCACTTTGGTCCCTGCCGTCGGTTTTTCTGTTAAATCTTAACGGCTGCTGACGTGGCACTAATATTTTAATAAAAAAAATTATTTTTTAATTTTTTTAAATACAAAAATATTAAAATAATAAAATATTATTATTTTATCTTTTTTTAATACTTTTCTCCTTTCTCTTTCTTCCTCTTCCCCACTTCTTTCTCCTAACTTCTTCTTCAACTCCGACGGCCGGCCGCCGGCGAGTTTTTTTTTTTTGTTTTTTTTTTTAAATTTCTTTCTTTCCCTCTCTTCTCTTCTCTCTTCTCTTCCCTTTCTTCACCTTTTCTTTTCTTTTTTTTTTAAATATAGAAGAGGGAGAGGGAGAGGGAGAGGGAGGAGGGTCCTCCTTCCCTTTCCGGCACCGGCGATGGGAGGAGGGAGGGCTCTCCTCCCTCACGGCTTCAAATCTGAAACAGTGAGGGAGGAGGGCCCTCCCTCCTCCCGTTTCGCGACCCTCCTCCCGTCGCCGGCGCGAAACGGGAGGAGGGAGGACTCCCTCCCTCTCCCTCTTCTATATTTAAAAAAAAGAGGTGAAGAAAGGGAAGAGAAGAAAGAAGAAAAGAGAGGGAAAGAAAGAAGTTTAAAAAAAAAAAAAAAAAACTCGCCGGCCGACGAACGGAGGCGGCGGCTAGCCGCCGGAGTTGAAGAAGATGAAGTGGGAAGAAGAAGTTAGAAGAAGGAAGTGGGGAAGAGGAAGAAAGAGAAAGGGGAAAAGTATTAAAAAAAAGATAAAATAATAATATTTTTTTATTTAAAAAATTTTAAAAATAATTTTTTTTATTAAAATAATAGTGCCACGTCAGCAACCGTTAAGATTTAACAGAAAAATTGACGGCAGGGACCAAAGTGCTACTTATCTCAAAACTCAGGGGTATTTTTGTTGAGTTTGAAAACTCAGGGACCTAAGTGTCACTTAACCCAAACCTCAGGGACCAAAAGTGTATTTTTCCCTTAAATCATTGTGTCGAACACATTTTACGATAAAACCCTATTTCCCGTTTTTGAACGATTCAAAGATTCCTATCAAAATATTCTAGGCTTTAATCCGATATGAGCGAGTAGAGGGACCTAATAGACCTATAGATCATGGGCTCCAACGATTCGAGGTTAGCCGACTAATCTCATTATCTAAACTAGCCAACATTCGTTAACTACCGGGACACTCCACTATAGCCCGATAGTTGCACTCCCCTCACTATAGATATATTTCCATCCACTTGATTTAACCATGTTTAGTAAGTCGTTCCTTCACAGGTTGTTCGTAGCTATAGCTAGGTCAAATAACCGTTTCACCCTTATAGTACTTCTTGTTCCTTAAGTTCCACTAATCCTCTAATGAACAATCGGTTTGTGGTCCAACCATCAAACCTAATTCCCTCTCGATCCAACGAGAGGGTGGGGCCCCTTGTTCAAGTCCTGGAGTAAGTACTTAAGAGAACAACCTCTCTGCTATCCCTAAAATGGGTAGGAGTGAATTCCGTCTTGCAAAACTATGTCCCTAGCTATTTATTCGATTTTATCCCCAAAATGGTAGGCTTGTTGAATCGGCGATGCTGGCCACTCTCACCCATGCAGATCAAAGGATAATCTCGTATAAACAGGAGTTCATAGTCCGCTCAGGATTAAGAACGAGTTACCTAGGTCATCTATGAGAAATAGTCAGTTTCTACGGTAAACGGTGTTATAAAGAGAAAGTGACTTATTTCGTGGTCCTGTCTTATGCAAACTCATTGCATAGGATGCCCCCACTCGCATGTCTCCACATGAACGACTTAGGATCTCATCGTTTGTACTTAATACAAAGTGGGCCGCGTCCATAGTGTCCCCAGGATAAGGCACCCAACCGTATCCTTATACTATAGACAATTTTTTACTATAAACTTGAACTTGATCCTACGATATGTCTCTACATATAGTTCGAGTATTCATTTTATAGCCAAGGATCTTAGTTTATTGGATTTAGGTTAATCATCCGCAATTTACATATTCAATAACATCTTTTACTGAATAACCTCAATAACGACTTTATTGAAAATAGAATATGTTTAATGATTTACAAACTACGAGTTTATAGGACATTAAACCCAACAAACTCCCACTTGGACTAGAAACTCTAGTGGGGTACATGAAGTTAGGTGTGAGAGAAACATAAAGACAATAAACTAGGGCATCAACCATACCCTTACAATTCTCCCACTAGCCCTAGTCTAACAAAGCTCGTAATCCTAGATTAACTAGGTGAGCCTAAAAAACTTTAGCCGTGAGGGGTTTTGTAAACGGGTCAGCCATGTTGTGCTCCGAAGCAATCTGCGTGACGATCACATCTCCTCGTTGCACAATCTCCTTGATGAGATGGTATTTGCGCTCAATATGCTTTCCTCGCTTGTGACTTCGAGGTTCCTTAGAGTTTGCAACTGCACCACTGTTATCACAATAGAGGGTGACAGACAGTTGCATAGTTGGAACAATTTCCAACTCTGTTAGGAATTTTCTTAGCCATACTGCCTCTTTTGCTGCTTCACAGGTGGCTACGTACTCTACTTCCATGGTAGAGTCAGCAATGCAACCTTGCTTAATACTCCTCCATACTATTGCTCCTCCATTTAGAGTAAACACAGATCCCGATGTTGATTTTCTTGAATCTATATCGGTTTGAAAATCTGAGTCATTGTATCCTGTAAGGATCAGATTCTTAGCTCCATACACGACCGTATAATCCCTAGTTCTCCTAAGATACTTAAGGATGTTTTTAACGGCAGTCCAATGTGCATGTCCTGGATTGGATTGATATCTGCTGACTATTCCTAAGACATAGCATATGTCGAGTCTGGTACACAACATGGCATACATCAAACTACCAACTGCTGATGCATAGGGAATACGTCTCATTTCCTCAACTTCTTGAGGTGTCTTAGGACTTTGTTCCTTAGACAGGTGAACCCCGTGCCTAAAAGGTAATAACCCTTTCTTGGAGTTCTGCATCGAATATCGTACCAACATTTTATCGATATATGATGCTTGAGACAGTGCTAGCGTTTTGTTCTTTCTATTTCTAATGATTTGAATGCCCAGAACAAATTGAGCCTCACCCAAATCTTTCATTTGGAATTGAGTTGCTAGCCATTGTTTTACGTCAGTCAGGAACCCTACATTATTCCCAATAAGTAGGATATAATCTACGTATAGAACTAGAAAAGCTACACTGGATTTGACGATTTTCTTGTAAACACAAGGTTCGTCAACATTCTGTTCAAAGCCATATGTTTTGATCGCAGTGTCAAAACGTATATTCCAGGATCTTGATGCTTGTTTTAATCCATAAATGAATCGTTTAAGTTTGCAAACCTTTTGCTCATCACCCTGGACTATAAATCCCTCTCGTTGAGCCATATAGATAGTCTCTTCAAGATTGCCGTTCAAAAAGGTTGTCTTGACATCCATTTGCCATATTTCATAATCATAATATGTGGCAATGGATAAGAGTATTCTACTCGACTTAAGCATGGCAACAGGGGAAAAAGTTTCTTCATAATCCACTCCTTCCCGCTGGGTAAAACCCTTTGCCACAAGTCGAGCCTTAAAGGTTTGAACCTTACCAACTTGGTCTCGTTTTCTTTTGTAGATCCATTTACAACCAATAGGTTTTACCCCATCCGGTTGTTCTACAAGTTCCCAGACTGAATTGAAGTACATTGACTCCATTTCGAGATCCATGGCTTTGATCCACTGGTCCTTATCAACATCATTCATTGCCTGATTAAAGGACAATGGATCCTCTACACCATCATCAGATATGATGGTTTGAGTTTATGTTAAACCCATGTAGCGGTCGGGTTGAATTATAACCCTCCCACTACGTCGAGGCTCTCTCACTATTTGAGATGGATGTGTTTGATCAACAACTTTTGATGGACCAGCTTGATCTCCAACTTTTGTAGATTCTTTTGTAGTTTTTCTTGAAATCTCATCTAATACTAGTTTACTGCGAGGTCGATGATCTTTTATGTGATCTTCCTCAAGAAAAGTAGCGTTTGTCGATACAATAACTTTATTATCCTGAGGGTCGTAAAATAGACCACCTTTCGTTTCTTTAGGATATCCTACAAATAGGCACAGTTTTGAACGTCGTTCCAACTTCTTTGGATTTTGCACCAACACGTGTGCCGGGCATCCCCAAATTCTGAAGTGACGTAAACTACCTTTACGCCCTTTCCATAGCTCATAAGGTGTTTCAGAAACACTTTTAGAGGGAACCATGTTCAAAATGTATACGACAGTCTCAACTGCATATCCCCAGAACGAATCAGGCAACTGAGCCTAGCTCATCATTGATCGAACCATGTCTAACAGAGTTCGGTTTCTCCTCTCTGATACACCATTTTGCTGTGGTGTAGCAGGGGCTGAGAGTTGAGACGCAATTCCATGTTCTATCAAATAGTCTTGGAATTGTAGGTCCATATATTCTCCACCTCGATCTGATCGTAGTGTTTTAATCGTTTTACCTAATTGGTTCTCAACCTCGGTCTTGTACTCCTTGAACTTTTCAAGGGCTTCAGACTTATGATGCATTAGGTAAAGGTAGCCATACCTTGAATAGTCATCAATGAAGCTGACGAAATATTCATACCCTCCTCGTGCTTTGACATTCATAGGACCGTAGAGATCCGAGTGTACGAGTTCTAAGGGTTCTTTGGCCCTATAACCTTTTTCCGAAAAAGGTCGTTTTGTCATTTTTCCCTCGAGGCAGGACTCACATGGTGGTAACGAGTCATCTTCTAACTAATTTAGTAGTCCACTTTTTACCAATCTTTCAATCCTATTGCGATTTATGTGGCCTAATCTCAAGTGCCAAAGATAGGTATTCGGAGAAACTTTTCACCTTTTGTTTTGAGTTTCCGCTACTTTAAACATTTCCGTATTAAAAATAGCTTTAACTTGAATTGGCCTTAACACGTATAAGTTGCTTTCAAGTTTTGCAGAACATATATGCATACCTCTTTTGTTAACAAACACTTTATTAATATCAAAAGATACTTGGTATTCATGTTCAATTAAACAAGAGATAGAAATTAAGTTCCTTTTTATATCGGGAACGTACAAGACATTTTCTAGTAGTAAAAATCTATCTCCAAAAGACAACTTGAGAGTTCCTGAAGCTCGGGGTGTGACGACTTCTCCAGTTCCAACTTTGAGAGTTACTTCGCTGTCTTCCAGCATATGCCAAGAACTAATTTCCTGTAAATAAAAGCATACATGGTTAGTCGCTCCTGAATCTAATATCCAGACAGAGCTATCTTGCTCAACTAAACATGTTTCGATAACGAGCAAATCATATTTACCTTGTTTTTCCTTTTCAGCCTTCTTTTCCGCAAGGTACTTGGGACAGTTGCGTTTCCAATGTCCGTCTACATTACAATGGAAACATTTTCCTTTATCTGCAGCTTTAGTTTTTGCCTTGCTTCCCATAGGAGCTTTTCCTTTCCCTTTATCCTTCTTTTTCTTCATTTGAATACTCTTATTCTTTGAAGCGGAAGGTCCAGACTTGGTTCCTGAGGATGATCCCTTTTGGAACCTCTTTGTTGTGGCAACATTTGCCTCCCCTTCATGTCCTCTCTTAGTGAGACTTTGGTAGGTCTGGAGCTGGTTTAGCAAGGTAGTCAGGTTAAAGTCTATTTTGTTCATGACAGCATTTGTCCTGAACTGAATGAAGCTCTTCAGAAGGGACTCCATTATAAAACTTACTTGACTACCCTCGTCAATAGTAGCACTATTTACTTCAGCGATGTTAAACTGAACCATCATGTTCAAAACATGTTCCCTAACTGAAGCACCTTCCTTCATTCGGGAATTGTAAACGTTCTTGAGAGCTTCGTGCCTAATTTGTGAGGACGGTTGTTCAAACATACTTTGCAACGAAGTCATGATCTCCCTCGCGGTGACCATCCTCTCGTGCTTTTTTGACAAGACATCTGAGATGCTTGCTAAGATATAGACCCTTGTCTTTTCATTTGCGCGAGTCCATTTCTCATATGCTTCCCGAACAATTCGGTTTGTTGATGAGCCAGGGTTAGGTGGACACTCTTCGGTAGGACAAATCTAAGATCCTCGATTACTAGTATTGTATTCAGATTAGATTTCCAAGTTCCATAGTTATCCTCGTTAAGCTTATCCGAAGCGAGTAATTGTACTAGTGAGCTAGACATGCTGAAAATTTAAACAAAGCTATTAGTAATTGCTTATTAACCATTTTTGACAAAATCCAATAAGATTTTAGCAAAAGTAATAATGTACCCAGGATTATTATTTTGCAACGACACTTTAGTGAGTTAGAGCAACCGCTACCGAGGGGCAGTTAATTACTCCTTCACTAAATCAAGACGTTCTGACTAAATACTAATCCCAGAATAACTCTTATTCCTATAGTTGTTTAGTTATCGTTACGTTTGGTCAGGAATATACTAACACTTAGTAATCCTTGTAACTGTGACCCGCCGTTTTAAGATTACAGAGAACGGCCCCAACAATGCTACCGAATGGAAAAGCTAATGTTGGAAATGGTCCTAAGTAATCCTATCCATCTCTGGAGTTTGCGTTGTTCCGATCTCCATGTTACAACCCTCCGAATGGTTTAGTAGCTCCAGGGCATACAAGCAGGCGCAACATGGAAATCTCACGGTGCAACCTAACGGAGGAGACCATAGGATGTGTTGACACACTTCCTTCACTCACTTACTATAAATACTTTCTCTATTCACCTTGTTATTGATTTATGCAAACACCTTCCGAATGGAGCAGTTGAGGTATAATCAACACGAGGCCAAGCATAAATCTCACCTTGTGAACAAAAGGGAGAACGTGAAAGGGAAATGGATTTGATATATCTCTCCCCTCCCACTAAGTATTTTAAACGGTTTTGGGTATACTTATACTTAGGCGAATTCCGGCTAATTGAATAACCCTAAGTCTAAGTTCATTTATCTTACGATGTCTAGGTGATAACGAATAAAACCTCACATCACACACGTGCATGCTCATAAAACTGGGTTAACTTTAACTCAAGAACCGACTCGATGCCCAGGTAGGAGGTGTTCCGTAAACCGTCAACTTAAATACCTCCAGCCTTAGACAACATCTTGTCGGGTGAGTTCTCTTGTAACCTATGCTTTACAAGCTTATCGACCTATTTGAATCTAATTGAAATCGATCGAGAGTTGGATCAAATTAACCCTAAGTGAGCATGCACCTTTTTCTTTTTTATAGATTTTAGATTTCTATGTGATTTATAACAATTATAAATCTAATCTATAACATGCTTCCCCATTTGCATATAACAACTTTATAAACAAACACTAAGGAAATTTCATGCTTCATGCTAGGTTAATTTTGTCTTTGAATATATAACTTTTATATATCAATTAATCAATTTTAATTAACCATTCAAGCATGAATCTCCCTAAATCAATACAACATTTATATCAATTTAACATGGAATTTTCCTTATGCATATTAATAATTAATAACACTTATTAAAAATAAAAATGCATGATCATGCTTTCCTATGGTGGGATTTTAAACTATATGGCATGCTCATAATGCACATACAATCATTTAATTAAATCATACATTCACAATGCATAAAGAAATTAAATCAAGCTAAAATGGAATGGTTTGACAATCCAAAAACAAACAATTAACTAATTATTACAATTATAATTAATAACAAATTGCTTGAATCAATCTCGAGCTTCACGAACCGACCCGAACCAACCCTTCATGGAGTGAACCGGCCTTCAAAAGTGTGTATAGGGGCTGAACCGGCTACAAACAAACCAAACCAGACCAAGGACAACAGCTGAAAAAATGCAGATTCTGGAAATTTTCTTCAACAGCGTCGGGACGCTACTTGAAGAGCGTCCCGACGCTGTCACAAACAACAGCTTCCTGCTGCTGTTTTCTACTGCGTCTTCTCCCGTTTTACTTCGATCTAACAGCCTATATGGACTCTAATGACTCTATAAAAATTACAGACTCTAGTACACACATTAACGCTCTTACATTTCCGAGCAATTACAATTTCATGAAGATTTAAAGGATCAAAAAATTGCTAAACCAGAACACTTCCATTTTAGCACACAGAAAATTGAATTTCAAAATGGTACCCACCACAGCAAAATTAAAACGACTTAAGTGCTCTAATCATGCTCTGATACCAATTGAAGGTGTTCATATAACACATGCGGAAGCAATTGAAGATCGAAAGCACTTAAGACATTCAATTGTGCTCCTAAAACATGCATGTTCTATAAAAGACAGAATAAAGAGTTTAGAGAACACCAACCTTTGTAGCTCACTTATGTTGAACTCCTTGTGGTGTTTGCCTCTCCTATGCTCCTTGGACAACCTCTAGAGTCTTCCCTACTATTCTCTTGGGCCTAGAAAGACTTGTGGGAGTCTATAGAAGTAAGAAATAGGAAGGGAATGCTTGATGGTACAAGCTAGCTTAAGGAAGAGATGAAATGAGAGAGTGTTTGAGGGAGAAAATCTGCAGCATAACACTAAGATGAAAGCTTAATTCTCCTTAAATCTGATTCAAGCTCCTTTTATGGACCTCTCCCATGCAAAGACAAGCTTCATGACACTAGCCACATGGTCAAAATCCAACTCAAAGTGGATTCTAGGTGTTTAACTCACAACACATGCATCTAGTGCATGGTTGTGTTGTTTTCCACTATGCATCATGATGCAAGAGTGGGAATGCCACTAAATCCACTATGTTTTGAATTTTAATTCTGAATTTTCGGCTTGCAATCCATTTAAATTTCAATTCAAAATTGAAATTGATTTTCTAGGCAATTAATTGGGAGATTTCCAAGTAATTTTGATATGATTAATCCAATTAATCTTTATCACTTAATGCCATGATACCTAGTTCATATATATGGTATTTAAAACACTTTTAAATATGTTATCTCTCAATTCCTAATTTAATTCATAATTAAATCATTGTGTCGAACACGTTTTACGATAAAACCCTATTTCCCGTTTTTGAACGATTCAAAGATTCCTATCAAAATATTCTAGGCTTTGATCCGATATGAGCTAGTAGAGGGACCTAATGGACCTATAGATCATGGGCTCCAACGATTCGAGGTTAGCCGACTAATCTCATTATCTAAACTAGCCAACATTCGTTAACTACCGGGACACTCCACTATAGCCCGATAGTTGCACTCCCCTCACTACAGATATATTTCCGTCCACTTGATTTAACCATGTTTAGTAAGTCGTTCCTTCACAGGTTGTTCGTAGCTATAGCTAGGTCAAATAACCGTTTCACCCCTATAGTACTTCTTGTTCCTTAAGTTCCACTAATCCTCTAATGAACAATCGGTTTGTGGTCCAACCATCAAACCTAAGTCCCTCTCGATCCAACGAGAGGGTGGGGCCCCTTGTTCAAGTCCTAGAGTTAGTACTTAAGAGAACAACCTCTCTGCTATCCCTGAAATGGGTAGGAGTGAATTCCGTCTTGCAAAACTATGTCCCCAGCTATTTATTCGATTTTATCCCCAAAATGGTAGGCTTGTTGAGTCGGCGATGCTGGCCACTCTCACCCATGCAGATCAAAGGATAATCTCGTATAAACAGGAGTTCATAGTCCGCTTAGGATTAAGAACAAGTTACCTAGGTCATCTATGAGAAATAGTCAGTTTCTACGGTAAACGACGTTATAAAGAGAAAGTGACTTATTTCGTGGTCCTGTCTTATGCAAACTCATTGCATAGGATGCCCCCACTCGCATGACTCCAAATGAACGACTTAGGATCTCATCGTTTGTACTTAATACAAAGTGGGCCGCGTCCATAGTGTCCCCAGGATAAGGCACCCAACCGTATCCTTATACTATAGACAATTTTTTACTATAAACTTGAACTTGATCCTACGATATGTCTCTACATATAGTTTGAGTATTCATTTTATAGCCAAGGATCTTAGTTTATTGGATTTAGGTTAATCATACGCAATTTACATATTCAATAACATCTTTTACTGAATAACCTCAATAACGACTTTATTGAAAATAGAATATGTTTAATGATTTACAAACTATGAGTTTATAGGACATTAAACCCAACATGGGTATTTTGATGTAAACAAAATTAAATATGAACGTTCCAATTGCGCTTCCGCTTTAACGAAATTGGGAATTTCAATCCTTCATTAGGGTCAATTCATATGCATTCTTTTTGATTTATCTGCTGTTTTACATTCTTTATGAGTAGCTAAGTTTATTGGATTCGTTGTATTGGGACTATGCTTTGAATATATTGCTGCTTGGTTGAGTTTTCTGGTTTCTACTTGATGTTCCTTGCTTTTTTTTTTTTTTTTTAATTATTATTATTATGAGGTTTTCATGCAATCTCGTTTAAACCAATGCATGTTATTAATATCTTAGAATTGACGACTCTAGAAAATTAGTTTTGTGTATTCTATCAGTTATTTGAGATGGCTACTAGGCCGAGACAAGTCCATCAATAATCTCTCATGTTTAGTGTAGCTTCTTGATATGCCTAAGATGCATGATAAAGGTTGTGTTAATCGAATCTAAATTCCGTGTATATTTGATTAATGCAATTTCGGACCCACGAGTTTAAAGCGGCTAATGTATGTAAGCAATCGCGAGATCTCGGGTTGTTTATTTTAGATTAGTTAGATATAGCTTGGTGATCATTGGGTTATGCATGCGAGGTAGCGGGAAATCAATCAAATTAATTAATTATACTGACTATAGGATTCTGTGTTGATTAATTAATTAAACACAAGTTAGTGTAGGGAGATCCTCCGAGTAATCGAGAAGCTATATCGGGTTCATATTAATTGCATGGAATGATTTTTAGAGAAAACTAGGAAGCCAAGTAATAAAGCATTCAAACATAACATCCCCAATCCAATGATCCTTGTTTGAATTGAATTTTATTCCAATCCCTTTCTGTTGCATGATTGATGTAGACTTTTCCTAACCGCAAGCTGATAACTGCCCAAAAGGTAGTTATTTAGGCCTCAATTATATAGGGATTTGTGTGCCCTTTATGCTTATTAGGGTTGGTTTTGGATAGATATTACATGTTTTAACCCATTTGGAAGAATGGAAGCATTGGAAATTATTTTGTGCAGATTATGCTGCTGAGCGACTGGAGGGAGCAAATTCTATGCTGCAGCAAAACTGGGAACAGAAAACTGCCACATCACAGCTCGTTAGCCAACTTCATGAACCGACTTTTGTTGAGTTATTTTCGTGATAAAGGATCAAGGAGAGCCTTACACGTGTCCTAGTTGACCTAATTCAAGCCTCCCATCTTTCTATAAAAGGAAGTAGCAGTCCAAGTCAAATTCATTCCATGTTTTCCCTTAGAAGCCGAATAGTATAGGGAGATTGAAGATCATCAAGAACACCATCTACCGCAAGCTGATTAGGGAGTTTACTTTCTTTATTAACTTGTGGTTATGGACATGCATACTCAGATTGTAATTCGTATTCCTATGCTTATTATGAACTAAGTAGCTTAAGGTGTTGGTTAGGAATAATGTGATTACTGTGCTTCATCTCTAGTAATAAATTGACTATCGCATTTTGGTTAATTGTTGTGCTAATTCTTATTTTATGCCCGCCTGGCCAGCCGGTATGGATAGCTCTCTCTAGTTTCAGGGATGATTTAGAGAGTGTGTGGCAATCATCCACACTACGATCATTGTGTATTGGTGAACGCCAGTGACTGAGCTAGGGATAGCCAGTTGCCTAGTGCTTGATCGGTCGCTCTTCATTGGGGTTGAAACACATCCCAAAAGATCCGGAGTTCCGGGAGGAATCCGCTAATAATACTGCGAGAAATGCATGATCAATAATATTGCTAGAGCATATCTTAGAACGATCACTAAATCCTAACCAGCGCCTGTCTTTAATCTGTCTATCTATTTGTTTACTTATTATTCTGTCATTTATTTTGCTTCATCATAATTCCGAAAAAACCCAATCATTTTATTGAAACCATTAAAAAGTTACACAAAAATAGATAAAGTGGAAGCTCATTCAGACCTTGGATTGATAATATTACTTGCTGCAGACTGTGTATACTTGCACATGAATTCTAGAGTATTTTATACTATATTTTTACTCACTCTAGGAACCCAACACAAGCGCACAGGTCAAGTAATAATAAAGAGTTCGTATAAACGAGTGTCGTCCTCTGGATTTGATTTTTAAGCAAATCAAGTATTGTGAATTATCTTGCCCAATTTTATTTAGGGATCAAAAAGTGATGAATGAATGATAAGAAAACCAAATCAAAGCAAGTAAAAAGTGTGGAATTTCAATTGGGAAAACTACTTAGGGAATTGATTTCGCCGATTTAGTTTAGGATTGATTTTAAGGAGTAAGTTATTATGCACAATGAAATTATGAGCCAAAGACCCTTTAATCACAACTACCTCTCCCGAGTATAATTGATTCTCATGCAAATTAACCAACTTGATATCCCTATCTAAATTTATTAATATGCAAGGCAATGAGATCTTTTAACCAATTCTAAAGTTAATCTAAAACCGTCACGAATTAGAAAATAAACTTTAGTCATGCAATCTTGAGTAAGTCTAAATCAAATCCCCTCTCCCGAGCTTGATTCGAAACTTAAATCATTCAACTAATGACCAATTAATTGAAAGCATTAAATCAAGACTACAAACATAATAACATTGCACAACTTAAACCATAAATCAATCCATAAACACAATCAACTACATCAATCCCTAAGCTTACAAGTTTAGCTACTCATGATCAAAATTACAAGCTCAACTAAACATGTAAAGGCCATAAAAATCTAACTAAAGTGAGGGAAAGAAGAATTAAACTCGTTGTAGGCCGAGACCGAACGTCCCCGTCACGATCCCCACGAACAATGGGTTGATTTCCGAATTTTCCCCTTTGCTTCAGCCTTGAATTGCTCTGTTTTTCCTCTGTTTACGGCCCCCAAGAAGTCCCAAAATTGGTTCCCCTTTAAAGCTAGCCGAAAAGAACTATTTATTCTGAAATTTCATCGTAGCGTCGAGACGCTGTCAAGACAGCGTCGCGACGCTGTCGCTAAACACGCGCGTTCTGGAAAGGAAATTACGGTAGCGTCGAGACGCTAAGGTTGCAGCGTCGAGACGCTGCGACGATTTCGCGCCTATCCGAATAAGGAATGCTAGCGTCGAGACGCCAAAGGGCTAGTGTCGAGACACTAGTCACCTTTTGACCGAATTTTGACTTTTTTCCCATTTGATTCTTTTCCTTCCTTTGCATCTTTTCGCGTCCCGAGCACCCGATTAACTCCACTATTGCATTATAGCTCCAATCAACCATTTCCTACAAAATAAACATTAAAGCCCAATAAAATGGCCCAATAATCATAAAAGACTAGCTAAATTAAATAAGTAAAGTTAGCTAGCTATGCTCGCTATCAATGATCGTTTTATTTAGCTTTTATTTACATTCGGCATTTTATTTACTTCTTTGCTTTGTCTGTTATAAAACCCCTGTTGTGTTAAATGCAAAAGCCTATACTCACTAGATTCTCTTTCCCTGTGTTTGACCCTAACCACTAATTCTAAAAAAATAGTTAGTGTCGTGGAATTATAAATTTTATTTCAGTTCGATCCCGACAACTTGTCCCTTCCAAAAGCGACGTGAATCGATCGTAAAACAATTTTGTTTTCTAAGGAACCCATACATTGTGCAAAACCAGTAAATTCACAAAACCAACTTCTACAATTTACTAATCTATGGTTAAAAATGCATTACCGACTGTAAAGGTTCAAGATTACTTTTTGTTGAACCTTACAAGTAAAACTCCTCCCTCGCTCAAGATCACAAACACACAGAAACTTGACCAGGACCAAAAGTGTAGAATACCACCAAATAAGAAACCTTCTTATTCTCTGAGATCTTGAAGTATGGATTGTGGGATCTAACTCTTGATTGAAGGGAAATATTCACAGAGAATTGTTGTGAATTTTTAGAGAAAGTTGAGAAAGTATTTATTTTTTGTCTTGGAAGAGCCTTCTGTGTAATTCCAGAGAGCACAAAAATTAAAGAGATCTCCCTTTTTTTCCAGTAAAGGTGTGTGAGAGAGAGTAACATGGGGAGTTGCCCCCACGTATCAAATAACTCCCAACAACGGCTGAGAGTTATTAATTTAATTTTAATTTAATTTAATTTAAATTAAATTAATATTAATTAATTCATAATTCATAATTAATAATTAATAATTAATTAAAACAATTAAGTAAATCATATCTAATTAATCATTTCATTTGAATCATATTTAAATGAATATTTCTCACATAACGTATAATTTTAATTAAATTAAATTAAATAATTAACTAATTCACTAATTAATTCATTACCAAATTAAACATTACATATTTAATTTAAACCATATTCAATTGTATATTTCTCTTCTAACCTATGGTTTTAATGTGCATCTAATGCACATTAAATTTAACCTATAGTTTTATATGAATCTAATTCACATTAAGTTAATATTTGAACTCCTTCAAATATTTAATTCTCATAAATTAATTTTGAATCACATCCAAAATTTAATTTATATTATAAAGTTTAATTAAAATATAAACTTTATAACATAATATATCACCATATATTATATTAATTCCCTGAGTGAATTTGAACATTTCAAATTCCATTTAAGACTACATTACCTCAATACCCTTTACGAGCTAGGAAGGGAACCTAATTGACCTACATATCAGAAGCTCCAATGATACCAGATTAATTGGCTAAACTCATTAACCACATTAATCAACATTCGTTAATTGTGGGTTCACTCCACTAAAGATCCACAACTGCACTATTCTCACTGTAGATTATTTCAGTGTCTACAGATATCGACCAATAACAATAATTCAGTCATTCACGAGCGTTTCGTAACTCCAGTTGGGTCAAATTACCATTTTACCCGTGGGTTACCTTTGTGTTCTTATGTACCAGTGTTCCTCTAATGAACAACCTATTTACGATCTAACTATTAAACAAAAATTCCTCTCAGGTCAATGAGAGGGTAGAGCCATTTGTTTAAGTTCTGGAGACTGTTAGGTTTTATGCCCTAAATCTCGTGGATAGTAAATGTAAACTATTGACTGCAATCAATAAAACGTTATTGATTAATATTCTATAAAGAGTTATCGAATTATTGTATTAGTTTTGTCTTAAATAATCGAAAATCCTATAAACTAACATCCTAGGTTGTTGCATGAGTCTTGAACTGTATGTGGAGACATACGAGGATCAGTGTTCAAGATACAACTTAAAGGGTTTATAATATAGGAATAAGGCTGGGTACCTTATCCTTGTAACACTATGGATACGACCCACTTTGTATTTGATACAAACACAATGATCCAACACGTTCGTGTAGCTGACATGCGAGTGGGGGTATCCTATGCAATGAGTTTGCATAAGACCATATCGCGAAATAGTAACTCCTAGATGTAACATTGTTGACTAGTTAGGTTTCTATTTCATTAGGATGACCTAGGCAAATTAGTCTCAATCCTGAGTGCATTGTCCTTCGATTTGTATGGGTGAGAGTGGCCAGTACGCCAACTCAACAAGCCTACCATTTTGGGGACAAGACCGAGTGGGTGACTGGGAACATAATCACACAAGATGAAATTCACTCCTTCCCGACTTCAAGGTAAAGTAGATGAGTGTTCCCTTGAGTGATGTCTCCAAGTCTTGAACAAAGAGCCCTCCCCTCTCACTAGCCCGAGAGGGGTTTCTGTTTAATGGTTGGACCATAAACATATTTTTCATTACAGGTGTTGGGTTTTATGCCCTTAAACTCGTAGATAGTGAACGTAAAAAAATTTTAACTTGTTTCGGTAAAGTGTTATTGAGTTTCTACAATAAAGTGTTATTGTTAAGTATTGCACAATATGACCCAAATCCAATAAACTAAGATCGAAGGTTGTTTGTATGTAACTTGAACTTGTATATAAGGACATATGGGGATCGATGTTCAAGTAACAACCTAAAAGGTCTATAGTACAGGGATAAGGTTGGGTACCTTATCCGAGTAACACTATGTGATACGACCCACTTTGTATTTGATACAAACGCAATGATCCAACGCGTTCGTGTAGGGGACATGCGAGTGAGGGTATCCTATGCAATGAGTTTGCATAAGACCGGACCGTGAAATAGTAACAGTTAGTTGTAAAACTATTAACTAGTTATGTTTCTATTTCACTAGGAAGACCTAGACAACTTTAGTCTGAATCTTGAGTGGATTATGAACTCCTGTTCATGAGGGATTGACCTTTGATTTGTATGGGTGAAATTGGCCAAAACACCGACTCAATAAGCCTATCATTTTGGGGACAAGACCAAGTGGGGAGCTGGGAACATAATCACACAAGATGGAATTCACTTCTTCCCGACTTTGAGGAAGTAGACGAGTGTTCCCTTAAATGGTGTTTCCGAGTCTTGAACAAAGGGCCCTATCCGCTCACTGGCCCGAGAGGGGTTTTTTGTTTGATGGTTGGACCAAAAACAGGTTGTTCATTAGACAAGCACTGATACTTACGGAGGTAGAGGTAACTTAGGGGTAAAAAAGTAATTTGACCCAGCTGGAGTTGCGAACACTCGTGAAGGACTAACTTGTTGTTACTGGTCTATATCCGTGGACACAGAATTATGTCGGTAGTGAGAAGAGTGCAACTGTGGGTCTTTAGTGGAGTGAACCCACAGTTAACGAAAATTGATTAATTGGTTAATGAGTTTAGCCAATTAATTTCATATCGTTGGAGCTTTTGATTTGCAGGTCCATTAGGTCCCGTTGGCAGCTCGTAAAGATACTAGATGCAATTAAGTATTAATTGTAAATTGAAAAGTGTTCAATTTAATTAGGGGAATCATATAATGTATGTTGATACATTATAATAAAAAGTTTATGAAACTTTACAATATATGTAGACACCGTATTTGGTCCGGTTTGATTTTTAGTAACAATGTTTGAATTTTTCCAATATTTGATGTTCAATTTGTTTTTTGATTTTCATTCTTTATTTAATTTATTTATTTTTATTTTCTTAATTTCATTTTTTTATATGTTTTTTTTCCATTCTTCCACTCCCTTCTCCTTCTCCCTCTTTTTCTCTAACTTTCTAACCTCACTCCCCACTTTTCTCAACTCCCCACCCCTATTCTCTCCAACCACTCTTGAAGCTCTCCTATAAAAGGAGAGCTTGTGGAGGAGAGCAGAACTAGAACTACTTGGGAGAAGAACTACATGGAACAAGAGCGGATGGATGAGGAGAAACCATTTGGAGGAGATAAACAAGTGAAAAGAGAGTTTTGAAAGAGTGATTTAGAGAAGTTAGAAAGTTTTGAGAAGAAATTTTTAGAGAGATCTAAAAAAATGCCAAATCCCCGTCACTTGTAGCAATACCACCATCACCGCCCATATCACTTCGCTGCCGCCGCTCGAAGACCCACGCCGTCGCTCACCATTCCGTTGCCGCCACATATCGTTTTGTTGTCGTTGCTCGAGGACCCATGCACCCAACAATTTT
The DNA here is from genome assembly GCA_036850905.1 of Luffa acutangula. Taxonomy (NCBI): domain Eukaryota; kingdom Viridiplantae; phylum Streptophyta; class Magnoliopsida; order Cucurbitales; family Cucurbitaceae; genus Luffa; species Luffa acutangula. The sequence continues at coordinate 29,141,092 of CM072087.1, read as the reverse complement.
TCAACACGCTCACTTCGAACTCATAAAATTTGCAACAACAAGCTCCATTTGCAGCAGGAAACACACACAAAAAAAGAGGAAGAAATGAGGATTCGAGGAGAGAGAAAGAAGGTGGGGAGAAGAAAAAGTGAGTGGGTATCTTATCTCTTTTTTTAAAAAAAAATCAAAAGTTTATTTCTTCCTATTTCATTTATATTTTTTTATTGTCTTTCATTAATTTTAATTTTTTTTTTTATCTTTAATTTCAATTGATTTGCAGTTTGGATTTCTACCAAATTGGGGTTTACTACTTTGAGATTCTTAAATCTTATTCAAATTTGCTTTTAAATTGAATTTCTATCTATTTCACTTAGAATCTAATTTGAAGGCCAATCTAACATTGCTTTCAAACTGGATTTAATTTGGAATCTCAAATTGGATGTCAATTTCCCCTTAAATAGTTCTAATTTCAACTTCAAATGAGTTTCCAAGTGATTTTGGATTTTTCAAATGAATTTCAAATTGTATCTAATTAGTTTGGAATTTTGAAGCAAAATTAAAAATAGATTTTGTTTAGAATTACAAAATCAATGTCAATTTGGTAAAGTGAGGTTTCAAATCAATGTCTTTTGGTTTTAGATTGAAAGGTAATTTCAATTTTAATTAGATTTGAAATCAATCCATGATTATGGTTTTTTTTTTAAAATTAAATTGAAAATCAATTTCAATTGTTGAAAGGTTAAATCAAATTTCAAAAACATTATTTAATATTTTGAATGGTTAAAATAGATTGATTATGAAAACTTTAATGCTTATTTTGTCTAAGAACGGGTACTTAAGTTGACCAAAAGGGAACACCTTGCCTGGAAATTAGCCTAAAGTTTTAGTCAATTATTTTGACAATCAAAATTTCAATTTGATCTTAATTTAGAATTTTTCAAATCAACTTCAACTTGATTCTAAATTGGATTTACCAAATGAATTTCAAAATAGTTTTACTTTAGTAATTCCAAATGAGTTTCTAATTGAATTTGATTTAAAAATGAAAAAAAATATTTTTTTTCCATTGAATGGTGTCATATCACTCATGATTATTAGTTCACATTTTATTTTTGAAATGTGAAATAATAGATGTGAGACAAATTAGCTCATGTACAACCTATGACGGAGTTGAGATTGAAGGGATGAAAGCCCTAGCGCAGCGGAAACGTTCAGAATCGTTAACTCCGTATTAATTTGAGATTAAAATACCAGTACGTTGGGAAATATTTACAGAAGTAAATCAACATAAAACTTGCTGTAAATGACCTATAAAGCATGCTTGACAGGAATAAGAAATACTAGATCTCATCTAATATGGATCCTATTGATCCTAGTCCAAGAATAACTTACCCTTGTAGAAATTCTTGGACGTTTCGCCTAAATTCCTTTGAATTGTGGAAAATTCCAGCAGCCTTAGAACCCTTTCTTTGCTGCAAATCTACCATGGACACCACCAAGAGAGTTGCACCGGTATCCTCCTAGGATTTGGAGTTGAGTGGTTTGTGGGAACCAAAAAACTCTAAGGATCAAGGAGAAATTTTGTCTCTGTATGTTCTTGAAAAATTACAGAGAGTTCTTGAGAGAGATAGGTTATGCGTGAAGCTCTGTGGAGAGTGATCCTTGGGACTCCCAAAAAGAAGTTACGGTAAATCAAAATCACCACCACAAGAAAACGTCCCACTCCCCTAAAAAATAGGCAGTTCACGCGTGTAGGGTTAATGAGTGAGTTTGACTGATCAATTTTCAACTGATCAGTTAACAAATATTAAATAATTAAATTAAATTAATATTTAATTTAATTATTACTACATAAAACACTTTTATGAGTATTTTCCACTTAACCCAAAGTTTTTAATTTATCTTAATTAAATCATAATTTAATTAAAATCAAATTAAAACATCAATATTAATTAATTCACCAATTAATTAATATTTTTAATTAAATATCATATATTTAATTATGATTCTCTCAGATAAACTATAGTATTAATATTCATCATATGAACATTAATTATAACCTATAGTTTTAAATATGAATCAAATTCATGTTTAAATTTAATATTCGAACACCTTCGAACATTCAATTCTCCCTTAGAATTTTACCTCAACACCCCAATGGAGCTACCGGTGGGACCTAATGGACCTACAGATCAGAAGCTCCAACGATATGAGATTAATTGGTTAAACTCATTAACCAAATTAATCAATGTTCGTTAACTGTGGTTCACTCCACTAAAGAACCACAGTTGAACTCTTCTCATTGCAGATATATTTCTGTGTCCACGGATGTCGACCATCAATAGCAAGTTAGCCCTTCACGTGTGTTCGTACCCCAGCTAGGTCAAATTACCGTTTCAGCCCTGGGCTACCTCTTGGTCCTTAAGTACCAGTGCTCCTCTAATGAACAACCTGTTTGAGGTCCAACCAACAAACAGAAGTCCCTCTCGTGCCATAAAGAGGGTAGGGCCCATTGTTCAAGACCCGGAGACACCACTTAAGGGAACACACCTCTACTTACCCTAATATCGGGAAGGAGTGAATTCCATCTTATAAGATTATGTTCCCAGCTCCCCACTCGGTCTTGTCCCCAAAATGGTAGGCTTATTGAGCTGGCGAACAGGCCACTTTCACCTGTACAAATCAAAGGACAATCCCTCATGGACAGGAGTCCATAATCCACTCAGGATTAAGGCCAAGTTGCCTAGGTCATCCTAGTGAAATAGAAATCGAGCTAACTAACGGTGTTACAGTTAGTGGTTAACTATTTCGCGGTCCGGTCTTTGTGCAAACTCATTGCACAGGATACCCCCACTCGCATGTCAACTACATGAACGCGTTGGATCATTGCGTTTGTATCAATATACAAAGCGGGTCGTATCCATAGTGTCACTAAGAGCCTTATCCCTATACTACAGACCCTTTAGGCTAAAACTTGAACATTGATCCCCGTATGTCCCTACATACTAGTTCAAGCCTCATTCTATTAGCCTTGGATGTTTAGTTTATTGGATTAGGGTTAGTAAGACAAGATATAATACAAACATTGAATAATACATCACTTCAATTAATGTTCGGTCAAATGTACATTTACTATCTACGAGTTTTAGGGCATAAAACCCAACAGAGATAACGTCTCAAATTCTTAAGGTGACAAATTTTATTTTAATTAAAAGAAGATTTCAACATGACAAACAATTATTGGGTATAACCCACTCACTACATCAAAACCTTACTTTAATTTTTAAAGCTAAGGTAAGATCAAGTGGGACATTTGTTATTTGATTTTTTTTCTTCAAAATAAAGGGTCGCTTCATGTTATAAAAGAATAATTTTAAAATAAAATGTGGTAACCGTTTTTTAAACGGGTGTTGTAGGGGCGCTAACACCTTTCCTACACTCAATCGACTCTCGAGCCTAATTTTTGGTTTTCAAAGACCGTTTTTTCTTTAAAATGAGTGACCAATCACACCCCAAGATGATTGGTGGCGACTCCAAACCTCTCCTCTCGAAATAGACCCGTAGGGAAGGATGTCGGCCGCTCCGCGTCGCGATGATGTTGCGATAATATAATTTTCAATTAATTTCAAAATTATTTTTTTGAGAGAATATTTGAAACCGTTTAAATAATTAATATGAATTGGATTCATATTAATAAAATAAATAATTTAATAAAATCCCTAAAATTAATTATATGATATTTAATTGGGTAATTAATTAATGATGAAATTAATTAATTATTTATTAACATTAGATATGAATAAGATAATAGATTTGATTAGATCTTATTCATGACCTTTACCTATAAATAGAACCCCTGGGGTGGGGTGAAAGGCATCCCATTCAATCTCTTGCTCTAAGAGAATTCCCTTAAAGGCTCCCTAGACTCCCACCAGTCTCCTGCCTCTAGAAGTCTCAAAGTCATATCGGTGTAGCCATAATGGTGGTGTTCGCAATTCCTGAAAAATTGCCAGCAAAGATCAAGGTTCACTGTTGCATTTTTCTTCTAAGAGAAGGTTCAAGGTTTTTGGTGAAAACGGTAAAGACTTCAACGAGAGTAAGTCTTTCCATAACCTTTTCTTTAGTCAGCATGATAAGAGAAGAGATTTTATCTTCCTGTTACAACATGCTATAACTGTATTTACAGCAAATTATGCATGATAATTGTTGTAATTTTTGTTTGTCGTATTGGTATTTTAATCTAGATTAAAACACAGGTAAGACTTTATACCTTGACGGATGTAGAGGAGTTCCCAATGCATGCCTTGAATGAACATCGCAACAGTAGAAATTTCAGTGAGGCGATCTTTGCAATCTAGACTCATGGCTCTCCAACCATTTATGTAGTTAACAATGAGTTCACCTTTTCGTTGTTTAGTGTTGGTGAGCTCGAACATGCTAACGATTCTTCTAGTGTTGTAGAAGCGATTCAAAAACTCTTTTTTGAATTCGTCCCAATTGTCTATTGACTCAAGTTCAAGATTAGTGTACAAGTCAAAAGCATTTCCCTTAAGTGTTCGAACGAACTGCTTGACTAGTAGGTCCCCTTGAGTTCCAGCGTTCTTGCATGTCTCAACGAAGTGGGCAATATGTTGTTTAGGATTGCCCTTTCCATCAAACTACTGAAATTATGGTGGTCGATACTCGATTGGCATTCTCAAGTTATCAATCCTCTTAGTATAAGGTTTGGAATACAAGATGGAATCTTGAGTAGGTCCACTATATTGAGCTTTGATACAGTTTGTGATCATATCTTGGAGTTGTTGAATGGATAGTGAAGCGATCGAAGCAGAACACTGTGGCTGATCATCTTGCACTATAGTCTTTTCTTTGTCATTATTTTTTATGACTCGGGTTTGACTTGATTCAACGATATGTTGGTTCTCAATCTGACTCTTTAGGTGCTCAAATTGAGAATCTCTTTCTTCAATAGCCTTCATCAAGGTGTTGATGTGCTTCTGCATCTCAACCATTCTTTTTTCCATAGTCCTTGTCTCAATCATCATGACAGTCACTACGTCAGAATCAAGTTCAAACAAAGGGTTATACTTAACAAGAAACTTGTCATTAGTATATGCCCCTTGCAATGTCAGTTCATTGAAGCAACAATGGGTAGTAGAACCCATGTAAGACTTGTTCATGACATCGACCATTGAATAAGTCTTGAACGACATGTTTACAATTGTGTTTTGAGATAAGAGGGAGATGAGAGGTAGAGATGGTCCCACTGAGCGTGCCAATTTGTTCACACGTAACTTTGAAGATGAGACACGTGGAATAAATATGTAGTTGTATTTATGTTGTATGCGTGTGGGTGTGCAATCCCTAATGTTAATCCTCTGATTCTCTCTCTTGCGTGTGAATGTGTTTCACTTGAGGGTCGGAACGCTTGATCTCGAGTTTTAAGCTTCAATGGATTCTTGGAGCTTGAAGTCTTCCAATCTTGAAGGAGTCTTCATTCTTCAAGAAATGTTCAGTACTTTCAAACTTATGGATTTCAGGGAGTCTTCAGTCTTCAGTCTTGATGGAGTTTCTCTGAATTCTCTGACTTTGGCTAAGAGCTTCAAAATTCTCAACTCTCGTTTTTTGTGAGGGTGTTGAATTTCTTACCCCCTCAAATGGAAGTAAACCCCTCTATTTATAGAGTTCTCCCTAGATGGGCCCTAGTGACTTTTGGCCCCAACAACTTGGACTTGGACTTTATTGGTCTTGGGTTCAACTATTTGGTCTTGATTATGGTTTATATTTGACTCAAAAACCACATGACTCAAATATTTAAAAGTCCAAATTTCATCCAATTAATTGGTCAAATTAATTTAATTGATCAAAATAATTTATTTTTAATTAATTGATCAAATGGACATTTGACTCTAAAAATTTATAATTGGCCAACTTTGTCTTCAAATTAAATTTGGGACACATGTCAATTTATAATTGGTCCTGAATTTAATTATTTATAATTTCATCATTATTTTTAAATAATGACGTGACAATTTGTGATTGGCCAAAATTTCTCTTTCAACAAGGTAACCTAGGGATAAAACGATAATTTGACCCAGGTGGTGTTATGAATATTCGTGAAGGACTAACTTGTTGTTATTGGTCTATATCCGTGGACACAAAAATATATCTACACTTATAAAAGTGCAGCTAAGGGTCTATAGTGGAGTGTACCCACAATTAACGCATATTGATTAATGTGGTTAATGAGTTTAGCCAATTAATCTCATATTGTTGGAGTTTTGATCTGTAGGTCCATTAGGTCTCATTTCCTAGCTCGTAAAGGGTATTGAGGTAATTATGCCTTGAATAGAATTTGAAAAAATCAAATTCACTAAGGGAAATAATATAATGTCTGGCGATACATTGTAATATAAAGTTTATATTTTAATTAAACTTTATAATATAAATTTAATTGTGTATATGATTCAAAATTAATTTGTGAGAGAATCAAATATTTGAAGGAGTTCAAATATTAATTTAATATGAATTGGATTCATATTAAAACTATAGGTTAAAATTAATGTGCATTAGATGCACAACAAAACTATATGTTATGAGAGAAATTCAATTGAACACGATTCAATTGCAAGCTTAAATTTAAAATGTGATATTTAATTTGGTGATTAATTAATTATGGTAGCCTGTTGGTCCGTACCTCTGGGATCTGAAAGTGGGAGGGTTACACTTACGGGGATGAGTTAAATATGTTAACTAATCCTTGACCGAACAATGGTAACTAAACGCTAACGAAATATGAGTTATTCTGGTGTTAGAGTTTGGTTGAGATTGTCTCAATTTAGAGGAGGAGTAGCTGACCACCCTTCGGTGGTTGTTGTTCTAAACCTTTGAAGTATCGTTGCAAAAACCAAATCAATAGTTTTATAGGGTTTCTTTGATTGCTTATTTGTTTTTGCAGAATTTGATTGGATTATTTGTAATGGGTTAGTGCGATTAATAATACAAGTAATTTGTTACTTCAACAATTATATAATATTTTAATGTGCATTGTCTTACGCTATTTTATAAATAACGGTAATACAACAAGCTTAAACAACAAATTGTGGTAAAAAAAAGTCTAGGATTAGTCTTAACTGAGGAATGTCCCCATGCCCCATATGTCTAATTCATTAAGAATTGTTCTTGGTGAATATGACATAGGACCCTGCTTGGCAAAAGAGAACTTGTTCAAGACCGTAATTTTCATTTACTTGTCTTGAAAACGTGAGTAGTAAAGAATAGTGATTCTCCCTGAATACTTGATTCAGGGGTTACAAATCATGAGTGCTCTTCTTTTAAAGGCATGAGTTCATGACTACAGCTTGCTGCTTGTGTAATAACTCTCTAAGTTAGAACTAGAGAGGTTATCTCGGTTGTAGCAATTGGGAACATTAAGTTGTTTTTTTTTTCTTAGTGAGAGAATAATACACATTATTAGATAATGTGTATGTATTTCCTAAGATTAACATAAATTTGATTTCTGTTTCTTATACGCTAGAACAATGTTTCTCTTTACCTTTCTCTGCTAACGCAGTTTTATTTCAAGAAAGGGAGCTGACATTTTTTCAGCTGGACTGAAAAATAACCAATATTTTTAAGACTAATCGAGAGTAAAGCAGTCATGAGCATTGAGTTGTTTAGGACTGCTAATACTCAAAGTAATAAAGAGGCAAAAGATTTCTCCTAAAGAAAAATACCTTTCTTTGGCTCTTAAGGTTAGACCATAATGATCTCAATATGATTGGGACCTTGGTCAAGAGTGAACTTCTAAGCGAGTTAGAAGATGACTCTTTATTACCTTGTAGTTCATGCCTTATAGGCAAAATGACTAATAGATCTTTTACTGGAAAAGAACAATAGAGCCAAAGAGCCCTTGGAGCTTGTACATTTGGATCCTTGTGGTTCAATATGTTAAAGCAGTGGGAGGGCGTGAACAATTCATCTCTTTTATAGATGATTATTCAAGGTATGAGTATCTCGACCGAATGCAACTTAAGTCTAAAGGTCTTGAGAAATTCGAAGGGGCTTAGGACTGAAGTTGAAAACTTGTTAGGTGAGATGATAAAAACACTTCGATCTGATCAAAGTGTGGAGTATAGGGATTTGAGATTCCAAGACTATTTGATAGTACATGGGATTACACCCTAAATCTCATTTAGGAGAAATAGAACCCTATTGAATATGGTTCGATCCATGTTGAGCTACGCTCAATTGCCTAGCTCGTTTCGGGGTCATGCAGTATTGACAGCAGTAGGTAACCCCAAAGGAAATGAGAAGTGGATACTTCTTCAATTCACAAGAGAATAAAGAATTTGTATCGACAAATGCTAAATAATTCTCAGAAGAAGACCACATGAGAAATCATGAGCCACAAAGTAAGGTCGATTTAAGTTGAAAACTAATGAAGCTACAAGAACATCAACAAGAGTTGTTGATGAGGCTAGCTGTTCATCAAGAGTTGTTGATGAACCAGTGCATTTGATCAGTCACATCCAACTCAAGAGTTGAGAGTGCCTTGATGTAGTGGGAGAGTTGTTTTATAACATGAATGTTACATGGGCTTGGTTCAAGCCTAAGTCGTCATACTTGATGATGACATAGAGGGTTCATTATCTTTTAGAAAGAAAATGAATGATGTTGACAACGATCAGAGGATTAAAGTCATGGACCTGGAAATGAAGTCTTTGCATTTCAATTCCATCTGGGATCTTGTAAATTTGCTTGATGGGGTAACACCTATAGGCTACAAGTGGATTTACAAAAGGAAACAAGACATTTAAGGTCTCAACCAGAAAGGTCCATTAAGCAAGATCAAAAGCAAAAGGGTTTGCAAGCTTAAGTGGTCCATTCATGGATTGACCTAAGCATTTTGATCTTGGAATTTAAGATTTGATACAGTGACCAAATCTTTTGGCTTTAATCAGAACATTGATGAGTCTTGTGTTTACAAGTAATCATTAATAGTTCAGTAGCTCACTTAGTGTTGTATATGATTGATATCCTAATCATTGAGAATGATGTAGGTTGTCTTACTGACATTAAAAGAGGCTAGCAGCTCATTTCCAAATGAAAGTTTGGGAGAAGCTGAGCTAACCATGTATCAAGTGTCTTATGTTTACAAGATGTTAGTCATATATAAGATGCATAATTCCAAGAAGGGTTCACTACCTTTTCAGGCATGGAATTCTATTGTCTAAGGAACTGTGTCCTGAGACACCTCAAGATGTTGATGACATGAGACATAAGCCCTATGCAGTAGGGATTGTCAGTAAGTATCAATCCTATCCAAGATTTGATATCTGGAAAGCCGTTATATTATGACATAGTTGAAGCCTTGACCATTTAGGCCGAACAGGTAGCTGCTAGTGTAACAACGTTAGAGGCTGTATAACTTGGGAAGTTCTTGACTGATTTGGAAAGTGTTCAAAATATGAACTTGCCTATTGTAAGACAAGCTAGCACATTGAATTCATGAAAGTATTGCTGATTCGTTCACGAAGGCTCTCTCGGCTAAAGTGTATGAGGGTCATCTAGATGGTCTAGGTCTACGAGTTATGTACAAACATGTAATCTATGGCAAGTGGGAGAAATGTAATGGGTATAGTGATACCATTATGTAAGGGGTATAGTGATGCCTTAGTTTATTGTATTTGTACATTGTAAATACGTTTTATGTATTATACATGTATTTATACACCCACTGTTGGTATAGATTATTGTACATCCCACTAAACTAGATTTTTAGTCCAAGTGGGAGTTTGTTGGGTTTTATGTCCTAAAACTCGTAGATAGTGAATGTTAACAAATTATACACTTGTATCAATAAAGTGTTATTGAGGTTTATGCAATAAAGTGTTATTGTCATTTTAAGTCTAAAATTGCACAAGATAACCCAAATCCAATAAACTAAGATCCAAGGTTGTTGATATGTAACTTGAACTAGTATGTGGAGACATACGAGGATCAGTGTTCAAGTAACAACCTAAAAGGTCTATAGTACAAAGATAAGGCTGGGTACCTTATCCTGGTAACACTATGTGATACGACCCGCTTTGTATTCGATACAGACGTATTGATCCAAGGCGTCCATGTAGGAGACATGCGAGTGAGGGTATCCTATGCAATGAGTTTGCATAAGATCGGACCACGAAATAGTAAACCACTAGATGTAACACCGTTAACTAGTTAGGTTACTATTTCAATAGGATGACCTAGGTAACTCAGTCTTAATCCTGAGTGTGTCATGAACTCCTTCTCACGAGGGATTGTCCTTTGATTAGTACGGGTGAGAGTGGCCTGCACGCCGACTCAATAAGCTTAGCTTCTTGGGGACAAGACCGAGTGGGGGGCTGGGAACATGAAAACACAAGATGGAATTCACTCCTTCCCACTTCTAGGAGAAGTAGATGAGTGTTCCCTTAAGTGGTGACTCCGGGTCTTGAACAAAGGGATCCCGCCCTCTCACTGGGCCGAGAGGGACTTTCTGTTTACTGGTTGGACCATAAACAGGTTGTTCATTAGAGGAGTACTGGTACTTAAGGAGCCAGAGGTAACTCAGGGGTAAAACGGTAATTTGACCCAACTGTAGTTACGAACACTCATGAAGGATTGACTTACTGTTATTGGTCAATATCCATGGACACAAAAATATTCTACAGTGAGAAGAGTGCAACTGTGGGTCTTTAGTGGAGTGACCCACAGTTAATGAATATTGGTTAACTCGATTAATGAGTTTGGTCAGTTAACCTCATATCATTGGAGCTTCTGATCTGTAGGTCCACTAGGTCCCCCTGCTAGCTCGTAAAGAGTAATTGGGAACAATTTATCTTGAAAGCATTTGAATAGTTCAAATTCAATATGGGAATCAAGTTAATTGTATAAGATACAATTAATATAATGTATGGTGATACATTATAATATAAAGTTTACTTTGTGATTAAACTTTATTAAATTGAGATAATTATATATTTGAAAGAGTTCAAATATATAACTAATTAAATATGTGATTTTTAATTAGTGAATAAATTAATTAATTGTGAATTAATTAATTATTCATTTAGTTTAAATTAAATGTGATTTAATTAAACTATATATTATATGAGAGATTTAATTAGAATATGATTCTAATATGTAATTAATTAAATATGTGATATTTAATTAATCACAATAATTAATTAATTTTGAATTAATTAATTGTTCAATTTAATTTAGTTAAATGTGATTTAATTAAATTAATGACTATAGATTAATTTTAATGTGAATATGATTCATTAAAACTATAGGTTATAAGAGAGATGCACATTTGAATATGATTCAAATGTATGATTAATTAAATATGTGATATTTAATTGGTCAAAATGATTAATTAATTGTTTAGTTTAATTAATTTAATTAAATGTGATTTAATTAAACTTAATTAAAACTATATATTAAGTGAGAGATGTGCATTTAATATGATTTAATGTCCATGTAATTAAATATTAGATATTAATTACATTATTAATTAATTAAATTGTTAATTAATTATTATATTAATTAAAATGCTTTCTCTCTCACAAAACTAGAGGCAAGTGGGGTCTTCGGTGAATATCCTCATCCTGCAGGATTCTGAATATCTCTCTAAATCACTGCCCTCTCTCATGCTCTCTCAATACAGAAGAAAAATTTCTTCTCTTCATGATTCCCAATCAAGAATTCAGTCCCACAACTGAGTTCCCAAACTCAGAGGATAGCAGGGTAATCTTGTGGTGGTGTCCCAAGATTTCATTTTTGGTCCCTGGCATTCAAGAAGGCGTTCTTGAAGAATTCGGAGTCGTCAGACGACGGTGAGTTTGCTTAACCTTAGTTTTGTAGAATTATGAATTCGTTTTTGTCAATGTATGGGTATTTTGCGAAACGAAATTAAATTGCGAATCGGTCCAATTGCTTTCGCTGTAACGGAATTGGGAATTCCAATCCTTCAATTTTTGTGTCCACGGATATAGACCTATACCGGTAAGTCAATCCTTCACGAGTGTCCGTAATCACAGTTGGGTCAAATCACCATTTTACCCCTATGTTACATCTGTCTCCTTAAGTACCAATGCTCCTCTAATGAACAACCTGTTTATGGTCCAACCAATAAAAAGAAAGTCCCTCTCGGGCTAGTGAGAGAGCGGGATCCCTTTGTTCAAGTCCCGGAGTCACCACTTAAGAGAACACTCATCTACTTCTCCTAGAAGTGGGAATGAGTGAATTCCTTCTTGTGTTGTCATGTCCCTAGCCTCCCACTCGGTCTTGTCCCCAAAAAGGAAGGCATATTGAGTCGGCATATTGGCCACTCTCACCCATGCTAATCAAAGGACAATCCCTCATGAGAAGGAGTTCATGACACACTTAGAATTTAGACTGAGTTACCTAGGTCATTCTATTGAAACTGTTGGGTTTTATGCCCTAAAACTCGTAGATAGTAAATGTACATTTGACCGGACATTAATAAGAGTTATGTATTATTCATGTTTGTATTATATCTTGTCTTATTAACCCTAATCCAATAAACTAAACATCCAAGGCTAATAGAATGAGACTTGAACTAGTATGTAGGGACATATGGGGATCGATGTTCAAGTTTTAGCCTATAGGGTCTGTAGTATAGGGATAAGGCTGAGTACCTTATCCTGGTGACACTATGGATACGACCCGCTTTGTATTCAGATACAAACGTAATGATCCAACACGTTCATGTAGTTGACATACGAGTGGAGGTATCCTATGCAATGAGTTTGCACAAAGACCGGACCGCGAAATAGTTAATCACTAACTGTAACACCGTTAGTTAGCTCGATTTCTATTTCACTAGGATGACCTAGGCAACTTGGCCTTAATCCTGAGTGGATTATGGACTCCTGTCCATGAGGGATTGTCCTTTGATTTGTACGGGTGAGAGTGGCCTGCACGCCGACTCAATAAGCCTACCATTTTGGGGACAAGACCGAGTGGGGAGCTGGAAACATAGTCTTGCAAGATGGAATTCACTCCTTCCCAACATTAGGGCAAGTAGAGGTGTGTTCCCTTAAGTGGTGTCTCTAGGTCTTGAACAATGGGCCCTACCCTCTCTATGGCACAAGAGGGACTTTTGTTTGTTGGTTGGACCTCAAACAGGTTGTTCATTAGAGGAGCACTAGTATTTAAGGATGAAGAGGTAGCCTAGGGGTAAAACGGTAATTTGACCTAGCTGGGGTAAGAACACACGTGAAGGGCTGACTTGCTGTTGATGGTCGATATCCGTGGACACAGAAATATATCTGCAGTGAGAAGAGTGCAGCTGTGGTTCTATAGTGGAATGAACCACAACTAACGAACATTGATTAACTTGGTTAATGAGTTTAGCCAATTAATCTTATATTATTGGAGCTTCTGATCTATAGGTCCATAAGGTCCCACCGGTAGCTCTACAAGGGCGTTGAGGTAAATTTCTAAAGGAGAATTGAATATTCGAAGGGGTTCGAATATTAAGTAAAAATATGAATTTGATTCATACTAAAAACTATAGGTTATAATTAATGCACATATGATGTATATTAATTCTATAGTTTATATGAGAGAAATATAATTGAATATATGATATTTAATTATAATATTAATTAATTGTTGAATTAATTAATAATTCCGTTTTAATTTAATTAAATTAAATTTTGATTTAATTAAGTTTTATTAAAACTATAGGTTAAATGGAAGTGTTGTATAAATATGTTTATGCAAATCACATTAAATTAGATTAAGAGTTTATTTAATTAAAAGATTAATTAATATTAATTAATTCTTTTTCCCATCAGTTAGGTTAACTGATGGGAACGTGTCTTCCTTGTTAATCTTAAAGTGCGTGGGTTGAGATTGTTTTTAGGAGTGGTTTTGGTTTTTTTTACGGCAACTCCATTCATTCAGTTGGCTCTCTCATTCTCACGCATTGCATTCTCTCTTGGTTAGGAAATCTCTCTGCAATTTTTCTTCTTCTAGAGAATACAGAGATCACACATTCACCAAATCCCTTAGTAAAATTGCTCCCACAAGTTCCTTACGCATTTTCCTTAAAGGGAATATCGGTGCAACCTTGGTGGTCTTGTTCGTGATATTTTTCCAGCAAGATCAAGGCTTTTTCGCTGTTGGTTTTTGCGTGCATTCAAGGAATTCTTGGCGATACGATCAAGAACGACTGCAAAGGTAAAGTGTTTCTTGATGTAGGATCATTAGGATCCAATTCTAGATTAGATCAAGGGTATTTCATGGTAAATTATGCATGCTTTATTCGTATAATTCAGTAGTTTAATTTTGATTTTACTACTGTATTTTAATCCAACGTATCGGTATTTTAATTCGAATTAAAACTGAGTTAAGGTTCTTAATCGTTTCCGCTGTGCAAGAGTTATTATCCTTTCAGAAACAATAACTAACTAGTTAACGATGTTATATCTAGTGGTTTACCATTTCATGATCTGATCTTATGGAAACTCATTGCATAGGATACCCCCGCTCACATGTCTATTACATGGACGCTTTGGATTAATACGTCTGTATCAAATACAAAACGAGCCGTATCACATAGTGTTACCAGGATAAGGTACCCAACCTTATCCTTGTACTATAGACCTTTTAGGTTGTTACTTGAACATCGATCCCCGTATGTCCCCACATACTATTTCAAGTTACATACAAATAACCTTGGATCTTAGTTTATTGGATTTGAGTCAAATTGTGCAATATTTAACAATAACACTTTATTGTAGAAACTGAATAACATTTTATTGAAACAAGTATACAATTTGTTTGCATTCATTATCTACGAGTTTTAGGGCATAAAACCTAACAAACTCCCACTTGAACTAAAACTCTAGTTTAGTGGGGTGTACAATAATCTATACAGTAGCGGGTGTATAAATACATGTATAAAACATATACAATGTACAAATACAATAAACTAGGACATCACTATACCCATTACATTTCTCCTACTTGCCCTAGATTTCTTCCTTGTACATAAGTCGTAGACCTAGACCTTCTAGATGACCCTCATACACTTTAGCAGAGAGGGCCTTCGTGAATGAATCAACAATGTTCCATTCAATTCAATGTGCCTGCTTGTCTTGGGCTGCGAGGTTCTTTTGAATTTGTGATGTGGACTTTTCCTAACCGCAAGCGCACGGGTCAAGTAATAATAAAGAGTTCGTATAAACGAGTGTCGTCCTCTGGATTGAATTTTTAAGCAAATCAAGTATTGTGAATTATCTTGCCCAATTTTATTTAGGGATCAAAAAGTGATGAATGATTGATAAGAAAACCAAATCAAAGCAAGTAAAAAGTGTGGAATTTCAATTGGGAAAACTACTTAGGGAATTGATTTCGCCGATTTAGTTTAGGATTGATTTTAAGGAGTAAGTTATTATGCACAATGAAATTATGAGCCGAAGACCCTTTAATCACAACTACCTCTCCCGAGTATAATTGATTCTCATGCAAATTAACCAACTTGATATCCCTATCTAAGTTTATTAATCATGCAAGGCAATTAGATCTTTTAACCAATTCTAAAGTTAATCTAAAACCGTCACGAATTAGAAACTAAACTTTAGTCATGCAATCTTGAGTAAGTCTAAATCAAATCCCCTCTCCCGAGCTAGATTCGAAACTTAAATCATTCAACTAATGGCCAATTAATTGAAAGCATTAAATCAAGATTACAAACATAATAACATTGCACAACTTAAACAGTAAATCAATCCATAAACACAATCAACTACATCAATCCCTAAGCTTACAAGTTTAGCTACTCATGATTAAAATTACAAGCTCAACTAAACATGTAAAAGCCATAAAAATCTAACTAAAGTGAGGGAAAGAAGAATTAAACTCGTTGTAGGCCGAGACCGAACGTCCCCGTCACGATCCCCACGAACAATGGGTTGATTTCCGAATTTTCCCCTTTGCTTCAGCCTTGAATTCCTCTGATTTAGCTCTGTTTACGGCCCCAAGAAGTCCCAAAATTGGTTCCCCCAAAATCCTAGCCGAAAAGAACTATTTATTCTGAAATTTCATCGTAGCGTCGAGACGCTGCCTCTAAACACGCTTGTTCTGGAAAGGAAATTACGGTAGCGTCGAGACGCTAAGGTCGCAGCGTTTCGACGCTGCGACGATTTCGTGCCTATCCGAATAAGGAATGCTAGCGTCGAGACGCCTAAGGGCTAGCGTCTCGATGCTAGTCACCTTTTGACCGAATTTTGACTTTTTTCCCATTTGATTCTTTTCCTTCCTTTGCATCTTTTCGCGTCCCGAGCACCCGATTACTTCCACTATTGCATTTTAGCTCAGATCAACCTTTTCCTACAAAATAAACATTAAAGCACAATAAAATGGTCCAGAAATCATAAAAGACTAGCTAAATTAAATAATTAAAGATAGCTAGCTATGCTCGCTATCAAATACCCCCAAACTTAAGCTTTTGCTAGTCCTCGAGCAAACTACAAATCAAACATACAGTAGAAAAATGGTTGCAACAATCATAAATCAATCCTCAAGGCTCAAAAGTCAATAACCAAGCAAGCATGAGACATGCACATAAGGACCAATGAGGGAGACAAATTAAAATTTTTCCAAAATTAACTTGCACAAGCGAGATCTAACTCAACAAGATCAGACTCTACTAGCTCGAGATTGGATTATTAAACTCTCAGCTCATCTTCCCTCTACACTCGCACTAAGGCTTCACTAATGAGTTAATGGAACAAATTAGATTGTTTCCCTCCAAACTTAGGTGCTTATAATTAACAATTAAATTAAGCATGTATATGTGGCACTAGCTTTCACACACCCATTGCAGGGACCCTTAACCTGAGTTTTGTCTGGTTGGCCTAACTGATCACAACAGGGGTAGCTCTTTTTGCCTTAATCTTTATTAAACATTGCAAACTGTGCACAGGCCATGGCATAATAATTTTCTTTTCAACAGTAACAACAAGAATGATTTTTCTTTATGAGCATAAATAGTATATATTCTTTTCTTTCCTCCTAAGCAAGATCAAACATGCTAATTTGCAAAACATTAACTTTTTAGCTCTTCCTTACACCTATCGAGGTGACAACAAGCATATGAACCTAATAATTCGCTCCTAAGCATTCAAATCCAAATCTAGCCAAGACAAATACTCTACTCATGCAAGCCATCTCCTAGAAAAATTTTAAAAAGTCTCCCTTTTTGGGCACTTATGCTTACAACTCATCACAAGCTTGAAAATTGACAAGAAAGCCTATCCTAGGACATCATAATCATGCAAAAGTAGCATCCAGAAAACAACCATATGCATAATTCAAAGAAAGCTCAAAACTATAGCCCGAACTCAGATGCTCAAGGGCTCCACAAACATGCTAATCCACCCCCAAACTTACAACATGCATTGTCCTCAATGTATACAAAAAATAAGGCATAAACAAGCATGAGAACAATAAAAGAATGAAAGGAGTGAACAATACTGGCCTGGAATAATGATGACTTCTTGACTGAAAGCTTGGAATCTTGAAAGCTTGAAAGCACAGGAGAGAAAGAAAACAAGACCTACAAAACAAAAACAAACAATAAATTAAAAACAAAAAGAAAACACACTAAACTTACTTGGGTTGCCTCCCATAAGCGCTTGTTTAACGTCATTAGCTCGACGTGTTGATCGTGCTTCAAGGGGGCTTTTGTTCTGTGAATCCAACAGAGGTGCTCTTTCTTGCACCTTTCCTATATCCCATGAAAAGCACTTCATCTTTAGAGTCTTCAACTGCTTTAAAGATTTCTTTTTCGTTCTTGACTCTAATAGTGAGCTCCCTGCGCTCAATATCAATAATCACTCGCCCAGTAGCGAGGAATGGTCTTCCTAATATGACAGGCATTGAAGGATTTTCTATCATGTCCATAACATATAAATCAATAGGGAGGAAAAATCTACCTACTCTGATTAACACATTTTCTACAATACCAACTGGTCTCACCACAGATTGATCAGCCAATTGGAGCTTTACAAGAGTAGACTTAATCTCACCTATATCTAACTTTTTACACAACGATAGAGGAATGATATTAATGCTAGCACCTAAGTCACATAATGCTCTAAAAGAGTAAGTACCAAAACTACAAGGAACAGAAAAACTCCCTGGATCTGCTACTTTTTCAGGTACCTTCTGTTGGACTCTAGTGCTGCATGTGGAAGCAAGATATACAGTGTCAACCTTCTTTTCTTTTCGCTTCTTTGCTAACCACTCCTTCATGAACCTGTTGTATTGGGGCATCTCTAATGCCTCTGCAAAAGGAATATTAATATTAAGATTCATAAAAGCATTCATAAATTTATCAAACTGAACCTGATTGTTCTTTTTCTTCTTTTTTTTTTCTTTTCCTTGGGAACCATCAGTGTGGGAGGAGGAATAGGAGGCTCAGGTTCAGGCTTTTCAGCCTCATCAGATGATGTGTCCTCCTCAGCTTCCCCTGTAGGCGTTTCATAGTCCTCAGATTCAGGTTCCTCTTCAGATTCCTCCTGGTGCACAGTGATTGCCTTACAGTACTCCATCTGAGTTTTCTCCTGTTCAGCTGGGGCCTTACCTTTATTCATAGAACTCACAACACTTACCAACTGTCCCAGCTGAGTCTCAATGTTCTTTATAGCTGCACTGTGGCCATTCACTGTTGAGTTGATGGCAATGACTGCCTCCTCTAATTTGGTTGTCCTGTTACTAGACTCTGCAATGAAATCTCCAACAAGATCTTCTAACTTTTTATTTTCTTGAGTTTGAGGGGCAAACCCAGGAGGGTTAAGAACATTCTTATTATTGGCATAAGAGAAATTTTCATGGTTCCTATTGTTAGGGTGATAATGTGTAGGTGTAACATTATTATTATATCCCCTAAAATTAGAATTTGATACATACTGAACCCGTTCAATGGTCTCCTTCTGAGGTCTAAATGCCAAAGCAGCAGCTGATTCAATTGATTGTGCACTCCCTGTACCTGAACATTTCATAAAAGCATTAGCAAGGGAGGTCATCTGGGCCTGGAGTGCACTTACTTTATCAACCTCAAACACTCCAGCAGCAATCCTTTTGGGTGTAGACCGCTCAGATGACCACTGATAGCTCCCAGGGGTAATAGACTGCAACCAATCTCGTGCTTTATCCTGCAAAGAAAAGGGAAATAAACGTAAGCGAATAGCATCCTCAGAGACTCCATTAATCTTTACCATCCCACAAATATCCAAGAATGATTTAAGATGAGAATTTGGATCCTCGGTGGGCGATCCTCTGTATGCACAGTCTCGAGCCATCTGAATGAGACCGGTCTTCAGCTCAAAGTTGTTGCCATTAATCGGTGTATAGACAATCCCCGACTGTTGCCCCTGAAACACGGGCTGAAAGTAGTCTCTAATAGGCCTAGGCTCCTCAGGTGGATTTTGGTCAGCCATTTGAACGTTTTCTCTATTCTCCCTTCGAAGCCTATGGATGGTTCTTTCTATCTCGGGATCCAATGGTGCTAAAATTAAATCTTTATTCCTACGCATAAACAAACAAAACTACCCTAAAAAGGAAAGAAAACAATTATGGAAGGAAATAAAGGAAAGAAAACAACTAATCTAAATATGGAAAATATAATCTAGAAAAGGAAACAAAATAACCTAATATGGAATGCAAAAAATAAATATGGCAAAACACAAATAAGGACACTAACAAATAAGGAAAAACTAATCTAAAAAGGAAAAATAAGAAACAAATAAGGAAAAGATTACACAACTAAAATAAAAACTAAGCTAGAAAAACAAATATGGAAAGAAAAACAAATAAGGAAAAAAATGCAAACAACCTAAAAAAATAAAAATACACCCTAAATTAAGATCAACCAATTTTTTCACAATATCAATCTAGCTAAATGTGCCAATCCCCGGCAACGGCGCCAAAAACTTGATAGGCAAATTGCTAACCGCAAGTGTACGGGCCCAAGTTACAAGTGTACGGGCCCAAGTTAAAATCGAATGTCGTCCTCTGGATTGGTTTTCTAGTTCCCCTAATTATTAAAGGTATATTTGCCCAAATTTTATTTAGAGAAAATAAACGAGAGATATGCGAAACAATTAAAAATTAATCAAAGCAATAAAATGTGGAAACTCAATGGAGAAAGGTCTTAGGGAATTGATTTCGCCGATTTAGTTTAGGATTGATTTTAAGGAGTAAGTTATTATGCACAATGAAATTATGAGCCGAAGACCCTTTAATCACAGCTACCTCTCCCGAGTATAATTGATTCTCATGCAAATTAACCAACTTGATATCCCTATCTAAGTTTATTAATCATGCAAGGCAATTAGATCTTTTAACCAATTCTAAAGTTAATCTAAAACCGTCACGAATTAGAAACTAAACTTTAGTCATGCAATCTTGAGTAAGTCTAAATCAAATCCCCTCTCCCGAGCTAGATTCGAAACTTAAATCATTCAACTAATGGCCAATTAATTGAAAGCATTAAATCAAGATTACAAACATAATAACATTGCACAACTTAAACCATAAATCAATCCATAAACACAATCAACTACATCAATCCCTAAGCTTACAAGTTTAGCTACTCATGATTAAAATTACAAGCTCAACTAAACATGTAAAAGCCATAAAAATCTAACTAAAGTGAGGGAAAGAAGAATTAAACTCGTTGTAGGCCGAGACCAAACGTCCCCGTCACGATCCCCACGAACAATGGGTTGATTTCCGAATTTTCCCCTTTGCTTCAGCCTTGAATTCCTCTGATTTAGCTCTGTTTACGGCCCCAAGAAGTCCCAAAATTGGTTCCCCCAAAAACCTAGCCGAAAAGAACTATTTATTCTGAAATTTCATCGTAGCGTCGAGATGCTGTCAAGGCAGCGTCGCGACGCTGCCTCTTAACACGCGTGTTCTGGAAAGGAAATTATGGTAGCGTCGAGACGCTAAGGTCGCAGCGTTGAGACGCTGCGACGATTTCGCGCCTATCCGAATAAGGAATGCTAGCGTCAAGACGCCTAAGGGCTAGCGTCTCGATGCTAGTCACCTTTTGACCGAATTTTGACATTTTTCCCATTTGATTCTTTTCCTTCCTTTGCATCTTTTCGCGTCCCGAGCACCCGATTACTTCCACTATTGCATTTTAGCTCAGATCAACCTTTTCCTACAAAATAAACATTAAAGCACAATAAAATGGCCCAGAAATCATAAAAGACTAGCTAAATTAAATAATTAAAGATAGCTAGCTATGCTCGCTATCAATTTGCCACAACACCATTGTATCACTATAAAGTGTGATGGGCAAGTTCACATTTGGAACACATTCCAAATCAGTTTACTTCACAAGTAGTTATATTTTCGGCCTATATGGTCAAGACTATAACTATGCCATACTATAGCTCATTCGTAAAGATTGACCATAAATGCTAATGTAGATTTCCTTAAATCTTTATCAGTCTTAAAATCCATGTCAGTGTATCCTGTAAGGATCAAATCCTTAGTCCCATACACAAGCATATAGTTCCTCTTTCTCCTCAGATACTTGAGGATATTCTTAATGGTTTTCCAGTGATCAAATCTTGCATTAGATTGATACTGACAATCCCTACTGCATAGGGCATTTGTCTCATGTCCTCAATCTCTCGAGGTGTCTTAGAAAACAGTTTCTTAGACAAAAGAATTTCATGTCTGAAAGGTAGTGAACCCTTATTCTGAATCTAACTAACATTTTGTAGATATAAGACACTTGAGACAAGGCGAGCTTTTTGTTCTTATGGTTCCTAACAATTTAGATCCCAAATTTTCATTTGGAAATGAGTTGCTAGCTTATTTTACTAGTCAGTAAGATAACCTACATCATTCCCAATGACTAGGATATCAATCATATACAACACTAATAAAGCTACTGAACTATTGACGATCTTCTTATAGAGACATGATTCATCAATGTTCTGATTAAAGCCCAAAAGATTTGACTGCAGTATCAAAATCTTCTATTCCAAGATCGAAATGCTTCAATCAATCCATGAATGGATCGATTAAGCTCACAAACCGTTTGCTCTTGATCTTGCTGTATGAACCCTTCTGGTTGAGATAGGTAGACACTCTCAATGTCTCATTTCTTCTTGTAGATCCATTTGCAACCTATAAGTTTTACCCCATAAGATAGATCTACAACATCCCAGATAGAATTTAAATCACATACTTTAATTTCGAGTCCATTGCTTTAATCCATTGGTCCTTTTTAATATCATTCATTGCCTTGCTTTAAGACAATGGATCCTCGATGCCATCATCAGGTATGACGATCTGGGCTTCAGTTAAGCCCATGTAACGGTCAGGTTGTAGAACAATCCTCCCACTACATCGAGACACTCTCAACTCTTGAGATAGATGTAACTAACCAGTTGTATCGACCCTATCAACAACTCTTGTTAAAGGTTCAACATCATCAACAACTCTTATTGATATTTTGTGTCTTGTTATTTCTCATGTGGTTTTTTTTTTTAGAATGTAGCATTTGTCGGTACAAATTCTTTATTCTCTTGTGGATTGAAGAAGTATCCACATCTCTCGTTTCCATGGAGCAGCCCACAAATAGGTATACTTTTGAACAATGTCCCCAAAAATAACGTAAACCACTTTTACGCCTTATCCACAAATCAAAAGGTGTTTCAGAAACATTTTTAATGGAACGTTGTTCAATATACACACTGTTTGACCCTAAAATGAGTCAAGCAAATGAGCATAGCTCATAATGAATCGAACCATATCCAATAGGGTTCAATTTCTCCTATCTAATACATAGTTATTTTTTAGGTGTACTAGGGGTCGAGAGTTGGGATGTAATTCCATGTCCTATTAAATAGTCTTGGAATCTCAAGTCCCACATACTCTACACCTCAATCAGATCGAAGTGTTTTTATCATCTCTCCTAACAAGTTTCCAACTTTAGTCCCAAGCCCCTTCGAATTTCTCAAGAGCTTTAGACTTAAGTTGCATTAGGTTGAGATACACATACCTTTAATAATTATCTATAATATAGATGAATTATTCATGCCCTCCCACTGCTTTAACATATTGGATCACAAGGATCCAAATGTACAAGCTCTAAGGGCTCTTTGGCTCTATAGTTCTTTTCATGCAAAAGAACCTATTAGTCATATTGCCCTTAAAGCATGACCTACTGATGTGTGGTCAGCTGAATGGATGGAATTGAGATAAGATGATAAATGAAATAACAAAGAATAATTCAACCAACACTTAAGTGCAAGTATACACTGTCACACGTAGTAATTAAAAACCTTAGAAGTACTCCAAGGGTATCGATCTTACGAGGACTAAATTGGAAATTCAGATTTGATGAAGAAACTGCTCAAATGATTGCTTTTGAAAAGGTAACCAAGAAAATAAGTTGATTGATTGGGTTTTTGAAAAGATAGACAAAACAAGCAAGTAGATAATAAAAGAATAACAATAATAAACAAACGAGGTATTCAACATGGATTCATCCCTAAGGTAACAACCATACTCATGCAATATTTAACTTAAGCGTATTCAATGCATTGGGTCAGATTTAACTTCTATTTGGCCCTTGTTTCCAAAAACCGTAAGAAGGCTAAGCGAGTACCGTTATGCACATTTTTGTGACTCGACTCCGACATAGATAAGTCATGAATGCAACCTATAACCCTATAGTCGAAATAGGGTGACTTAGGCAGCTTGCCCTATACCGCCGAACAATTTCTTTCGAGCTTTTTCTCCTATATCACCTTTATGAGAACCGATATCGTTTGTCCCTTTCGAGATCAAACTCACAGAGCATGCAAAGTCTAAATGATCAAGTTAAACTCAGCAAGATTAGGGTGATAATCAATAAAGAATGGCATGCATTAAACACAACTCAAGCAAATAAAACACTTTCAAGCCATTAAACCATAAGGGAATTCACCACATTGAACCCCTCAACGGGATTTAGCTACTCATGATGGGATGAAAAGCAAATGAACACATTTTCATTGAAATAATGATGTAAAAGAATAGAAAATAATGAAAAGATTCAAGAGCTGGAAATAAAGGAAATAGCTAAATATTATGGGTTTTTCTATTTACTCAATCCTTCTAGAGTTCGCTAAGACACTCCACTCTCTCACTTTTACAAGATGGGAATGGGTGAAACTCTCTACAAACCACAAGGTTTGATGTCTTACTCTCTCTCGGGTTAGAATTTGGTCATGTAAGAGGACCTCGGGCATCCTTACTCATTGGCGTCGAGCCAGGGTTCTATCACCACCCTTTTCTTCCAAGTGAGTTCTTCTTGAATTTGACTTCGAATCTCGTGCTTATATAGTGTAGTAATTGGTTGAGGAGCTGTGAAATAGGTGCTGGAAGGTTGCCCAGTCAGTTTCGGGGTCAAAACAACCGGTTAGGTGCGAAGAAGACTCGTCAACAACGACCCGCACACGACTTGGAACGACCTCTGTTTTTCCAGAATTGCGGTCGCATTTCTGGGGAATTCCAGCTTCTCCTCTGTTTTTCTGCAAAACAACAAACTAAGTCAAATTTGCTTCAAATCAAGTCTTTTTAAGCACAAATAAGCACAATTCAACAAAAGTGACTCTTAACACCCTAACTTATCAAATTAACATCTTTTGAGCTCGGAAATAGTCAAATTGACCTAAACACTCAATATTTGACCAAGAAATGAGCTAAATATAAGGGTAAACTAGGTATATTTTTAATCCTTATCATACCCCCAAACTTAACTCATTGCTTTCCCTCAAGTAATTGCCAATCAAAATGTTAGAGATCAACTTTTTAATCGCCAATCAGAATGTGAGAGCTCAATATTAATTGCAAACCAAAACGTTAGAGTTCATGCATAGTAATGAATCATGTTACTAGTATCAACTTTTCATTTCAAATCAAGTGACATGGAATCAAGTAAACATGTATTTCAAGATCGTTTTCTAAACAGATTGCTTTTCAGGAGAGGGTTCTACTCTAGTGCCAGTCACAACGTCTGAGTTTCATAGGCATGAAGATTTCTATTGTTCTTTTTCAAAGAAAAACTCTCTCTAATTCATCCTAACCAATGTGCTTAAACTACCTAACTTGTACTCATATAGCCTAGTGTAATCCTTTTAGATTAAGAAAACAATCTTTAGGAAAACAAAAGCATATATGAATTACTAGACCTTTTCCATCTCCCCCCAAACTTATTTGACTGTTGGTTCTCTTTTTATTCAACTTCTTTTTCTCCCAAGAGCATCCTTGCTGTCATCTTTACCTTCGTTCTAGCTTATCGACACTTTGTGGTGAAGATATCTAGCTACGAGCAAAGCTCACAAGCTCGGAGTGATACTCACTTCCCTAAGTAAACCTTTCTTGCAGTGGCAAACCATAGGTATCATGAATGCCCCTGGTTACTTAGTAACCCCTAGGAAGGAGGAGTAACTCTCGGTTTTTTTTTTTAATTTTTTGGAATATATACCGAGCACAAATTCTTTTCCAACAGTACAAATTTACAAAAGATATTTAAATAGTAAGCATAAAGCACCCCCCCCCCCCCCCCAAACTTAAAGGTAGACAATGTCCTCATTGGATTGTTTTTTAGGCATGGGCTTAACATGAAGCTTTTTGTTTTCAAAACATCAAGGCTAAACTCTCCTAGAGTGTTAGAAAGGTTAAACACAAGGAAGTTTATATTCTAAGAAAATTTTGTAAAGAAAAAGACTAATGGAAAGCAGATTTTTCAAGAAAATATTTAAAACCCCAAGTTTTTCTAACCTAAACTATCCACAAACTATCTAAACTAACCTACGATCAAAACTATCAACAACTAAACATTAAAAACAAGTAAAAACAACGACTAAACACTAAAAACAGAATTTAAAACATACTAAAAACAAACAGCAAGCAACAAAAAACATCAAACAATATTATTCACAAAAATTTTAGTCAAAGGGGATCAGAAAATTCCCATATTCCTCGTCCGAGGAACTCTCTTTCTCTTCATTCTCTTCATCTTCCTCTTCATCAGAATCCCCTTCTTCTCGGGGCAGCAATGATCGAGGGAAATCAGGAAAGACTGGAGCAATGCTTGGGGCAATCGAGTGATAGAACTCTCTAATAGCTTCATCTCGCTTCTTTGCATATGTCCAATAAGTCTTCAGGTTCTCCCTGATTTGATCTAACTGGCGGTGGACCATACCTAGGGCTTCCGATGTTGGTGAAGGCCTTGTAAAAGGAGTGTGTTGGGATGGAGAGGCTACATTCGGCCCTGATTGAGGAGTGGCCTGTGATGTGGAGGCTTTATCCTTCCTCTGGATGTTGTTCTGCTGGAGCTTTCCTATCAAGGACAAGTCAATAGTTGGTTTAAAGAAATGGCGCTCCTCGTCCTTGCCTGGCACAATCTTCACCCTCTGACAGAGTTGGGTGATGAGTGAGCCGAAGAAAAGCTTCCCTGCCCTTTTCCGTCCATAGGATAAGATCTCATCCCTAATAATGCTCCCCACGTTCATCTCCAACCCATTCATAAGGCAATATAGCAGCATCACTCTATCCACTAAAATCGTGATGTCATGGGTGGTTGGCATCAAGCGGTTATTGATGAAGTGAAGCCACACTGCCGATTCTGGCTTTAGGTCGCTTGGCACTAGAGACTTCATTTTCGTCTGCGATTCTTTCCATTGGACCCCCTTGTTGGCCACAAGTTTCAATGCTTCCTTCATCTGCTTGGTCGAAGGGTTCCTAATAACGTCATTCCTTCTCGGATTCAGGGGTGCCTTGATCCTGTACACCCTATTAATGTCGACTGAGGAGAAATTGACCATCTCCCCCCTCACCACCGCCATGCTAATACTCTCCTCCCTCAGGCCAACGTGTAAAATTCATGAACTAGAGGCACAACAGCCTCCTGAGGGTGAGCACAAAACTCCTGCTATTTGTATTGAGATATGATCCTGCTCACGAACTCTAGTAGTGCTCCTGCTCTGTTAGAGAATCCTTTTCATTGAGAAAATCTATTTTCTTCATGATCTCCATCCGTTCCTGAAAATTAATATCTTTAAATACCTCGGGGAATGGATTTTTAGGAGATGCAGCCTTGGGTGATTTGCCCTTTGGTTTGGCGGGTGAGACGGTATGAGGAACTACAGGAGAGGCGACCATGGACCTAGTCCTTGGCCTCTTGGCGAATATCGGGTCATTTTTGTTCTTTGTCCTCCTCCCAACCTTTATCTCTCTCTTTCTCTTTCTTCTCAATGCTGCAGACATAAGGACTTGGTCTCCATCTAGCTCCCTAATCTCTGAATCAGATTTTGTATCAGAGTCAAAATCACTAGAGGTCTCGGCCTCCTCGTCTTCTTTTTCTTTTTCATCACTCTTCTCTCCCGAAGAGGTACTATCAGCTGCTGGTGGGTCATTTGTGAATAAAGGCTAAAAAACCTCTTCAACTGGCTGATTGATAGTGGCCTCGGCTAGGCCTTCCTCAGAATGCGGCCCAGATGCCGTCGCATTCTTGCCTTCCTCTTCCTTTTCTGTGTCTTCTTCTTTTTGTAAACTTTCTTCTCTTGGCCCATGTTGGGCCTCTTCTTCCACCCTTCCTTGCAGCACTTTGATGCGCAATTTGCTTACCGCAAGTGTACGAGTCAAGTAATAATATAGTGTTTTCGTGTAAAACGAGTGTCGTCCTCTGGATTGGTTTTCTAGCAAATTAAGTACCGTGAATACTTTTGTTCAATTTTATTTAGGGAGCAAAACTCAATGATAAAGATAAATCTAAAGACAAAAAGCGTAAAATAAAGGTGGAGACTCAAATGGAAAGATTCTTAGGAAATTGAATTCATTGTTGAGATTGAGGATTAATTAATGAGATGAATTTAGCATGCAATTATTCTACCAAGTCTAGGAACCTTTTATCACAACTATCTCTCCCGAGCATAATTGATTCTCATGCATGCAACCAACTTGATATCCCTATCTAAGTTCATTAACATGCAAGGCTTTGAGTTCAGTTCTTCAAACAACATCTAAAGTTATTCAAAATCTCGTCACAAACTTAGAATTTCTACTTTAGTCATGCAATTAAATAAAGTAAGTCTTAGGCCAAATCCCCTCTCCCGAGCAAGATTCAACACTCAAATCATTCAACTAGTGATCAAGTAATTGAAAGCATTTAACCATAATTGCATAGGTAAAATAAATGCATATTCATACCACAAATTAATCCAACAAACTAAAACAACTACATCAATCCCTAAGACAAACAACTAACAATTCATAGTCTTTAAACTACAAACACTAATTGCAAGAAAAGCCATAAAAACTACAAGAGGTAAGGGAAAGAGAAAGGAAAACTCGAATTTGTCGAAACCGACACGTCCCCGTCACGATCTCCACGTCTTCTCACTTGATTCCCGCTTCTTGGCCTTGCTTTAGCTCCCACCAAAGGTCTCTAGTCGAAATTAGGGCTAAAATCTAACCAATTGGGCTCCCCTTGGTCGTAGAATGAAAAGAAGATTATATAGTAAATCTACCGATAGCGTCGAGACGCTACAGACAGCGTTGCAACGCTGTCGCGATCTGCAATTTTGGAAAATTTGTCCATAGCGTCGCGACGCTATGAATTTTTTTATTTTTTTTTATTTATTTTTTTTTTTTTTTAGATTGAAGACTCCATTTGACTCCAATTGCTGAATTAAGCTTCAAATACATACTTCCTACAAATAAAACATAAAAATGCATAAATTTGGGCAAATAATTGTAAAAGACTAGCTTAATTAATCAAAGAAAAATAGCTAGCTATGCTCGCTATCAAATACCCCCAAACTTAAGCTTTTGCTAGTCCTCGAGCAAACTAAAATTCAAGCATACAGTGGAAGAATGGATGCAACAAACATGACTCAATCCTCAAAGCTCAAAAGTCAATAGTGAAGCAAGCAAGAGACATGCACACAAGGACCAATGAGGGAGACAAATTAAAATTTTTCCAAAATTAACTTGCACAAGCGAGATCTAACTCAACAAGATCAGACTCTACTAGCCCGAGATTGGATTATTAAACTCTCAGCTCATCTTCCCTCTACACTGGCACTAAGGTTTCACTAACGAGTTAATGGAACAAATTAGTTTGTTTTCCTCCATACTTAGGTGCTTATAATTGACAATTAAATTAAGCATTTATATGTGGCACTAGCTTTCACACACCTATTGTAGGGACCCTTAACCTGAGTTTTCTCGGGTTGGCCTAACTGATCACAACAGGGGTAGCTCTTTTTGCCTAAATCTTTATTACTCATTGCAAACTGTGCACAGGCCATGGCATAATAATTTTTTTCTTTCAAAAGTAACAAAAAGAATAATTTTTTCTTTCATGATCATGATAAGCATATATTCTTTTCTTTCCTCCTAAGCAAGATTAAACATGCTAATTTGCAAAAAAAATTAACTCTTTAGCTCTTCCCTACACCTATCGAGGTGACAACAAGCATATGAACCTAATAATTCGCTCCTAAGCATTCAAATCCAAATCTAGCCAAAACAAATACTTTACTCATGCAAGCCATCTCCTAGAAAAAGTTTAAAAAGTCTCCCTTTTTGGGCACTCATGCTTACAACTCATCGCAAGCTTGAAAATTGACAAGAAAGTCTATCCTAGGAAATCATAGTCATGCAAAAATAACATCTAGAAAACAACCATATGCTCAATTCAAAGAAAGCTCAAAACTATAGCCCGAACTCAGATGCTCAAGGGCTCCACAAACATGCTATTCCACCCCCAAACTTAAAACATGCATTGTCCTCAATGTATAAATCAATAAAGCATAGTCAAGCATGAGAACAAATAAAGAATGGAAGGGGTGAACGATACTGCCCTGGAATGATGACCTTTCATGAATGCTTGGCATAGACAAGAGCACGGGAACTCCTACAAAACAAAAATAACCAGACATAAAAAAAACAATAACGAAGTAACTTGGGTTGCCTCCCATAAGCGCTTGTTTATCGTCTTTAGCTCGACGTGCTTGTGCAGTCTGTCAAGGCACATAAAAATTCTCGTATTTCTTTGGGCCCTTCTTCCTTGAATCAATATAACCAACGATCACTAGCAAACTTACTAGCTTCTCATGGGCCCCTGAAACAGAATTATTTTTGGTATTTTTTAATAAAAGAAGCATAAAAGGAGAAATATCAAAATAAAGAGACTCTGACTCTAAAACTGACTAGTGAGAATAGAAAAAAGAACATTCAAAATCTACAGAGGATGTAGAAGATAGAACAGACGAAGGTTTTTCAACCTCAAACTCTACCTCCTGAATTTCCTCTGACACTACAAGCTCATTTTCTTTTTCTTCCTCACAACCATGTTCTTGAAAGGTGCTACAACTCTCCAATTCTTCTCCACTATCTATGCAACTCACCCCTAAATGCTCATCCCTAACAAGATCGAAAGAACTAAGCTCCTGAATGGGTGCCAACAAATTATCGGCCACATGACTCACTAGACATCCTATGGAAGTGGATCCCACCTCACTAACTTCCTTTGGGATTTGAAGTCCTTTTATAATTTCATCAAATTTTAAACTCCTCGCTGTAGACTCCTCAATATGATTTTGAACTATGCTTTCCAAGGAAGTATTTTCTTTTAAAGGGGTATAACTTGAAGATGAAAAATTGGAGTATGGTGTTGAATAAAAAGCCATTCAAATCAATTAAAGCAATAATGATAATTAGGCTTCCAATCAAATAATAACCCAACAAGAACAAATGACAAAGACTCAAACAAAAAAGGAAAGAAAAATAAGAACAAAGAAAACAAAATAGAAAAGAGAAAAAAAAACAAAAAAGGAAAAACAAAATACGGCAAGAAAGCAAATATGGAAAAAAAATAAATATAAATATAATTTACAAAAGGAAAAGATGAACAACTAAGGAATGAAAAATCAAATATGACAAAAACAAATTAGAAAACTACCAAATAAGGAAAAATTAATCTACAAAGGATAAAACTAAAAAGGAAATTCTATCTATGGGAAATTCAAACAAATCTGGAAAACAAAAACAATAAAGGAAAAAAATGCAATCTACCTAAAAACAAAAATAAAAAAAATAACAAAAAAATAAAATACAATCTAATTAAGGAAAACAAAAACAAATAAGGAAAAAAAATGCAATCAACCTAGAAAAGTAAAAATACACCCTAAATTAAGACCAAACAATTTTTTCACAATATTAATTTAACTAAATATACCAATCCCCGGCAACGGCGCCAAAAACTTGATGCGCAATTTGCTTACCGCAAGTGTACGGGTCAAGTAATAATATAGTGTTTTCGTGTAAAATGAGTGTCGTCCTCTGGATTGGTTTTCTAGCAAATTAAGTACCGTGAATACTTTTGTTCAATTTTATTTAGGGAGCAAAACTAAATGATAAAGATAAATCTAAAGACAAAAAGCGTAAAATAAAAGTGGAGACTCAAATGGAAAGATTCTTAGGGAATTGAATTCATTGTTGAGATTGAGGATTAATTAATGAGATGAATTTAGCATGCAATTATTCTACCAAGTCTAGGAACCTTTTATCACAACTATCTCTCCCAAGCATAATTGATTCTCATGGATGCAACCAACTTGATATCCCTATCTAAGTTCATTAACATGCAAGGCTTTGAGTTTAGTTCTTCAAACAACTTCTAAAGTTATTCCAAATCTCGTCACAAACTTAGAATTTCTACTTTAGTCATGGAATTAAATAAAGTAAGTCTTAGGCCAAATCCCCTCTCCCGAGCAAGATTCAACACTCAAATCATTCAACTAGTGATCAAGTAATTGAAAGCATTTAACCATAATTGCATAGGTAAAATAAATGCATATTCATACCACAAATTAATCCAACAAACTAAAACAACTACATCAATCCCTAAGACAAACAACTAACAATTCATAGTCTTTAAACTACAAACACTAATTGTAAGAAAAGCCATAAAAACTACAAGAGGTAAGGGAAAGAGAAAGGAAAACTCGAATTTGTCGAAACCGACACGTCCCCGTCACGATCTCCACGTCTTCTCGCTTGATTCCCGCTTCTTGGCCTTGCTTTAGCTCCCACCAAAGGTCTCTAGTCGAAATTAGGGCTAAAATCTAACCAATTGGGCTCCCCTTGGCCGTAGCATGAAAAGAAGATTATATAGAAAATATGCCGATAGCGTCGCGACGCTGTCGCGATCTGCAATTTTGGAAAATTTGTCCATAGCGTCGCGACGCTATGAATTTTTTTTTTTTTTTTTTTTTTTAGATTGAAGACTCCATTTGACTCCAATTGCTGAATTAAGCTTCAAACACATACTTCCTACAAATAAAACATAAAAATGTATAAATTTGGGCAAATAATTGTAAAAGACTAGCTTAATTAATCAGAGAAAAATAGCTAGCTATGCTCGCTATCACACTTCAGCTTCACTTTGAGCCTTGTGGAGTGGCTCAAAGGCTGCAAGGAAGTCTTCAGCTTCCTTCCTTCTTTTTTCATCTTCTTTTATTTCTTCTCTTCTCTTTTTCCCTTCCTCAAGGAGTTGCAATTCCATGGCTGCCCTCCTAAGGTTTTCCTCATACTTTCTTTCTTCATCAGCTTCTAAGGCCCTCTCAGCCTCTAGCTCTTCTTCTTTTCTTCTTTTCTCTTCTTTCTCATATCTTTCCTTTGCAAACTCATCTTCCTCCATCATTTTCTGATTTTTCATCTCTTTCTCCGCTTTAACCTCTTTCAAAGCGTCCTGTTCAGCCTTATACCCCTCTACAATCTCAAGGGCCTTTGCCACTACTTGGCGGATTATTCCTTCGAATACATCGGGAGGCATCCTTGTGGTTTTTGGGGGCTGAATTTCAAGCGGCTTTTCAGACACATGTTTCTTCGGGCTCCTCTTTCTTGTACTGTAAGTAACAACGGGCTTGGTCTTGCAAGATAGAGAAAGGTTAGTTGAAGGTTCGGAGACCTTACCGATTGAAGCTTCTCCTTGCCGAGAGCTTTCAGCTGCCTTGGCAGCTTTTTGTTCATCTTGTTGATTCCCTTCTTCTTCAATGGCAGCTTGTCTTTTGGCACCCATCTCTCGGATCATCTCAAACCATTCCTACGATCGTTTTCAGAACTGTTGAGTGGCGGCTTTTGGGTTTGATGGACAGTAGTGGCGCGCGTGAACCTCCTTGGCGTAGATGAACTCAGCATCTCCCTTGAACTAGTCGGCATTGTGGAAGAAGATGGAGTTGGAGCGTTGGGCGCTTGGTTCATGACCGCCGGCGAGAATCCCGTGGGTCTTGTCCTTCGAGTGCCTTGCATGGGTGTTTTGGGGTTCTCTTCTTTTCGTCTAACATTTTCCTCAGCTTCATGGGTTGCTCGTACACTCTGAGATCGATTGTTCTTGCTTGATGATGATGATCCTTGTGTGTTCTTCATCTTCTTGCTTGTGGGTCTTGCGGTTTCACGATGGAGAGAATATGGAGAGTTGAGGGTTTGACTTGAATGCAAAGAGTTGAGAGTTTGGTGAAAGGACAAGAGCTTAAGTCAAGCTATTTATACTTTTCCAATTAGGTCACGTGCAAGTCAAAGAAAAATCATGACTCCCCACTTATTTTTAAAAATTTGGTCGCATTTTCAAATGCGCTAGGGAGAAATGCGGTCGCATTTCACCCAGTTTTTCTGTCTTCACTTTTTTTTTCTGACTTTTCATTTCCCTTTGCTTTTCATTTTTCCTTTGCTTTCTTCCTTTCTCTGAAACACTTACAAACAAGTTAGAAAGCTCATTTGCTTAATCATGATTTATTTCTATTTTTTTTTGTTTCTTATTTTTAAAAAGAATTAAAGAAATGTTTTGATCAATTCAACTTCCAGGTAAGTCCCCAGGTAGAGGTGTTCCCTACGGTCAGCTTAAATACCTCAGCCTAGGCAGGACTTGCCTTAGACAAAGTTCTCTCTTGATCAAAAATCATTTATTCAAAAACAAACTTGTATTTTTCTCATTTTTCTACTTTATTTTAACAATAGACAGGGAACAAGATAACATGGACTTTTCAAAACTCCCAGGTAAATCCCCAGGAAAAGGTGCTCCCAATGGTCATCTTAAGTACCCTTTCCTAGACATGATTTTCCTAGAAAGAGTTTATACTCTTGCCTAGATATTTTGGAGCTCTAGTCTAGATTATTATTTATAAACCCAGATAATATACAAAAATTAATTCAAGGTGGTAGAAGTCATACCAAATCAATCACGGAGACATGGGCTTGCTCATCCTCGAAGCCTCTTCCCCAATATGGCTTAATCTTTTGTCGCTTCATGGTTTGTGTTGCAATCCTGAAGTGGTTAAAAATATGAGATAAATTAACTCCAGAATACTGTGCAAGTATACACAATCTAGCAGCAAGTGATAAGTATTTATCGTATCCACAGGGTCTTGAAATGCCTACCTCTATTGATTTAATTTGCCTTTTTAGTGATTTCAAAAGTTTGGTTAAATTGATTGGGTTTTTAAAATGCTGAAACAAAAGATATGCGAAAGCAGTAAGTGATTACGACTAGAGAAAACAGAATGGAAACAGACACAGGTTAAGACTTCTGTAATTGTTATAAAGATGCTCCAGCAATTCTTTTGATCCGCCAATCTCCTGCAGTATTATTAGCGGATTCCTCCCGGAACTCCGAATCTTTTGGGATGTGTTTCAACCCCAATGAAGTGCGACCGATCAGGCACTAGGCAACTGGCTATCCCTAACTCAGTCACTGGCGTTCACCAATACACAATGATCTAGCTTGAATTATTGCCACACAACTCCTAAATCATCCCTGAAACTAGGAGAAGCTATACATACCGGCTAGCTAGGCGGGCACATAATGGAATTAAAGATCAACAATAATTCAAGATGACATAATCAAATAGAATTTCCAGATTTATAAATATAACAATCACATAATTCTTAACCTATGCCTTCAAAGTAATTAGTTCATGATTGAAAACATAGAATATGTTACAATCTCGATAAGCACATCCATATTACGAAATAAACAAGAAATACTAATCATTTTCAGCAAATGGGGATGAAACGACTGCTCCAAACCACCAAGAACATGAAAGAACTTCGTCTCCTTGAGTGAATCGCAAATGGTCTTCTTAGATCTCCATTCCACCGTCAATTCGGCCTCTGGCCGATTGATTCGGTCTCCAAATCGTGAATGCCTTTATCTTTGACGGCTCCTCCTTTTATAAGATGAGAATTAGGTTAAATTGGACACATGGCAGGCTCTCATTGCTCCTTTATCTCGAAAATAACTCAACATAAGTCGGTTTGTCAACTTGGCCAACGAGCTGTGACGTGGCAGTTTTGCTCCCAGTTTTGCTGCAGCATAGAATTTGCTCCCTCCAGTCGCTCAGCAATATTTTCTGCACAAAATCACTTTCAAAGCCTCCATTCTTCCAAATGGATTAAAACATATAATATTCATCTAAAAGCAACCCTATTAAGCACAAAAGACACACAAATCCCTATAGAATTAAGGCCTAAATAACTATCTTTCGGATAGTTATCATACCCCCAAACTTGAACTATTGCGCGTCCCGAGCAATACTAACCAACCTTCCCTTAAGAATTCAAAACGTTAGACAAAGAATAGCTAAATCAAAACAAATAAACTAACACTACCTTCAACCTTTACCTGAGCATCCTGCAAAACCAAGCACTGCTGCAGCAAAATAATTCTTTCAGCATTGAACAAATAATCACCACCTTTAACTCAATCCTAAGAACTTGCCACAGCCTAGCTCTATTATCAGACATATTTAAACACATTTTTAAGGGGTTTATATTTGTGTTTTTCAGACTTAAAGCAGCTCTGCAGTCATAAGCTCTTAAGCATGGGATGACCCACTTTATGGTGCAGTATACCCTTGCCTCAAACTCATCACCATGTAGGCTAAATACTCATTGTTTGCTAAAAAATCCTTAGTTATCCTATCTCTTGCTCCTCAGAATGGCGACATTTTATGATGAAGCTCACCTAAGTTCTGGGAGACAGAAAACTGCTAGATTATCATTCATCCTTTAAAACTTTTGCTCTATGAATTTTCTCAGCAAAATTTTCCAAAATTTTTCTTTTCAGCAATTATTTTTATCATTTTTTTTTATATATTCTCCTAGGTCATCTTTTGACGCAAAGACAAACTGTGGGTGTCACAAATGTCCCTGGTTACTCAACAACCTAGAAAAATTATCATGAAGGAGAGGAATGCTCGAGCAAAACAAGTGGAGCAGCTAAAAGTCCCCCAAACTTAAATTATTCATTGTCCTCAATGAATTAGCAACATGATAAGTATACCCCCAAACTTAATTTTTTCTATCTGAATTTTAAACTAAGCGTGGGACTAAGATTAAGCTTAAGGTGGATCAAATAAGACAATGCTACCTCAGAACTGTTGCTGCAGTCATGACCAGGCTAGAAGGAATGCTCAAGCAAAAGGTTTCTGGAGATCAGAACATCTTGGTCTAATTAAGCTAACTAGTCCAAGCTTCAAAAATTCAGAAGAAAATTAAGTTAGATACTCAGATGTGCCAAACAAAACAATATTTGATTTCTTTAAAGATCAAGATCACAGATCAACATAATCATGTCAGAGATAGATTTTAAAGCAACAGATAAAAACAAAGAAACATAACATAACATAAGCAAAAAGAACAAAACACAAGCAAGACGAGCACATAAAATCATTCATCAAAATATTTGCTCGCAGAAACTAAAACTTCCCTTTAATTTTTCTTCATGTTCAGGCTTTGGGTTTTCTTCTTCCTCTCAAATGATGGGTGGGGATGGATTGCATAGGTTCACAAGATCGTCAATGAAAATAAGGAAGGCTTGATATGACTTAGAAAAATTCACTTGCATAGCCCTCCTTAGTGTGATGTCCCTTCAACGATCATAGCTCTAGTAGGTTTGAAGTTGTCTCTTAGTGAATTTTAGCCTACTGAGAACCATCTCAAGTTGCTTCAGCACTCTATGGACATCGCACAACAAACCACCCTTAGCGCACCTCACCTCTCTGAAGTCTAGCCAGATTGGCAGTGTCAATAATCCCCTTGTCAAACAAGTTTATATCATTGGAGCTCTATGGGATTCTGAACCTTCAAGTGTACTTGATCACATGGGGATAGTGGAGGCGTACGTTGTAGGCAATAATCTTTGCTTGATAAAGCCGAGCCAAGTGTTAGCCTCACACTTTAGGTATGTTGACTGGAATGCTCTTGCCTTCGTCCTAGACAACCTCCACTAGGCATTTAGTTGCTCATTTGAGGAAGCAACTAATATTTCATTGAAAACAGTGTGGGGGAAAGTCTTGCAAATTAAATAGAGAAATAATCACTACATAGCTCCAGTCGACAACAACTCCAAGAATCCTTCATTTTCATTGATGTCGGCGTAGAACTCCCATTCTAGTTAATCAACAGTGGGATCCGGCTTTGCGCACAACCGTTTCCAACCGTTATTAGTGATGCTTGCTCAAAGAAAATGTGGGAGCTCTTTGGCATCATCGAAGCCGCGCTCCATTAGAACATTTCGCTACAGGATTTCTGGATATTTTTGTATTGCCCCTTCATTAATGAACCCTTTTTTTTCTCTCATAGACCTTTTCTTCTTTTCTTTGGTCTCTATGAAGCCTCGTCAACCCTCTCTTCCACCATATCTTCATCCTTCGTCTCTCTTTCTTTCCTTGCTCGTGCTTTTTTCCCTCACAATAATAATACACACAGAGAAAAAAAATCACATCAATAGTAATAAAAGATAAGAGTGAGAAACGTACCTAATGGGAGATCGTATAAATAGGGCACTAACTCAAAGATCTTCAACAAATAATTAGCCCCTAATTATTTCCTAATTAATTGAAGTTACCGTTTTCACTTCATGGTTCCATGGAAAACTTTTATTATCTTTCAAACGGTAAGATCTTCCATTTACTGTGCTCCCTTTGTGTGTAACAACCATAACGCTAGCTTCCCTCTGCTCAACACATGACATCTTTGGTAATTAACTGCATGCCCAATTAATTATCATACTAATAAAATCTCAACGATAAAATTAGAATCTTATCTCACAAAAAATCTTAACCGAATAAAACCTCTGATCTTCCCAACAAAACGATGAAATCAAATCTTTCTTTTTTAAATAACATCCACAAGATATATTATTTTAAATATGGAAAAATCTTTTGAAAATAAAATCTTTCAAAATCAAATCTAAACTAACCTACAAAAAAAAAATAATAAATAAATAATAAAATAAAAATCTAACCGAATAAAAATCATATCAAATCAAAATAATATCAAAATAGACAAATAAATAAAAATTAACATAAAAAAACGAAATCAAATAATGGGAGCTTCTGATTAAAATGCTGCAATTTTGCTCCCTCAAAATCTGCGCTCCCTAAATCTGCCAGCAACTTCAAAAAAGAATATTTCAGAATTAAATCAAGAAGATATATTATTAAAAATCTAATCTAAGCATAAATTAAAAATTCAAACTGAAATTAAATCTAAACAGAAATCAAATTTACTTTAGACTCATAGCCATCATCAACACATTTTCTAACCATAGATGCATCATTTGATAAATAAAACTTTACCTCATGGAAAAATTCTTTCATTTGTTCTTTTGATAAACCAGGAGGCAAATTTCCACAATCAAGGTAATTGGAAAAGTCATCATACCAAGGTGTTTTCACTGCCTTAATATGAGCTACAGTAAATAACCGCTCATCAATGAAGGATTTCCTAATCTCGGGTTGCTGGAGCAATGTCAATGAATTATAAGGTTCAATAGGCTTGGATTTCTTATCTATTGGCTGTAAGGATTCAAAATTCCTCTCAAAACTAGAAATCTCACCTACAAATTTATGCTCATGCTCCAATCCACCTATTTCCAAATCCTCAATTTGGATTTCTCCAAATTTTTGGGTATGGTACTCCATCAATTCCTTCTCAAAGTGGTCCTCAACAAACTCATCCAACACCTGAATGCACGAGCAATCCTCAAGATCATTAGGATATTTTATTGCATCAAACATATTAAACTTCACCTTTTGGTCATGCACCTTCATTGTAAGCTCCCCTTGTTGGACATCCATCAATGATCTACCAGTTGCCAAAAATGGACTACCATCTTGGTTCTTAGACTTCTGCCTTTGTGGAAAAGGTAAGGGTGGGTCATAGGGTGGGGGCGGTACATAAGGTGGGGGTTCTACATCTGGAACAGAACTAATTGCTCCAACATCTTTGCTGCTGCCTCCATCATATTGACCAGACCCCAATTCTTTTTCGACAACATTACTATCACTACTCTTTTCTACTTCCTGGGGTTTACTAGGCTCTTTTCTATCTTCTAGTGGCTTATCACTCCCTAAAGTCATTGCCTGCACCTGCTTCTTACCTTCCCTTATAGGGTGTTCAATATCTAAAGGAATGTTCCCGTGAAGTCGTGCCTTCAGCTCCTTAGCTAGCTGACCCACTTGCAACTCTAGGGCTCTCAATGAAGCTTGCTGACTTAGGATTATGACATCATTACGAGCAATATAATTTTTCATCATTGAATCCAGAGAATTACCCGAGTTTTGCTGGGGCAAAGCCTGCTTATTTTGCTGGAGCAATTCCTTTGATTTAGCAAATCCGGACTGGTTCACCGCCTTTTGCTGTGCTTGGGGGACTTGTGAATTGCTTCCTTGCCCTCCCCACGCAAAGTTGGGGTGGTTGCGCCAACCTGGATTATAAAAGTTAGAATAAAGGTTATTCCTTTGATTACCTGCAAAAAATACAGAAGATGGATTGTTATGACAAAACTCATAATTATGCTCTTCACCACAATAGACACAAGATTTTTCTGTAACTTGGTTTACCACTGGCGGCTGCTGGACATGACTAACCACTGTTACATTTTTAAGAGCGTTAGCTAATTCTACAATATCGGCCCTAATGGTAGACACACCATCAACTGCTAACACACTCTTAACTTTTTTACTAAAGCCTTTAACATCTGACCATTGACAACTGTAGGTTGATATTCTCTCTAAAATCTCATAAGCTTCATTAAAAGATTTTTCCAAAAGAGCCCCCCCGCAGAAGAATCCACCATACACTGGGTTGCTATGTTTAACCCATTGTAAAATATTTCCATTTGAATACAATATGGCAAACAGTGGTGGGGACACTTTCGCAAAAGCTCCTTAAACCTTTCCCAAGCTTCACTAAAAGTTTCTTCCTCATTTTGCCTAAATCCCACTATCTC
The DNA here is from genome assembly GCA_036850905.1 of Luffa acutangula. Lineage (NCBI taxonomy): Eukaryota > Viridiplantae > Streptophyta > Magnoliopsida > Cucurbitales > Cucurbitaceae > Luffa > Luffa acutangula. The sequence goes on along the minus strand of CM072087.1, from coordinate 29,100,735 downwards.
ACTCCTTAACTTGGTAGTCCTAGTTGGTGGAAAATACTTACTAAGAAATTTCTCTACTAGCTCATTCCACGTACTTATCGATGCTGGAGCAAAAGAATTCAACCACACTTTTGCTCCATCTCTAAGAGAATAAGGGAATAGGGTTAATCTTAGGGCATCTCTCGACACTCCCTGGAAAACAAATGAATCACTAACTCCTAAAAAAGACTTAAGATGAAAATGAGGGTCCTCGGATGGTAAACCATGGAATTGGCCAACCATCTCTAACATGTGAAACATGACCGGTTTCAATTCAAAATTCGATGCCTCAATTATCGGACGCATTATCACTGGATTTAACTCTTCAATTATTGGGAAAACATACGATCTAATGACTCTGTCCCTATCATTTGCTACAAGGATAGGATACTTAGCCTGATTATTTTACTGTCCGTTTTGCTCCAGCAGCGGATTTTGCTGCATCGCACAGTTCCTCTTTGAGATTCACTTGATTTTTTTTTTTTGAAAATCTAATCCGAAGGGGATCGCTCACACACCAAAGTCACACCTAAAAAAGAAAAAGAAACAGTCAAAAAGTTCACGCACCAAATCACCAAAAATATAAAAAAAAAAATCAATCAAATAAAACAATTTCAAGTCCCCGGCAACGGCGCCAAAAACTTGTTGCAATTCTGGAGTGGTTAAAAATATGAGATAAATTAACTCCAGAATACTGTGCAAGTATACACAATCTAGCAGCAAGTGATAAGTATTTATCGTATCCACAGGGTCTTGAAATGCCTACCTCTATTGATTTAATTTGCCTTTTTAGTGATTTCAAAAGTTTGGTTAAATTGATTGGGTTTTTAAAATGCTGAAACAAAAGATATGCGAAAGCAGTAAGTGATTACGACTAGAGAAAACAGAATGGAAACAGACACAGGTTAAGACTTCTGTAATTGTTATAAAGATGCTCCAGCAATTCTTTTGATCCGCCAATCTCCTGCAGTATTATTAGCGGATTCCTCCCGGAACTCCGAATCTTTTGGGATGTGTTTCAACCCCAATGAAGTGCGACCGATCAGGCACTAGGCAACTGGCTATCCCTAACTCAGTCACTGGTGTTCACCAATACACAATGATCTAGCGTGAATTATTGCCACACAACTCCTAAATCATCCCTGAAACTAGGAGAAGCTATACATACCGGCTAGCTAGGCGGGCACATAATGGAATTAAAGATCAACAATAATTCAAGATGACATAATCAAATAGAATTTCCAGATTTATAAATATAACAATCACATAATTCTTAACCTATGCCTTCAAAGTAATTAGTTCATGATTGAAAACATAGAATACGTTACAATCTCGATAAGCACATCCATATTACGAAATAAACAAGAAATACTAATCCTTTTCAGAAAATGGGGATGAAACGGCTGCTCCAAACCACCAAGAACATGGAAGAACTTCGTCTCCTTGAGTGAATCGCAAATGGTCTTCTTAGATCTCCATTCCACCGTCAATTCGGCCTCTGGCCGATTGATTCGGTCTCCAAATCGTGAATGCCTTTATCTTTGACGGCTCCTCCTTTTATAAGTTGAGAATTAGGTTAAATTGGACACATGGCAGGCTCTCCTTGCTCCTTTATCTCGAAAATAACTCAACATAAGTCGGTTTGTCAACTTGGCTAACGAGCTGTGACGTGGCAGTTTTGCTCCCAGTTTTGCTGCAGCACAGAATTTTCTCCCTCCAGTCGCTCAGCAATATTTTCTGCACAAAATCACTTTCAAAGCCTCCATTCTTCCAAATGGATTAAAACATATAATATTCATCTAAAAGCAACCCTATTAAGCACAAAAGACACACAAATCCCTATAGAATTAAGGCCTAAATAACTACCTTTCGGACAGTTATCAGTTTGACTGCTTCCTTCAACTTCAATCTTTTTCCCACCTTTTTCGTCTAATTCTTCATGTCCATGTACATCCTCCAAGGTTTCTCTTCTCACTATTTCCTGCAAAGTAAACCGGGGGAGCTCATCAATTTAATCAATCATAGAGCATTCTTCGAAATCTCCAGGGTACTTCATTGCATTCATCACATTAAACGTGACTTGTTGATCATTGACCCTCATGGTCAATTCTCCTTTCTGTACATCTATTAAAGTTATGCCAGTGGCTAGGAACGATCGTCCTAAGATGATTGGCACATCTTCGTCAGCTTCACAATCTAAAATGATAAAATCTGCAGGGAAAACAAACTTGTCAACTTTAACCAATATGTCTTCAATCCTTCCAATGGGATGTGTAAGTGATCGTTCCGCCAACTGTAAGGTCATAGTCGTTGGACGTGCTTCCCCTATCTCTAACTGTCTAAAAACCGAATATGGCATTAAGTAGATGCTTGCTCCTAAGTCGCATAGAGCTCTGCCTACAACTTTGCCCCCTATAGAGCATGGAATTGTTAAGCTTCTTGGATCTTTAAGCTTGGGAGGAATCTCGTTCTTGACTAGTGCACTGGAACATTTCGTGAGTGCAACCGTTTCGTATTCCCCCAACCTTCTCTTTTTTTATAGGATATCTTTTAGGAACTTCACATATGTAGGCATTTGTTCTGTTGGGTTTTATGCCCTAAAACTCGTAGATAGTGAATGTAAACAAATTTTATACTTGTATTTAATAAAGTGTTATTTAGTTTTTGCAATAAAATATTATTGTTAAATATTGCACTATTTGACCCAAATCCAATAAACTAAGATCTAAGGTTGTTTGTATGTAACTTGAACTAGTATGTGGGGACATACGAGGATCGATGTTCAAGTAACAACCTAAAAGGTCTATAGTACAAGGATAAGGTTGGGTTCCTTATCCTGGTGACACTATGGATACGACCCGCTTTGTATCATGATACAAACGCAATGATCCAACGCGCTCATGTAGTTGACATGCGAGTGGGGGTATCCTATGCTATGAGTTTGCATAAGACCGGACCACGAAATAGTTAACCACTAACTATAACACCGTTAGTTGGTTTGATTTCTATTTCACTAGGATGACCTAGACAACTCAGTCTTAATCTTGAGTGGATTATGGACTCCTGTTCATGAAGGGTTGTCCTTTGATTTGTATGGGTGAGAGTGGCCAGCACGCCGACTCAATAAGCCTACCATTTTGGGGACAATACCGAGTGGGGAGCTGGGAACATAATCACACAAGATGGAATTCACTCCTTCCTGACTCTAGGGTAAGTAGAGGTGTGTTCCCTTAAGTGGTGTCTCCGGGACTTGAACAATGGACCCAACCCTCTCTATGGCACGAGAGGGACTTTTGTTTGTTGGTTGGACCTCAAACAGGTTGTTCATTAGAGGAGCACTAGGGACTTAAGGACAAAGATGTAGACCAGGGGTAAAACGGTAATTTGACCCAGCTGGGATACGAACACACGTGAAGGATTGACTTGTAGTATTGGTCGATATCCATGGATACAGAAATATTCTGCAGTGAGAAGAGTGCAGTTGTGGGTCTTTAGTGGAGTGACCCACAGTTAACGAATGGAGACTAACTTGGTTAATGAGTTTAAGCTGATTAGACTCGTATCGTTGGAGCTTTTGATCTGTAGGTCCATTAGGTCTCACTGGTAGCTCGTAAAAAGACTTGAAGCAAACAAATATAAATTGTAAATTGAAAGTGTTCAATTTATTTGGGGAATCATATAATGTATATTGATGCATTATAATATAAAGTTTATGAAACTTTATAATATAATTTTTGAAATTAATTTCAAAAATTAATTCTTGAAAGAAAATATTTGAAAGAGTTCAAATAAATTTAATATGAATTGGATTCATATTAATTTTAATAAAATCCCTAAGATTAAATATATGATATTTAATTGGGTAATTAATTAATTATGGAATTAATTAATTATTTATTAATTAGAGACCTTTTCCTATTAGAAAAGAAAATATTTGAAAGAGTTCAAATAAATTTAATATGAATTGGATTCATATTAATTTTAATAAAATCCCTAAGATTAAATATGTGATATTTAATTGGGTAATTAATTAATTATGGAATTAATTATTTATTTATTAAAATTAGATATTGTTCAGATAATAGATTTGAACTTATTCCTAGATTTTTTCCTATTAGGAAAAGGTCTTGGCCTTTATCTATATATAGGACCCTGGGGTGAGGTGAAAGGCATCCCATTGTCTCTCCTTCTCTCAGAGATCTCTCCCAAAAGACTCACACAAGTCTCCTGCTTCAAGAAGTCTTAGAGATATACCGATGTAGCCGATTGGTGGTGTTCGCACAAGAGGGTTGCTGCGTTTTCAATCTTATTGGCAAGAAAAGGAGAATTGATCAAGGCTTTCTACAAAAGTAAGTTTTCTATGAAATCCTTGATCACTAGGATCAATCTAGTTGATCTTTTAACATTTTTATAGCCTATGTACAACCCATTAAATATAGATTTATTGCTGTAATATTTTGCAAATTGTATTGGTATTTCAATTAGAATCTAAGACTCTGAGTAGGTTCAGTAATACTTTCCGCTACGTGGGGCTTTTATCCCTTCATGTTCAAGTGCCTCCACTAATGGTATGTTAATGTGCAACTGCTTCAATACATCTAAAAACTTCTTGAATTGTACATCCTGTGATGCATGTTTGAATCTCTGTGGGTATGGAGGAGGTGGTCTGTAATATGGGTCTATCACAAATTTCTGTGGTTTTGCGGTCGAATTTCCCTGTTTTTTCTCCAACTTTGCTTCTTCTTCTTTTTCCACCATGCTCCTTGGTCTTTTCTACTTTATCTTCTTTATTCTCCGAAATATCTGTAGTAATGTCTGACTTCTTTTCACAAATCTTTTCTCAAGCGTCAACTGGGATCTCTGCTTCTTGACTTCCTGGATACTTTGGTCCATTGTATTCTAATCCGCTTCTTAAGGTCACTGCCTTGCATTGTTCCTTGTCTTCTCTGTGAGGGATCTCGGTTTTGCTAGGCAACGTCCCTTGAGGTCTATTCTTAATCTCCTGAGCAATTTGTCCAAGCTGAACTTCCAAATTCCTTACTGCAACATCGTTCCTTGCCATGTACTCCTTCATAAGAGCCTCATGGTTGGACTCTTGGCTCTACACTGGAACTTGTTGGAAGTTTTTCTGTCGCTGTTGTTGTGTAGGCTGCTTCCCAAATTGAGTGTTGGAACTACTCGACCCGACTTTTCCTCCCCAAGAAAAATTCGGATGTTGTCTCCATCCTGGGTTGTACGTGGCCGAATAAGGATTCCATCTATTCTGGTTCTGATTTCCTTGTGGACCTACATAAAAAACAGATGCAGGGTTTAGTAGGCAACTATCAGCGATGTGTTCCTCACCACATATCTCACAACAGAGAGAAGAAACAACATTGGCAGGGGCTATATTGGCTTGATTGTTCATGGTCATGTCCATCATCATGCTATGGATGGCTTTGGTCTGGGCTTGCATCGTAGAGTTAGCCTCTATTTCCACTGCTTTCACTGGATTTTTCAAAATGGTTGTTGGTTCATTTTCTCCCCAATGTAGGTTGTTGGTGGCTATGGTGTCTAGAATAGTGTGCTCCTCATTAGCAGGCTTCTTCAGAAAAGATCCGTTTGCATATGCGTTTACAAGTGCCTTTGAAGCTTGATCTAACCCACTGTAAAAATGCTCCAAAATAATGCAAACAGGCAGTCCATGGTGTGGACACTTCCGAACCAGCCTTTAGAATCTTTCCCAAGCTGCATCCAAAGGTTCATTGTAAGACTGTCTGAAAGTAATAATCTCTGCTCTGTACTTGGCATTCTTATTGGAGGGAAAAAACTTCTCCAAGAATTTATCTGCCAAATCATTTCAAGAGGTGATGGAGTTTGGAGGAAATGAATCCAGCCAGGCTTCAGCATCTCCCTGCAAAGAAAATGGAAAAAGTTTTAACTTCAAAGTATCTTCCAGCACTCCTGTTACTTTAAAAGAATTACAAACTCTAAAAAATAGTTTAATATGCTTGTGTGGATCCTCATTTCAAAGTCCAGAGAATTGGCCCATTGTATTCAACATCTGAAACATCACTGGTTTAAGTTCAAATATTGGAGCATCAATCAGTGGCTCCAAGATTCCTGGATTCAATGTCTGGAAAACTGGTAAAGCGTAGTCCCTTATTGCTCAGTTGCGATCTTCCGCAATGTAAATAAGGTTTTCTTGTTGTGGCACCGGTGGAACTGGAGGAATTCTCCCGCCATTCTGCTCCCTTTCCACGAACTTGTGGATCAACTTGTGGATCAACTTGAGGATCGACTCGAGGAGGTTCCATTGGAAACTCTTGAATGTAAGATGTTTCCTCTAGTAACTCTCGTGCGCTCAACTCTTGTTGCTCCTTCTTCTTTCGTCTTTGTTCCTTCCTTCGACGACAAAAGGTTCTTTCTATCTCTGGATCAATGTCAAGGAGTGGATACCCCTTGCTCATGTACTAACTCCAACCTGCAAAAGAGAATCAAATGCAAAACGAAGTCAAATTCCCTTTGAGACAAAAAATGCAGTCGCAACCTGATCGCAATTATAAAAAACAAATCTGGTTTCACTTTTGGTCCCCGGCAACGGCGCCAAAAACTTGGTTGGTGCGTGGTCAGTTGAATGGATGGAATTGAGATAAGATGATAAATGAAATAACAAAGAATAATCCAGCCAACACTTAAGTGCAAGTATACACTGTCGCACGTAGTAATAAAAAACCTTAGAAGTACTCCAAGGGTATCGATCCCACGAGGACTAAATTGGAAATTTAGATTTGATGAAGAAACTGCTCAAATGATTGCTTTTGAAAAGGCAACCAAAGAAAATAAGTTGATTGATTGGGTTTTTGAAAAGATAGATAAAACAAGCAAGTAGATAATAAAAGAATAACAATACTAAACAAACGAGGTATTCAACATGGATTCATTCCTAAGGTAACAACCATACTCATGCAATATTTAACTCAAGCGTATTCAATGCATTGGGTCAGATGTAACTTCTATTTGGCCATTGTTTCCAAAAACCGTTAAAAGGCTAAGCGAGTACCGTTATACACATTTCTGTGACTCGACTCCAACATAGATAATTCACGAATGCAACTGTTGGGTTCCTAGAGTGAGTAAAAATATAGTGTAAAATACTCTAGAATTCCTGTGCAAGTATACACAGTCTGCAGCAAGTAATATTATCAATCCAAGGTCTGAATGAGTTTCCACTTTATCTATTTTGCGTAACTTTTCAATGGTTTCAAGAATAATAAAATGATTGGGTTTTATCGGAATTATGCTGAAGCAAAATAAATGACAGAACAACGAATAAACAAATAGATAGACAGATTAAAGGCAGGCGCTGGTTAGGTTTTAGTGATTGTTCTAAGATATGCTCTAGCAATATTATTGATCATGCATATCCCGCAGTATTATTAGCGGATTCCTCCCGGAACTCCGAATCTTTTGGGATGTGTTTCAACCCCAATGAAGTGCGACCGATAAGGCACTAGGCAACTGGCTATCCATAGCTCAGTCACTGGCGTTCACCAATACACAATGATCGTAATGTGGATAATTGCCACACACTCTCTAAATCATCCCTGAAACTAGAGAGAGCTATCCATACCGGCTGGCCAGGCGGGCATAAAATAAGAATAAGCACAACAATTAACCAAAATGCGATAGTCAATTTATTACTAGAGATGAAGCACAGTAATCACATTATTCCTAACCAACACCTTAAGCTACTTAGTTCATAATAAGCATAGGAATACGAATTACAATCTGAGTAGGCATATCCATAACCACAAATTAATAAAGGAAATAAACTCCCTAATCAGCTTGCGGTAGATGGTGTTCTTGGTGATCTTCAATCTCTATACTACTCGGCTTCCAAGGGAAAACATGGAATCAATTTGACTTTGACGGCTACTTCCTTTTATAGAAAGATGGGAGGCTTGAATTAGGTCAACTAGGACACGTGTAAGGCTCTCCTTGATCCTTTATCACGAAAATAACTCAACAGAAGTCGGTTCATGAAGTTGGCTAACGAGCTGTGATGTGGCAGTTTCTGTTCCCAGTTTTGCTGCAGCATAAAATCTGCTCCTTCCAGTCGCTCAGCAGCATAATCTGCACAAAATAATTTCCAATGCTTCCATTCTTCCAAATGGGTTAAAACATGTAATATCTATCCAAAACCAACCCTATTAAGCATTAAAGACACACAAATCCTTATATAAATGAGGCCTAAATAACTACCTTTTGGGCAGTTATCATACCCCCAAACTTGAACTATTGCGCGTCCCGAGCAATACTAACCAACCTTCCTTCAAGAATTTAAAAACTTTAGACAAAGATTAGCTTAATCAAACCAGACAATCCAATACTACCTTTAACCTTTACCTGAGCACTCTGCAAAACCAAGCTCTGCTGCAGCAAAATGATTCCTTCAGCAGGGACAAATAATCACCACTTTTCAACTTAATTCCAAGGACTCACCACAGCCTAGCTATATTATCAGACATTACAAAACATATTTTTAAAGGGGTTTATATCATTAATCATCAGACTTAAAGCAGCCTTACAGTCATAAGCTCTTAAGCATGGGATGACCCACTTTATGGTGCAGTATACCCTTGCCTCAAGCTCATCACCAACTAGGCTCAATACTCATTATAAAGCTAAAAAATCCTTAGTTATTCTATCTCTTGCCCCTCAGAATGGCGACATTTTGTGATGAAGCTCACCTAAGTTCTGGGAGACAGAAAAATTGCTGGATCATCATTCATCCTTCAAAACTTTTGCTCCATCAATTTTTTCAGAAAAATCTTCAACAAATAATTTTTCAGCAAATAATTTTTTTCTCATATTTCTCATTTTTTCACATTTCCTAGGTCATCTTTTGACGTGAAGACAAACTGTGGGTATCACAAATGTCCCCGGTTACTCAATAACCTAGCAAATTTTAATTTGAAGGAGAGGAATGCTCGAGCAAAATAATTGGAGTAGCAAAAAGTCCCCCAAACTTGAATTATTCATTGTCCCCAATGAATCATTATATAAGCAAGCATACCCCCAAACTTAAATTTTTCTATCTGAATTTTTAAACTAAACATGGGACTCAGATTAAGCTTAAAGTGGATCATATAAGTCAATACTACCGTCAAAATCTTCTTGCCGCAGCAACAGTCCAGGCTAGAAGAAATGCTCAAGCAAAAGGTTTCTGGAGATCAGAATACCTTGATCTAATTAAGCGTAATAAGTCCAATCTTCAAAAATGCAGAAGAAAATAGTTAAGTTAAAATTAGTCAGTGCTCATGAAATAGAAACATTCAGAAATTTCATTAAAATCATAGAAAAACATTACAAAGTAGAGATATATTTTTAACGCAGAAAAAATTAAAAAGAAACAAGACAAACAGACATTTTTAGCAAACGGGGTCAGATATGCGCGAGCAAACAAAATGATAAGAACAAAAATAATGCTCGCCGAAGATCTTTTCATCCATCAATCTTCCTGACCCTGCTCTTCATCATCATTTTCTTCTTCTCTTTCAACCAGTGGGGGCGGAATCCAGGGGTTCAACAGATCCTTAGGGAATGCAGGAAGGGCTGGATACGGCTTGGAAAAAATTCTCTTGCAGTGCCCTTTTTAAGCTGGCATCCCGATTCTTAACATAGTTCCAGAAGGTTAAAGTTTGCCTTTCAGCAAACTCCTGCCTACTGGCCGAAAGTGCCAGTTGTTCTAGAATCGAGTTGATGCCATGTATAAGCCCACCTTGACGCACCTCCTGCATGCGCTGGAGTCGTGCCAAATTGGGCGTGTCTATGATCCCCTTATCAAACAAAATTACATCATTTTCATCCACCGGAACCCCTGCGTTTCTGCACAACATAGTAAAAGTATTTGGGAAGAACAACTTCCCCACCTTCTTTTTCCAACATCCAGAAATCTCATTCGCAATAATCCTCCCTACATTAATACTGAGAGATCGTAAGATGGCAAAAGCTAGGAGAACCCGTTCCCTGGAGATTGTCGAGTCATGTGTTGTTGGAAGCATCTTCTGTCTAATAAATCCCATCCATGTGTTCGCTTCCCTTTTCAAATAAGCCGACTGGAATGTCCTCTTCTGAGTCTTTGATAACTGCCACTGTGCCCCTTCAATTCCTACCTCCCTTACAGCCTCACTTAGTTGCTCATCAGATGGCGCCACAACCATCTCATTATACGCCGCATGGGGGAAGTTTTGAACGTTGTACAGTGCATTGATAGCACTTGGACTCCAATCCACCTCGACTCCTCGGACAATTACCTAGAAACCATCCTCCTTGACAATGTTAGCATAAAATTCACGCACCACCTGTGCATTTACAGATTCCGGCTTCGCACAAAACAGCTCCCAGCCGTGGTCTGCAATACCGGTCCTCAGAAACTGTGGAAGATCACCACTGAAACCGCGCTCGAACAAGAAATCCCTTTTCAGAAGCTCAGCGTATTTTGCTCTGGCAAAATTGTTGACGAAGCGATCAAATGGAACCTGTTGTTCTTCTATCGCCTCGTGTTCTTCCGATGCTTCAGCAACAGTTTTGCCCTTCTCTGCCCTGCTCTTGAGCAACTGCTCTTCCTCCGTCTTCTTATCTGTTTCTTCTCTTTCTTTGTCCTCAGCTTCTTTCTTCTCTCTTTCCTCTCGCTCTACCTTTTCTCTCTCAGAATCTGATGATGGTGGTGATGGGGTATCAGTCCGAATCACCTGAATACGACCGTCCTTTCTTTTTATGCGGCGGCGTTTTGGTGGTTCGGGCATGATTACCTCAACACGAGCCTCCTGAACTGGCTCTCTGCCTTCTTCCTCTACAGCCTCCGTCTGCATATCCTCACTCTGCTTCTCCTGAATATCCTCTTGAGCTTCTTCTGTAGTCGCAATTTCCTTTTCATCCTCTTCTTGATTCTGTCTATCAGATTCTTTTGGGTCTCCTTCTTCTTCTGCAACAACCTCATCCTCTCTCGCTTTTTCTTGTTCTTCAACTTTCTATTGTCGTTTTCTTCTTTTTGCTTCTTTCTCCTCCAGTGTCCTTCTCTTCTTGGTTTTTACTTTCTGAACTTCGGGGGTTACGGGTATCTCTTCTTCCTCACTCTCCCTCTCTTTTCGAGCTCTTGTTTTAGCCATTGAAGGTGTAATAGGGCTTTGACAGAGAATGCAAAGAAAGAAAGAATAATACACGCACAAAGATTCGACCAAGAAGACGAAGTGAAACGTGCTTACCAGAGATTGCGAATAAATAGGGCTGCAGCAAACAAGAATCCTAACCGAAAAGATTTGCTCCGTAATAAATGGTTTTACCGTTCACCATTAAGTTGCAATTCAAATCCCTAACGGTAAAATTGTGGAACTCCAATCATCTATGGGAAATAACGGCATGCTGTCAACGGCTAAACCATTGGATTGTCCATGCATGACATGTGGCAGCATCCCTGCAATTCACCTGCCATAGAAATTCAAAAATCCCAACGGTAAAAATAATTACGCACACTGAAATCCTTCCTATTCGTACAAGAAATTTGCTCCAGCATTATCTTTGTTGCAACAATCTCCTAAACCTGCCGAATCTTAGATACGGAATTTAAATTTCAAAATAGGAAAATCAAATCTTTTAATTTCAAATTGAACTTAACCGATCAAATCAAACTTAATCTTTTATTTTTTTCTCAAAAGAAGCCGAATAAACAAAACAACATTCAAATAAATAAAATCAAGATAAAATCTAACAAAATCTAACTAACGAAGATAATACAAAGATAATCCAAATAAATAACCCGAAAATAAAAATCAAATTCAAAACAAAATAGATAAGATCTAATCAAATATTTAAAGACAAAATCTAATAAATCTCGCAAAATCAAATCTAACCTAACCGCAATTAAAATCAAATCAACGAAAAATAAAATCAATACAAATCCTGGGAGCTCAAAATTTTGCTCTGTGAAATGCTCCCGCAAGAATCCTGCTCCCTCAAACATCGACCAACCTTAGGGAAGGATATTTCGCCTGAAATTCCTCACCCCAATAATTTTTCACACGCTGTCCATTCACCTTGAACACTCTCCCATCTTTTTCATCCTGCAAAGTAATTGCTCCATTGGAGAAAACCTCAATCACAATAAACGGTCCTGACCATTTAGATTTCAATTTTCCAGGAAATAGTTTTAATCTAGAATTATAAAGCAAAACTTTCTGACCCTTGACAAATTCTTTGGACTTTATTTTCTTGTCATGCCACAGCTTAGTCTTTTCTTTATATATCTTCGCATTTTCATAAGAAAATTGACGAAATTCTTCTAACTCATTAAGCTGCAGCATTCTTATTGCTCCTGCACTATTCAGATCAAAATTCAACTTTTTCAAAGCCCAAAACGTCTTATGCTCTAGCTCTAGTGGTAAATGGAAAGCTTTTCCATATACTAACCTATAGGGAGACATACCTAGAGGAATCTTATAGGCTGTCCTATAAGCCCAAAGAGCCTCATCCAACCTAAAGGACCAATCCTTTCGAGATGGATGGACTACTTTCTCTAAAATAGCTTTAATTTCCCTATTACTAATTTCAGCTTGACCATTTGCTTGTGGATGATAAGGGGTAGCTATCCTATGCTTAATCCCATACTTAGCTAAAAGCTTAGTTAAGATATTATTAACAAAATGTGTACCCTCATCACTCACTAGAGCCCTAGGTGTCCCAAACCGCGCAAAGATGTGCAATTGAAGAAACCTTGCTACTGTCTTAGCATCACTCTGATGGCATGCAATTGTTGGGATTGGTGCCCTAAAACTCGTAGATAGTGAATGTTAAACGAATTATATACTTATTCGATAAAGGTGTTATCGAGATTGATTCAGTAAAAGTCATTACTGAATAAATTAAATTGCACATATAATAACCCAAATCCAATAAAGTAAGATCCATGGCTATAGGATGAACACTTGAGCTTTATGTAGAGACATAAAAGTGGATCAAGCTTAAGTAATAGCCAAAACGGTCTATAGTATAGGAATAGGGTTGGGTACCTTATTCTGGAGACACTATGAGACGCGGCCCACTTTATAGATGGTATAGACGATGTGATCCTAAATCGTCCATGTAGAGACATGCGAGTGGGGGCGTCCTATGCAATGAGTTTGCATAAGACCAGGACCGAGAAATAAGTCGCTCTCGCTTTATAACACCGTTTACTGACGGGACTGACTATTTCATGTGATGACCTAGGTAACTCGATCTTAATCCTGAGCTAACTATGAACTCCTGTTTATTCGGGCTTATCCTTAGATCTGCATAGGTGAGAGTGGCTCAGTATCGCCAACTCAATAAGCCTCCCATTTCAGGGATAGGAACAGGTAGATAGCTGGGGACATAGTCGTGCAAGAAGGAATTCACTCCTACCCGAATAAGGGATAGTAGAGAGGTTGTTCCCTTAAGTGCTGACTCCGGGGCTTGAACAAAGGGATCCCGCCTTCTCATTGGCCCGAGAGGGACTCAGTTTATTGGTTGGACCATAAACCAATTGTTCATTAGAGGATCAGTGGGACTTAAGGAACTAGAAGTACTATAGGGGTAAAACGGCTTATTGGCCTAGCTATAGCTACGAACAACCTGTGAAGGATCGACTTACTAATCATGGTTAAATCAAGTGGACGGAAATATATCTATAGTGAGGGGAGTGCAACTATCGGGCTATAGTGGAGTGTCCCGATAGTTAACGAATGTTGGCTAGCTTGGACAATGAGATTAGTCGGTTAGACTCGAATCGTTGGAGCCCATGATCTATAGGTCCATTAGGTCCCCCTACTAGCTCATATCGGAATTAAGCCTAGAACAAAAGATAGGAAGCTTTGAATCGTTCAAAATCGGGAAAAAGGGTATTATCGTAAATTGTGTTTGACAAAATAATTTAATTATGAATTAAATTAGAAAATGAGAGATGAAGTATTTAAAAGTGTTTTGAATACTATATATATGTATTAGGAATCATGTATATGGAATTGAACAAGATAACAAAGATTAATTAGATTAATCATATCAAAATTAATTTGAAAATTTTCAAATTAATTACCAAGCAATCAATTTAAATTTAAAAATTAAATTGGGGGTAATTTGCAAGGTTTAAATTTGATTTCAATTTGAATTTAGTGGATTTAGTTGGAAATCCACTTAATGCATGATCATTCAAAGTGGAAAGACAACTCACTCATGCATTGTTGCATGTCTTGTGTAATGTACACCTAGAATCCACTTGAGCTTGCAAATACACCATGTGTCTTGTGTCTTGAGGCTTGGCTTTGCATGGAGAATGTCTTTAAAAGGAGTTTGAATCATATTCAAATATAAGAGAGTCATTTCCTTAATGTTATGCTGCTGGAATTTGGACTCAAAGTTCTCTCATCTCTCATTCTTCTCCATTGCTTGATGCTTCAAGCATTCCCTTCCCATTCCCTATCTTATATAGACTCCCACAAGTCGTTCTTGGCCCGGAGTATAGTAGGGAAGACTCTAGAGGTTGTCCAAGGAGCATAGGAGAGGCAAACACCACAAGGAGTTCAACATAAGTGAGCTACAAAGGTTGGTGTTTTCTAAACTCTCTATTCTGTCTTTTCTAGAACATGCATGCTTTAGGAGTAAAATTGAACGTCTTAAGTGCTTTCGATCTTCAATTGCTTCCGCATGTGTAATATGTACACCTTCAATTGGTATCAGAGCATGATTAGAGCACTTAATTCGTTTTAATTTTGCTTTGGTGGGTACCATTTTGAAATTGAATTTTCTGTGTGCTAAAATGGAAGTGTTCTGGTTTGACAATTTTTTGAGCATTCAAACCTTCATGAAATTGTAATTGCTCGGATATGTAAGAGCGTTAATGTGTGTACTATAGTCTGTAATTTTTATAGTCATTAGAGTCCATATAGGCTGTAAAATCGAAGAAAAACCGGAGAAGACGCAGCAGAAAATGAAAATTCCAGCAGCAGATTTTTTTTCCCTTCTTCTTTTCCAGTCCGGTTTGGTTTGTTTGCCGCCGGTTCAGCCCCTATACACACTTTTGAAGGCCGGTTCACTCCATGAAGGGTTGGTTCGAGTCGGTTCGTGAAGCTCGAGATTGATTCAAGCAATTTTTTATTAATTATTATTGTAATAATTAGTTAATTGTTTGTTTTTGGATTGCCAAACCATTCCATTTTAGCTTGATTTAATTTCTTTATGCATTTTGAATGTATGATTTAATTAAATGATTGTATGTGCATTATGAGCATGCCATATAGATTAAAATCCCACCATAGGAAAGCATGTTCATGCATTTTTAATTTTAATAAGTGTTATTAATAATTCAAATGCATGAGGGAAATTTCATGTTTAATTAATATAAGTGTTGTATTATTTTAGGGAGATTCATGCTTGAATGGTTAATTAAAATTGATTATTCTTATAATAGTTATAATTATTAATTGATAAAATTAACCAAGCATGAAGCATGAAATTTCATTAGTTTGATTATAAGTGTTATTCTCAAATTAGGCTTGTTATGGATTGTTTTTATAATTGTTATAAAAAGAGATAGAAATCTAAAATCTATAACAAGATTAAGTGCATGCTCACTTAGGTTAATGAACCTTCAACGATTCGATCAACTTGCATAGTTTAGGTCGATATCTTGTAAAACAATGGTTACGAGAGAACTCACCCGACAAGATGCTGTCTAAGAAGGCTGGAGGTATTTAAGTTGACGGTTTACGGAACACCTCCTACCTGGGCATCGAGTCGGTTCTTGAGTTAAGTTAACTCGAGTTTTATGAGCATGCGTGAGCGGTGTGAGGTTTTAATGTGTTATCACCTAGACATCGTAGAATAAAGCGTTATACAAACCTAGACATAGGTTGTTTCTAAATGGTGCTTTTCTTATAACTTGAATGATTGATTGTTATATGCTTTTAAACACCATTAGAAAGCATGTTATAGGGTTAATTCATTAAAAGTTATAAGAGTTATAATAGTTAATGAATAGAATCCATAAAACCTATAACAAAGAGTTGCATGCTAACATAGGATCTTAGGATCTTATCATTCTTTAAATTGTTTAAAATGAAATAGATCTAAGATCGCCTTTTCTAATAGGATTAGAAATATGTCTTACTTAGTTTTTTTTTTAAATAGTTTTAAAATTTGAGTAAGTAGGACATAAGACCTTGGTTATAAGGGAACTCTCCCGGCAAATGGTTCGGAACCTGAGTTGAATTAACCAAAGTCTTACTAGCCTGCAATGTCACTAGGTTATTAAAAGAGTTTAATTCACCTAGACATTTAGTGTAAAGACCTTGTTTAATAAGGCATAGACTTAGATATATTCATTTAGCCGGAATTTACCTAAGTAATAGACCCTAAAACTTTACGACACTTTAGTGGGAGGAAAAGTATAGAAACGAAATATTCATATTAAGTTTCTACTCTCACGTCCCCCTGAGTTCACACCGTGAGATCCATGCTTGGCCTCGAGGCGCCCTGGGAGCGTCCCCCTACGGATGGTGTTTGCATGGGTTAATATCAAGGTGAATGGGGAAAGTGTTCATAGTAAGTGGGAGAAGGAAACGTGTCAAACGTATCCTGCGGTCTCCATCATTAGGTTGCACCGTGAGATTCCTATGCGCTGCCTGCGAGTCGCCCTGGGAGCGATCACCCTACGGAGGGCTTGCGCATGGGATTCGGAACAACGCAAACTCCAGAAATGGATAGGGTTTCCTAGGGTCATTCCCAACATTAGCTCTTCCCTACGGTGGCATTGTTGGGGCCGCCCTCTGCAATCTGAAAATGATGGGTAACACTTACAAGATGGTCTTGACCAAATTAACGTTAGCTAATAACTATTGGAGTAAGAGTTATTCTGGGAATAGTATTTGGCCGAGATTGTCTCGATTCAGATGAAGAGTAGCTGACTGCCCTACGGTAGCGGTTATTCTAAACCCCTGAAGTATCGTTGCAAAATAAATCAATTGTATATATGGGTCGATGATTGCTTTTGCTAAATCTGATTGGATAAATGTGATTAATGGGTTTAGTGCATGTTTCTTATAGAGATTAATTTGTTTGTTTCACCAATATGTCGAAAAACGTATGTGCTTTGTCAAATGCCAAATTAAACGGTTTAGTACATTCGACTAAGAATACTTGCTTAAACGCTAAACACGTGGCAAAGAATTTAGGTTTGGTCTCAACTGAGGAATGCCCTCAAACTAACTGCGTAGCCAAGAAAAACATGATCCACGACTCTAAATGTGATTTATTAGTCTTGGAAACGTGTTTAGTGGAAAACGACGATTCTGTCTGGATACTTGATTCAGGTGCCACTAATCACGTATGTTCTTCATTTCAAGGAATGAGTTCCTGGCAACAGCTAATAGCTGGAGAGATGACTCTTAAAGTTGGAACAGGAGAAGTCATCTCGGCTATTGCAGTGGGAGACATAAAATTATTCTTCACCAAGGAACGCTACATGATATTAGATAATGTGTACATAGTTCCGAAGATTAAAAGAAATTTGATTTCTTTATCTTGTTTATTAGAACAAGGTTACTCAATTTCTTTTTCTGTTAATGAAGCGTTCATAACTGAAAGAGGTATTGATGTTTGCTCTGCAAACTTGAAGAATAAATTATATGTTTTGAGACCAATTGAGTCTAAAGCTATTTTAAATCACGAGATGTTTAAAACCGCTGAGACTCAACCTAAAAAGCGAAGAGTTTCTCAAGATACCTATCTCTGGCACTTGAGGTTAGGCCATATCAACCTCAATAGGATTGGGAGATTGGTCAAGAGTGGACTTCTAAACAAGTTAGAAGACGACTCGTTGCCTCCTTATGAATCATGCCTTGAGGGCAAAATGACAAAACGACCTTTTACCGGAAAAGGTTATCGTGCCAAAGAGCCCTTAGAGCTCATTCATTCGGACCTCTGTGGACCAATGAACATTAGAGCTCGAGGAGGGTACGAATATTTCATCAGTTTCATTGATGATTATTCGAGGTATGGCTATCTCTACCTGATGCATCATAAGTCCGAAGCTTTTGAAAAGTTCAAGGAGTATAAGGCCGAGGTTGAGAACCTATTAGGTAAGACGATAAAAACACTTCGATCCGATCGAGGTGGAGAGTATATGGACTTAAGTTTTCAAGACTATTTGATAGAGCATGGAATTACGTCTCAACTCTCAGCCCCTAGTACACCTCAGCAAAACGGTGTATCAGAAAGGAGAAACAGAACCTTGTTGGACATGGTTCGTTCGATGATGAGTTATGCTCAGTTGCCTAACTCGTTTTGGGGTTATGCAGTAGAGACTGCAGTTTATATCTTGAACGTAGTTCCCTCAAAGAGTGTTTCTGAAACACCATTTGAGCTCTGGAAAGGTCGTAAAGCTAGTTTATGACATTTCAGAATTTGGGGATGTCCTGCATACGTGCTAGAAGCAAACCCAAAGAAATTGGAGCCTCGTTCTAGATTTTGCCTATTTATAGGCTATCCCAAAGAAACGAGAGGTGGATACTTCTTCGATCCAGAGGAAAATAAAGTACTTGTATCGAAAAATGCTACATTCCTAGAAGAAGACCACCTCAGAGATCACAAGCCACGTAGTAAAGTCGTTTTAAGTGAACTATCTAACGAAGCTACAGAAACATCAACAAGAGTTGTTGATGATACTGGCACCTCGAGTCAATCACGTCCTTCTCAAGAAATAAGAGAACCTCGACGTAGTGGGAGGGTTGTTAGACAGCCTAATCGAGGATCCATTAACCTTTAAACAGGCAATGGATGACGTTGACAAGAACGAGTGGATTAAAGCCATGGACTTAGAGATCGAGTCCATGCATTTTAATTCAGTATGGGATCTTGTAGATCAACCTGAAGGGGTTAGACCCATAGGGTGCAAATGGATCTACAAGAGAAAACGAGACGCTGCTAGAAAGGTATAGACCTTTAAGGCACGACTTGTGGCAAAGGGTTTTACCCAGCGGGAGGGGATTGACTATGAAGAAACCTTCTCCCCTGTTGCCATGTTAAAGTCGATCCGGATACTTTTATCCATTGCCACGTTTTACGATTATGAAATATGGCAAATGGATGTCAAGACTGCCTTTCTGAACGGTAATCTTGAAGAAAGTATCTACATGTCTCAGCCAGAGGGGTTCATAGCTCAGGATCAAGAGCAAAAAGTTTGCAAGCTTAAGCGATCCATTTATGGATTAAAACAAGCGTCTAGATCCTGGAATATGAGATTTGATACTGCGATCAAATCTTATGGCTTTGAACAAAACGTTGATGAGCCTTGTGTTTACAAAAGGATCATCCACAGCTCTATAGCTTTCTTAGTACTGTATGTGGATGATATCCTACTCATCGGGAATGATGTAGGTTATCTAACTGACATTAAACTATGGCTAGCAACTCAATTCCAAATGAAAGATTTGGGTGAGGCACAATTTGTGCTAGGAATCCAAATTGTTCGAAACCGAAAGAACAAAACGCTAGCCCTGTCTCAAGCGTCTTATATCAACAAATTGTTGGTTAGATATAAAATGCAAAATTCCAAGAAAGGACTATTACCTTTCAGGCACGGAATTAACTTGTCTAAGGAACAGTGTCCTCAGACACCTCAAGAAGTTGAGGACATGAGACGTTTTCCCTATGCCTCTGCAATAGGTAGCCTAATGTATGCCATGTTGTGTACAAGGCCTGACATTTGTTATGCAGTAGGGATTGTCAGTAGATATCAATCCAATCCAGGATTTGATCACTGGACAGCCGTTAAAAGTATCCTCAAATATCTAAGGAGAACGAGGGACTATATGCTCGTGTATGGTTCGAAGGATTTGATCCTTACAGGATACACTGATTATGACTTTCAAACTGATAAAGATTCGAGGAAATCTACATCGGGGTCAGTATTCACTCTAAATGGAGGAGCAATAGTATGGCGCAGCATCAAGCAAGGATGCATTGCAGACTCGACCATGGAGGCCGAATATGTAGCCGCTTGCGAAGCAGCAAAAGAGGCAGTATGGCTCAGGAAGTTCCTAACTGACTTGGAAGTCGTTCCAAATATGCATCTGCCTATCACCTTGTATTGTGATAATAGCGGCGCAGTTGCAAACTCAAAGGAACCTCGCAGCCATAAGAGAGGCAAGCACATCGAAAGGAAATACCATCTCATTAGGGAGATTGTGCACCGAGGAGACGTGATCGTCATGAAGATAGCGTCGGAGCACAACATTGCTGATCCATTCACGAAGGCTCTCACGGCTAAAGTGTTCGAGAGTCATCTAGAAGGTCTAGGTCTGCGAGATATGTACGAGAAATAATCTAGGTCAAGTGGGAGAATTGTAACCGGTATATCGATACCTTAGTATACTGGGTATTGAGATGCCCTAGTTTATGGTTTTTTTACTCCGTTATTAATACAAGTATTTATTCATCCACTGCTGTTATAGATTATAGTACATCCCACTAAACTAGAGTTTTAGTTCAAGTGGGAGATTGTTGGGATTGGTGCCCTAAAACTCGTAGATAGTGAATGTTAAACGAATTATATACTTATTCGATAAAGGTGTTATCGAGATTGATTCAGTAAAAGTCATTACTGAATAAATTAAATTGCACATATAATAACCCAAATCCAATAAACTAAGATCCATGGCTATAGGATGAACACTTGAGCTTTATGTAGAGACATAAAAGTGGATCAAGCTTAAGTAATAGCCAAAACGGTCTATAGTATAGGAATAGGGTTGGGTACCTTATTCTGGAGACACTATGAGACGCGGCCCACTTTATAGATGGTATAGACGATGTGATCCTAAATCGTCCATGTAGAGACATGCGAGTGGGGGCGTCCTATGCAATGAGTTTGCATAAGACCAGGACCGAGAAATAAGTCGCTCTCGCTTTATAACACCGTTTACTGACGAGACTGACTATTTCATGTGATGACCTAGGTAACTCGATCTTAATCCTGAGCTAACTATGAACTCCTGTTTATTCGGGCTTATCCTTAGATCTGCATAGGTGAGAGTGGCTCAGTATCGCCGACTCAATAAGCCTCCCATTTCAGGGATAGGAACAGGTAGATAGCTGGGGACATAGTCGTGCAAGAAGGAATTCACTCCTACCCGAATAAGGGATAGTAGAGAGGTTGTTCCCTTAAGTGCTGACTCCGGGGCTTGAACAAAGGGATCCCGCCCTCTCATTGGCCCGAGAGGGACTCGGTTTATTGGTTGGACCATAAACCAATTGTTCATTAGAGGATCAGTGGGACTTAAGGAACTAGAAGTACTATAGGGGTAAAACGGCTTATTGGCCTAGCTATAGCTATGAACAACCTGTGAAGGATCGACTTACTAATCATGGTTAAATCAAGTGGACGGAAATATATCTATAGTGAGGGGAGTGCAACTATCGGGCTATAGTGGAGTGTCCCGATAGTTAACGAATGTTGGCTAGCTTGGACAATGAGATTAGTCGGTTAGCCTCGAATCGTTGGAGCCCATGATCTATAGGTCCATTAGGTCCCCCTACTAGCTCATATCGGAATTAAGCCTAGAACAAAAGATAGGAAGCTTTGAATCGTTCAAAATCGGGAAAAAGGGTATTATCGTAAATTGTGTTTGACACAATAATTTAATTATGAATTAAATTAGAAAATGAGAGATGAAGTATTTAAAAGTGTTTTGAATACTATATATATGTATTAGGAATCATATATATGGAATTGCACAAGATAACAAAGATTAATTAGATTAATAATATCAAAATTAATTTGAAAATTTTCAAATTAATTACCAAGCAATCAATTTCAATTTAGAAATTAAATTGGGGGTAATTTGAAAGGTTTAAATTTGATTTCAATTTGAATTTAGTGGATTTAGTTGGAAATCCACTTAATGCATGATCATTCAAAGTGGAAAGACAACTCACTCATGCATTGTTGCATGTCTTGTGTAATGTACACCTAGAATCCACTTGAGCTTGCAAATACACCATGTGTCTTGTGTCTTGAGGCTTGGCTTTGCATGGAGAATGTCTTTAAAAGGAGTTTGAATCATATTCAAACATAAGAGAGCCATTTCCTTAATGTTATGCTGCTTGAATTTGGACTCAAAGTTCTCTCATCTCTCATTCTTCTCCATTGCTTGATGCTTCATGCATTCCCTTCCCATTCCCTATCTTATATAGACTCCCACAAGTCGTTCTTGGCCCGGAGTATAGTAGGGAAGACTCTAGAGGTTGTCCAAGGAGCATAGGAGAGGCAAACACCACAAGGAGTTCAACATAAGTGAGCTACAAAGGTTGGTGTTTTCTAAACTCTCTATTCTGTCTTTTCTAGAACATGCATGCTTTAGGAGTAAAATTGAACGTCTTAAGTGCTTTCGATCTTCAATTGCTTCCGCATGTGTAATATGTACACCTTCAGCAATGACCTCCACCCACTTGGACACGTAGTCAACTGCCAATAAGATAAAAACATTGCCATTAGAAGGGGGAAATGGCCCCATAAAGTCAATACCCCATACATCGAATAGTTCAACTTCTAAAATGTAAGTAAGAGGCATTTCATCTCTTGGCCCCAAATTTCCTCTCCTTTGGCAAGCATCACATTGCTTGTAGAACCAGTGGGCATCCTTGAATAACGTAGGCCAGAAAAATCCGCAATGCAAAATCCTCATAGCTGTCCTCTGACCGCTGAAATGACCTCCATACGGCGAAGAGTGACATTACTCCAGGATTTCCTTTGCTTCAGCACCTGAAACACACCTACGAATAATACCGTCAGAGCATTGCTTATACATAAATGGCTCATCGCAATAGAAAAATTTTGCATCATGCATAAACTTTTTCTTCTGCCTCCAATCCATATCAATAGGGGTAACTCCCTTCACTAAAAAGTTGGCAATATCAGCATACCAAGGGACATCCCTGACTACCTTTACCTGAACAGCAAAAAGCTGTTCATCTGGAAAAGAATCGGAAATGGCAGATTGCTCCAGCAAAGATGATGATGGATCAAGACGAGATAAATGATCTGCAATGACATTTTCTGATCCCTTCTTGTCCTTTATCTCCAAGTCAAATTCCTGCAATAGTAAAATCCAACGAATTAATCTAGGCTTTGCATCCTTCTTTGACATTAAATACCTTATTGCTGCATGATCCGTGAACACCGTGACTTTGGATCCAACCAAATATGGCCGGAATTTCTCAAAAGCAAACACAACAGCTAACAACTCCTTTTCAGTAGTTGTATAGTTGACCTGTGCCTCATTTAAAACCTTGCTTGCATAATATATAGGATGGATAAATTTGCCCTGCTTTTGCCCCAGCATTGCACCTACCGCAGCATCACTCGCATCACACATTACCTCGAATGGCAAATTCCAATTAGGTGCGCAGAGAATGGGTGCTGAGATTAAAGCAGCCTTCAATGTTTCAAAAGCCTTCCTACAATCTGCATTAAAGTCAAAAATATGATCAATGCACAATAAGTTACAAAGAGGTTTACTGATTTTGGAAAAATCCTTTATGAACCTCCTATAAAATCCAACATGTCCTAAAAAACTCCGAATTCCCTTCACTGAACTTGGTGGCTCTAGTCTTTCAATAACCTCAACTTTTGCTCTATCAACTTCTAGACCATTCTTAGAAATCCTATGACCTAACACTATGCCCTCCTTCACCATGAAGTGGCACTTCTCCCAATTAAGAACTAGATGGGTATCCTCACATCTTTTTAATACCTTTCCTAAATTATCTAAACAACTCTGAAAAGACCCTCCAAAAACTGAAAAATCATCCATAAATACCTCAACAGTGGACTCAATCATATCAGAAAAAATTGCTAACATACACCGCTGAAATGTTGTTGGAGCATTGCAGAGGCCGAAAGGCATTCTCCTGAAAGCAAACGTCCCATAAGGGCAGGTGAAAGTGGTTTTCTCCTGATCTTCAGGAGCAATAGTAATCTGGTTATACCCAGAATAACCATCCAAGAAACAGTAATAGGCCTGACCAGCCAATCGATCCAACATCTGGTCGATAAATGGTAGAGGGAAATGATCCTTTCGGGTGGCTTTATTAAGGCTTTTGTAATCCATGCAAACCCTCCAGCCAGTTACTGTCCTTGTGGGGATCAACTCATTATCTTTATTGCTCACCACAGTAACACCTCCTTTCTTAGGAACACATTGGACAGGGCTTACCCAATTGCTATCGGCAATTGGATAGATGATCCCAGCATCCAACCATTTAATCACCTCTTTTTTAACCACCTCTTTCATTGCAGGGTTAAGCCTTCTTTGTTGCTCAATACTCTTAAAGGATCCCTCCTCCAGAGTGATTTTGTGCATACAAAAAGATGGGCTAATTCCCTGAATATCAGCCAATGTCCAACCTATAGCTTTGCGGTATTGCTGCAGCAATTTTATCAAGGCCTCTTCATGCTCCAGCATTAAATCTGATGCAACAATAATGGGCAACGTCTCACTTTCCCCAAGATACACATACTTTAGATGCTCTGGCAAGGGCTTCAAATCTAAAGTGGGTGCCTCAATCAGGGATGGTTTAATTGGGGGAGCCTTTCTTTGATCTAAATCTAAAGACTCAAAAACATCCTCACACCTAAACAATCCTTTTTCCTTTTTTCTATCTAAAGAACAAAATTCAAAATCTCCTACGCTAACCTCTCCATGCTTTTCCGAATGCTTATCAGCCGAATCCTGTATTGCTGTTTCAATAACCGTGCTCTCCAGAATCCTGATGAAGGAGCAATCCTCTATCTCGTCTGGATATTTCATGGCTTTAAAGACATTAAATTTCACTTCCTCATTACAGACTCTCATTGTTAATTCCCCTTTTTGAACATCTATTAATGCCCTACCAGTAGCCAAAAATGGACGACCTAGAATAACTGGGACATCTTTATCAGCCTCATAGTCTAAAATAATAAAATCAACAGGAAATATGAATTTATCAACTTTTACTAAGACATCCTCAATTTTACCCTCTGGATATGTGATAGACCTATCAGCTAATTGGAGTGTAACTGTGGTAGGTCTAGCTTCACCAATACCTAACTTTCGATAGACCGAAAGAGGCATAAGGTTAATGCTCGCACCCAAATCACAGAGTGCTCTACCTAACTCCTTTCCACCTATAGACACAGGTATGGTAAATGACCCCGGATCCTTAGCCTTGGGGGGTAGCCCATTCTTAAGAATAGCACTACACTCCTCAGTAAGAGATACAGTTTCAAACTCACCTAACCTCTTCTTTTTAGTTAAAATATCCTTAAGAAATTTAGCATAATTAGGCATTTGCTCTATAGCTTCTACTAAAGGGATATTTATATGCAACTGCTTAAGAATCTCTAAAAACTTTTTAAATTGACCATCCTGATTCCTAGACTTTTGCCTTTGTGGAAAAGGTAAAGGTGGTACATAAGGTGGGGGCGGCACATATGGTGGTTCTACATCTGGCACAGAACCAGATGCTCCAGCATTTTCTTTGCTGCCTCCAGCACCCTGACCAGACTCCAACTCTTTCTCGACAACAACATTATTATCACTATTATTATTTAAATCCTGGGTCTTTCTAGACTCTTCTAATGGCTTACCACTCCTAAGAGTTACTGCCTTTACCTGCTCCTTACCTTCCCTTCGAGGGTGTTCAGTGTCCGAAGGAAGTTTCCCTTGAGGCCTTGCCTTGAGCTCATTAGCTAGCTGACCCACTTGCAATTCCAGGGCCCTCATCGAAGCTTGATTACTTTGAATTGCGGCATCAGTACGAGCCATAAATTCTTTCATCATTGCCTCAAGAGAGTTTCCCAAATTTTGCTGGGGCAAAGCCTGCGCTTTAGCAAATCCTGGCTGGTTCATCTTTTGTTGCGCTTGTACGTTATTTCCTTGCCCTCCCCATGAGAAGTTGGGGTGGTTGTGCCAACCTGGATTATAGAAGTTAGAATAAGGGTTGTTCCTTTGATTACCTACAAAAAACACAGAAGCTGGATTGCTGGGGCAAAACTCGTAGTTGTGGTCTTCACCGCAATAGACACAAGCTTCGTCCGTGACTTGGTTCACCACTGCTGCAGGCTCCATAGCTGGTGGCTGCTGATGACTAATCACTGTCACATTCTTAAGAGCGTTAGCAATCATTGCAAGATCAGCCCTAATGGTGGACACACCATCAACCTCTAACACACTCTTAACCTTTTTATTTGTGCCTCTAACATCCGACCACTGACAACTATTAATAGATATTCTTTCTAAAATTTCATAGGCTTCATCAAAAGTTTTTGCCAAAAGGGCCCCTCCAGCCGAAGCATCGACCATACCCTGAGTTACTCCATTTAAACCATTGTAAAATGTTTCCATTTGAATACAATGAGGTAACCCATGGTGGGGACACTTTCGTAAAAGCTCCTTAAACCTCTCCCAAGGCTCACTAAAAGTTTCATCCTCAAGTTGCCTAAACCCTACTATTTCACTCCTTAATTTAGCATTTCTATTAGGTGGAAAATATTTACTCAAAAATTTTTCAGCTAACTCATCCCACGTCCTAATTGATTCTGGAGCAAAAGAGTTTAACCATGACTTTGCTCCATCTCTAAGAGAATACGGGAACAAAGTTAATCTAAGAGCATCTCTAGGCACTCCTTGAATTACAAAAGAATCACTAACTCCTAGGAAAGACTTAAGATGTAAATGAGGGTCTTCAAATGACAAACCATGGAATTGCCCCACGGTTTGCAACATCTGAAACATTACCGGTTTCATTTCAAAATTTGCCGCTTGGATTTGGGGACGTGCAATCCCTGGATTCAACTCATTAAACATCGGGACAGCATACGCTCGAATAGCTCTGGTCCTATCGTTCGCTATCAAGATAGGATTCTCAGCCTGATTATTTCGCTGCTCATTTTGCTCAAACAGTGGGTTTTGCTGCAACAACGGATTCTGCTGGGGGTTCACTACTGCTGGACCTTCAGGAACCTGCGGAAGTTGCGGGGCGTTCTCCATCTGGTTTCTGCGCTGCTCCCTCCTCCTGCTCCTAAATGTCCTTTCAATCTCTGGATCAAGCTCAAACCGTACCCCAGGCGGATCGTTCATGCACCAAAATCACACCTGCAAAAACAAAAGAAACAATCAAAAAGTTATAGCACCAAACCACTAAAACACATACACAAAACAGATCAGATAAAAACTTATTCAAGTCCCCGGCAACGGCGCCAAAAACTTGTTGGGTTCTTAGAGTGAGTAAAAATATAGTGTAAAATACTCTAGAATTCCTGTGCAAGTATACACAGTCTGCAGCAAGTAATATTATCAATCCAAGGTCTGAATGAGTTTCCACTTTATCTATTTTGCGTAACTTTTCAATGGTTTCAAGAATAATAAAATGATTGGGTTTTATCGGAATTATGCTGAAGCAAAATAAATGACAGAACAACGAATAAACAAATAGATAGACAGATTAAAGGCAGGCGCCGGTTAGGTTTTAGTGATTGTTCTAAGATATGCTCTAGCAATATTATTGATCATGCATTTCCTGCAGTATTATTAGCGGATTCCTCCCGGAACTCCGAATCTTTTGGGATGTGTTTCAACCCCAATGAAGTGCGACCGATCAGGCACTAGGCAACTGGCTATCCATAGCTCAGTCACTGGCGTTCACCAATACACAATGATCATAATGTGGATAATTGCCACACACTCTCTAAATCATCCCTGAAACTAGAGAGAGCTATCCATACTGGCTGGCCAGGCGGGCATAAAATAAGAATAAGCACAACAATTAACCAAAATGCGATAGTCAATTTATTACTAGAGATGAAGCACAGTAATCACATTATTCCTAACCAACACCTTAAGCTATTTAGTTCATAATAAGCATAGGAATACGAATTACAATCTGAGTAGGCATATCCATAACCACAAATTAATAAAGGAAATAAACTCCCTAATCAGCTTGTGGTAGATGGTGTTCTTGGTGATCTTCAATCTCTATACTACTCGGCTTCCAAGGGAAAACATGGAATCAATTTGACTTTGACGGCTACTTCCTTTTATAGAAAGATGGGAGGCTTGAATTAGGTCAACTAGGACACGTGTAAGGCTCTCCTTGATCCTTCATCACGAAAATAACTCAACAGAAGTCGGTTCATGAAGTTGGCTAACGAGCTGTGATGTGGCAGTTTCTGTTCCCAGTTTCGCTGCAGCATAAAATCTGCTTCTTCCAGTCGCTCAGCAGCATAATCTGCACAAAATAATTTCCAATGCTTCCATTCTTCCAAATGGGTTAAAACATGTAATATCTATCCAAAACCAACCCTATTAAGCATTAAAGATACACAAATCCTTATATAAATGAGGCCTAAATAACTACCTTTTAGGCAGTTATCAGCAACCTATAACCCTATAGTCGATATAGGGTGCCTTAGGTAGCTTGCCCTATACCGCCGAACAATCTCTTTCGAGCTTTTTCTCCTATATCACCTTTATGAGAACCAATATCGTTTGTCCCTTTCGAGATCAAACTCACATAGCATGCAAAGTCTAAGTGATCAAGTTAAACTCAGCAAGATTAGAGTGATAATCAATAAAGAATGACATGCATTAAACACAACTCAAGCAAATAAAACACTTTCAAGCCATTAAACCATAAGGGAATTCTCCACATTGAACCCCTCAACGGGATTTAGCTACTCATGATGGGATAAAAAGCAAATGAACACATTTTCATTGAAATAATGATGTAAAGAATACAAAATAATGAAAAGATTCAAGAGCTGGAAATAAAGGAAATAGCTAAATATTATGAGTTTTTCTATTTACTCAATCCTTCTAGAGTTCGCTAAGACACTCCACTCTCTCACTTTTACAAAATAGGAATGGGTGAAACTCTCTACAAACCACAAGGTTTGATGTCTAACTCTCTCTCGGGTTAGAATTTGGTCATCTAAGAAGGACCTCGGGCATCCCTACTCATTGGCGTTGAGGCAAGGTTCTATCACCACCCTATTCTTCCAAGGGAGTTCTTCTTGAATTTGACTTCGAATCCCGAGCTTATATTGTGTAGAAATTGGTTGAGGAGCTACGAAATAGGTGCTGGAAGGTTGCCCAGTCAGTTTCGGGGTCAAAATAGCTAGTTAGGTGCGAAGAAGACTCGTCAACAATGACCCGCGCACGACTCGGAACGACATCTGATTTTCCAGAAATGCGGTCGCATTTCTGAGGAATTCCAGCTTTACCTTTGTTTTTTTGCACAACAGCAAACTAAGTCAAATTTGCTTCAAATCAAGTCTTTTTAAGCACAAATAAGCATAATTCAACAAAAGTGACTCTCAACACCCTAACTTATCAAATTAACATATTTTGAGCTCGAAAATAGTAAAATTGACCTAAACACTCAATATTTGACCAAGAAATGAGCTAAATATAAGGGTAAAATAGGTATATTTTTTACCCTTATCAATACCCTCATTGACCTAGTCACTCTATCACTCGAGGATTTCTCCGAGGGAGAATGAACCACGTTAAAATCACCCATCACGCACCAACACGGGCTATAAAGACCAAAAAGATCCCCTAATTCTTCCCCAAAAGCAGATCTACAGTACCCCTCAGTCTTGGTGGCTCGTAAACTTCAGACACCCATCTAATGTCGTCATCCTTGGACCGAAAAATGATGGAAACTAAGAAACTCCTTTTAACCACCTCCACTGGGGGACACCACCATACTATCCCATATGATAATAATGCCACCTGACGCCCCTGTAGACTCCAAGACTTCCCAATCCACGTACCTATTTATTCCAAAGACTACTCACCAACTGGCAACAAAAGTAACCCCCTTTAGTTTCCAATAGGATAATAATATCGAGATTCCCCTGAGAAATGAACTCAAACTAAACAATGCTTCACCCTACCCTCCAACCCCCTAACATTCCAAGACATCACTTTCATTGAGAAACATGCACTTCCCCAACTTGAAGCTTTCTTTCTCTCATAGTTCACCGAACAATCCAACTTCTTTAATTCCTTAATGAACTTATGTTTACTACCCCCTTCTTTCTTCTGGACTTTACCATACTTAGTTGAAGGGGCATGGAATGGACTGGGGAACTGATGTGGACTTTTCCTACCGCAAGCGCACGGGTCAAGTAATAATATAGTGAATAGTAAATTCGAATGTCGTCCTCTGGATTGAATTTTTAAGCAAACCGAGTATTGTGAATTATCTTGCCCAATTTTATTTAGGGATCAAAAAGTGACGAATAGGTGATAATAAAGCTAAATCAAAGCAACTAAAAAGAATGGAAATTCAATTGGGAAAACTACTTAGGGAATTGATTTCGCCAATTTCGCTTAGGATTGATTTTAAGGAGTAAGTTATTATGCACAATGAAATTATGAGCCAAAGACCCTTTAACCACAACTACCTCTCCCGAGTATAATTGATTCTCATGCAAATTAATCTACTTGATATCCCTATCTAAGTTTATTAACATGCAAGGCAATGAGATCTTTTAACCAATTTTAAAGATAATCTAAAACCGTCAAGAATTAGAAAGTAAACTTTATTCATGCAATCTTGAGCAAGTCTAGATCAAATCCCCTCTCCCGAGCTAGATTCGAAACTTAAATCATCCAACTAATGGCCAATTAATTGAAAGCATTAAATCAAGATTTCAAACACAATAACATTGCACAACTTAAACCATAAATCAATCCATAAACTTAATCAACTACATCAATCCCTAAGCTACAAGTTTAGTTCTTCATGAATGGAAATACAATCTCAACTAAACAATTGAAAGCCATAAATCTAACTAAAGAAAGAAAAGGGAAAAGAAAACTCAATGTAGGCCGAGTCCCGACGTCCCCGTCACGATCCCCACGAACAATGGGTTGATTTCCAAGTTTCTCCTTTGTTTTCAGCTCCAAAAAGCCTCTATTCTGTCCTCTTTACGGCTCCAAAAGGTCCCAAATTGATCTCCCCTAAAACCTAGCTGAAGTGAAGCTTATATTCTGATTTTTCGTCGAAGCGTCGAGACGCTGTCAAGACAGCGTCGCGACGCTGCCTCTTAAACGCGCGTTCTGAATAAGGAAAAACGGTAGCGTCGGGACGCTTCCTATCGTAGCGTCTCGACGCTGCAAGCTTTACGCGCCTGATTTGATATGGAATGTGAGCGTCGAGACGCTCAAGAGCTAGCGTCTCGATGCTAGCCTGCTATTGACCGAGATTTGACTTTTTTCCACTTTTATTCTATTCATTCCTATGCATCTTTTCACGCCCCGAGCACCCGATTAACTCTGATATGGCATTATAGCTCCAATCCACCATTTCCTACAAAATAAACAATAAAGCACAATAAAATGGCCCAAACATCATAAAAGACTAGCTAAATTAAATAAGTAAAAGTAGCTAGCTATGCTCGCTATCAAATACCCCCAAACTTAAGCTTTTGCTAGTCCTCGAGCAAACTCTAAATCATACATACAATGGAAGAATGGATGCAAAAATCATAACTCAATCCTCAAGGCTCAAAAGTCAATAACCAAGCAAGCAAGAGATATGCACACAAGGACCAATGAGGGAGACAAATTAAAATTTTTCCAAAATTAACTTGCACAAGCGAGATCTAACTCAACAAGATCAGACTCTACTAGCCCGGGGTTGGATTATTAAACTCTCAGCTCATCTTCCCTCTACACTGGCACTAAGGCTTCACTAATGAGTTAATGCAACAAATTAGTTTGTTTATCTCCATACTTAGGTGCTTTTAATTAACAATCAAATTAAGCATGTATATGTGGCACTAGCTTTCACACACCCATTGCAGGGACCCTTAACCTGAGTTTTCTCTGGTTGGCCTAACTGATCACAACAGGGGTAGCTCTTTTTGCCTTAATCTTTATTAAACATTGCAAACTGTGCACAGGCCATGGCATAATAATTTTCTTTTCAACAGTAACAACAAGAATGATTTTTCGTTATGAACATAATAAGCAAATATTCTTTTCTTTCCTCCTAAGCAAGATCAAACATGCTAATTTGCAAAAAATTAACTCTTTAGCTCTACCCTACACCTATCGAGGTGACAACAAGCATATGAACCCAATAATTCGCTCCTAAGCATTCAAATCCAAATCTAGCCAAGACAAATACTCTACTCATGCAAGCCATCTCCTAGAAAAATTTTAAAAAGTCTCCCTTTTTGGGCACTTATGCTTACATCTCATCACAAGCTTGAAAATTGACAAGAAAGCCTATCCTAGGACATCATAATCATGCAAAAGTAGCATCCAGAAAACAACCATATGCATCATTCAAAGAAAGCTCAAAACTATAGCCCGAACTCAGATGCTCAAGAGCTCCACAAACATGCTAATCCACCCCCAAACTTAAAATATGCATTGTCCTCAATGTATAACGAAAATAAAGCATAAACAAGCATGAGAACAATAAAAGAATGACAGGAGTGAATAATACTGGCCTGGAATGATGATGACTTCTGGACCGAAAGCTTGGAATCTTGAAAGCTTGAAAGCAAAGGAGAGGAAGAAAACAAGACCTACAAACAAAAACAAACAATAAATCAAAAACAAAAGGGAAAAACACACTAAACTTACTTGGGTTGCCTCCCATAAGCGCTTGTTTAACGTCATTAGCTCGACGTGTTGCACGTGCTTCAAGGAGGCTTTTGTTCTGTGAATCCAACAGAGGTGCTCTTTCTTGCACCTTTCCTGTAGCCCATGTAAAGCACTTCATCTTTAGAGTCTTCAACTGCTTTAAATATTTCTTTTTCATTCTTGACTCTAATAGTGAGCTCCCTGCACTCAATATCTATGATCGCTCGCCCAGTAGCGAGGAATGGTCGTCCTAATATGACAGGCATTGAAGGATTTTCTATCATGTCCATAACATACACGTCAATAGGGAGGAAAAATCTACCTACTCTGATTAACACATTCTCTACAATACCAACTGGTCTCACCACAGATTGATCAGCCAATTGGAGCTTTACAGGAGTAGATTTAATCTCGCCTATGTCTAACTTCTTACACAAGGACAGTGGGATAATATTAATGCTAGCACCTAAATCACATAATGCTCGGAAAGAATAAGTACCAAAACTACAAGGAACAGAAAAACTCCCTGGATCTGCTACTTTTTCAGGTACTTTCTGTTGTACTCTGGTGCTGCATGTGGAAGCAAGATATACAGTGTCAACTTTCTTTTCTTTTCGCTTCTTTGCTAACCACTCCTTCATAAACCTGTTGTATTGGGGCATCTCTAATGCCTCTGCAAAAGGAATATTAATATTCAGATTCATAAAAGCATTCATAAATTTATCAAACTGAACCTGATTGTTCTTTTTCTTCTTTTTCTTTTTCTTTTCCTTGGGAACCAACAGTGTGGGAGAAGGAATAGGAGACTCAAGGTTAGGCTTTTCAGCCTCATCAGATGATGTGTCCTCCTCAGCTTCCCCTGTAGGCGTTTCATAGTCCTCAGATTCAGGTTCCTCTTCAGATTCCTCCTGGTGTACAGTGATTGCCTTACAATACTCCATTTGGGGTTTCTCTTGTTCAGCTGGGGCCTTACCTTTATTCATGGTGCTTACAACATTCACCAACTGTCCCAACTGATTCTCAATGTTCTTTATAGCTGCACTGTGGCCATTCACTGTTGAGTTGATAGCAATGACTGCCTCCTCTAGTTTGGTTGTCCTGTTACTTGACTCTGCAATGAAAGCTCCAACAAGATCTTCTAACTTTTTATTATCTTGAGTTTGAGGGGCAAAACCAGGAGGGTTAAGAACATTCTTGGTGTTTGCATAAGAGAAATTTTCATGGTTCCTATTGTTAGGGTGATAATGTGTAGGTGTAGAACTATTATTATATCCCCTAGAATTAAAATTTGATACATACTGAACCTGCTCGATGGTCTCCTCCTGAGGTCTAGATGCTAAAGCAGCAGCTGATTCAATTGACTGTGCACTCCCTGTACCTGAAAATTTCATAAAAGCATTGGCAAGGGAAGTCATCTGGGCCTGGAGTGCACTTACTTTATCAACCTCAAACACTCCAGCAGCAATCTTTTTGGGTGTAGACCGCTCAGATGGCCACTGATAGCTGTTGGTGGCCATATCCTCTAAAAGTGTGCGAGCGTTTTCCACGGTCTTGGACAACAGAGTCCCACCTGCAGCTGCATCAACAATCGTTTTTGTACTAGGAGTTAAACCATTATAAAACAACTGTACCTGAAGCCAATCGGGGTAACCATGCTGAGGACACTTCCTCAGTAGCTCTTTGAATCGCTCCCAAGCTTCGAACAACTGCTCATCATATTGTTGTTGGAATGTCCCAATCTCGGTCCTCAACTTGACCGTCTTTGCAGGAGGAAAGAATTTCTTTAAAAAGGCCTGGACCAAAGCATCCCAAGTGGTGATGCTCCCAGGGGTAATGGACTGCAACCAATCACGTGCTTTATCCTGCAAAGAAAAGGGAAATAAACGTAAGCGAATAGCATCCTCAGAGACACCATTAATCTTTACCGTCCCACATATATCCAAGAATGATTTAAGATGAGAATTTGGATCCTCAGTGGGTGATCCTCTTTATGCACAGTCTCGAGCCATCTGAATGAGACCGGTCTTCAACTCAAAGTTGTTGGCATTAATCGGTGCATAGACAATCCCCGACTGTTGCCCCTGAAACACAGGCTGAAAATAATCTCTAATAGGCCTAGGCTCCTCAGGTAGATTTTGATCTGCCATTTGAATAATTTCTCTATTTTCCCTTCGAAGCCTAAGAATTGTTCCTTCTATCTCGGGATCAAATGGTGCTAAAATTAAATCTTTATCCCTACGCATAAACAAACAAAACAATCCTAAAAAAGAAAGAAAACAATTATGGAATGAAATAAAGAAAAAGAAACAACTAATCTAAATATGGAAAATATAATCTAGAAAAGGAAACAAAGTAACCTAATATGGAATGCAAAAATAAATATGGCAAAATGCAAATAAGGAAACTAATCTAAAAAGGAAAAACAAGAAAAAATAAAGAAAAGATTACTCAACTAAAAGAAAACTAACCTAGAAAATAAAATATGGAAAGAAAGACAAATAAGGAAAAAAAATGCAACAAACCTCAAAAAGTAACAATACACCCTAAATTAAGATCAAGCAATTTTTCCACAATATCAATCTAGCTAAATGTGCCAATCCCCGGCAACGGCGCCAAAAACTTGATGTGGACTTTTCCTACCGCAAGCGCACGGGTCAAGTAATAATATAGTGAATAGTAAATTCGAATGTCGTCCTCTGGATTGAATTTTTAAGCAAACCGAGTATTGTGAATTATCTTGCCCAATTTTATTTAGGGATCAAAAAGTGACGAATAGGTGATAATAAAGCTAAATCAAAGCAACTAAAAAGAATGGAAATTCAATTGGGAAAACTACTTAGGGAATTGATTTCGCCAATTTCGCTTAGGATTGATTTTAAGGAGTAAGTTATTATGCACAATGAAATTATGAGCCAAAGACCCTTTAACCACAACTACCTCTCCCGAGTATAATTGATTCTCATGCAAATTAATCTACTTGATATCCCTATCTAAGTTTATTAACATGCAAGGCAATGAGATCTTTTAACCAATTTTAAAGATAATCTAAAACCGTCAAGAATTAGAAAGTAAACTTTATTCATGCAATCTTGAGCAAGTCTAGATCAAATCCCCTCTCCCGAGCTAGATTCGAAACTTAAATCATCCAACTAATGGCCAATTAATTGAAAGCATTAAATCAAGATTTCAAACACAATAACATTGCACAACTTAAACCATAAATCAATCCATAAACTTAATCAACTACATCAATCCCTAAGCTACAAGTTTAGTTCTTCATGAATGGAAATACAATCTCAACAAAACAATTGAAAGCCATAAATCTAACTAAAGAAAGAAAAGGGAAAAGAAAACTCAATGTAGGCCGAGTCCCGACGTCCCCGTCACGATCCCCACGAACAATGGGTTGATTTCCAAGTTTCTCCTTTGTTTTCAGCTCCAAAAAGCCTCTATTCTGTCCTCTTTACGGCTCCAAAAGGTCCCAAATTGATCTCCCCTAAAACCTAGCTGAAGTGAAGCTTATATTCTGATTTTTCGTCGAAGCGTCGAGACGCTGTCAAGACAGCTCGCGACGCTGCCTCTTAAACGCGCGTTCTGAATAAGGAAAAACGGTAGCGTCGGGACGCTTCCTATCGTAGCGTCTCGACGCTGCAAGCTTTACGCGCCTGATCTGATATGGAATGTGAGCGTCGAGACGCTCAAGAGCTAGCGTCTCGACGCTAGCCTGCTATTGACCGAGATTTGACTTTTTTCCACTTTTATTCTATTCATTCCTATGCATCTTTTCACGCCCCGAGCACCCGATTAACTCTGATATGGCATTATAGCTCCAATCCACCATTTCCTACAAAATAAACAATAAAGCACAATAAAATGGCCCAAACATCATAAAAGACTAGCTAAATTAAATAAGTAAAAGTAGCTAGCTATGCTCGCTATCAGGAACACTAAAGGAGACTGCTTTTGAAGGATTGGAATTCCCAATTCCGTTACAGCGGAAGCAATTGGATCGTTAGTAAATTAATTTTGTTCTACAAAATACCAATACATTAGCAAAAAGTTAAGCGATGAGAAACATACCTCTGTTGACCACTCTTGATTTTGAACCAAGCATCAACAATTGGGACACCACCAATTGATCTTCCCCGCTATGACTCTGAGATTAGGAACGTAGTTGTGGGACTACCTAATCTTAAATGGGAAAAACTCTAGAGAGAAAATTCTTCCTAGAGTTCTTGGGTTGAGAGAATATGAAAGGGAGGCAAGAGAGAATGCAAGAGTGTATTCTTGTGGCCTTATGTTGTAGTACCTAAACCCTAGGGTTAGTGTTCTATTTATAGGAGAAAGACCATGAATAAAATATTCATTTAAAATCAATTATTTCCATAACTGATTTAATCTTTTCCATAACTAATCAATTTCATGACCAATCAATTCCATAATTAATTAATCTTTTCCATAAATGATTGATCACTTCCATAAGTGATTAAATCATTTCCATAAATGATTAATTACTGCTATAAGTGATTAATCATTTCCATAATTGATTAATTTCCAATTAATTAATTCTTTAATTAATTAATCACCAATTAAATATCATATATTTAATTTCAGACCTTCTATTAGTTAATTAATTAATTACCCAATTAAATATCATATATTTAATTTCAGGTCTTCAATTAATTAATTCTATAAAATGAATCAAATTCATATTAAAATTGGAACTCCTTCCAATTCTCTTATATCCTATAAATTTAATATGAATCAAATTCATATTTGAACTTCTTCAAATATTTATTTCTCTCATAATAATAAAGTTTAATTTCAAATTAGACTTTACATTTTAATGTATCATTATACATTATATTAATTTGTATCTCATACAATTAACTTAATTCCCAATATGAATTTAAACTATTCAGATTCTCTCAAGATATAATTGTTCCTAATTACTCTTTACGAGCTAGTACGGGGACCTAATGGACCTACAGATCAGAAGCTCCAATGATATGAGGTTAACCGATTAAACTCATTAATCAGGTTAACCAATATTCACTAACTGTGGGTCATTCCACTAAAGACCCACAACTGAACTATTCTCACTGTAGAACATTTCTGTGTCCACGGATATAGACCTATACCCGTAAGTTAATCCTTCACGAGTGTTCGTAATCACGGCTGGGTCAAATTACCGTTTTACCCCTGTGTTACATCTGTCTCCTTAAGTACCAGTGCTCCTCTAATGAACAACCTGTTTATGGTCCAACCATTAAACAAAAAGTCCCTCTCGGGCCAGTGAGAGGGCAGGATTCCTTTGTTCAAGTCCTGGAGAAACCACTTAAGGGAACACTCATGTACTTCTCCAAGAAGTGGGAAGGAGTGAATTCCATCTTGTATTGTCATGTCCCAAGCCCCCCACTCGTTCTCGTCCCCAAGAAGGTAGGCTTGTTGAGTCGGCGTGCAGGCCACTCTCACCCATGCTAATCAAAGGAAAATCCCTCGTGAGAAGGAGTTCATGACACACTCAGGATTAAGACTGAGTTACCTAGGTCGTCCTATTGAAAGAGTAACCTAACTAGTTAACGGTGTTACATCTAGTGGTTTACTATTTCGTGGTCTGGTCTTATGCAAACTTGATAACTGCCCAAAAGGTAGTTATTTAGGCCTCATTTATATAAGGATTTGTGTGTCTTTAATGCTTAATAGGGTTGGTTTTAGAGAGATATTACATGTTTTAACCCATTTGGAAGAATGGAAGCTTTGGAAATTATTTTGTGTAGATTATGCTGCTGGGCGACTAGAGGGAGCAAATTCTGTGCTGCAGCAAAACTGGGAGCAGAAACTGCCACATCACAGCTTGTTAGCCAACTTCATGAACCGACTTCTGTTGAGTTATTTTCGTGATAAAGGATCAAGGAGAGCCTTACACGTGTCCTAGTTGACCTAATTCAAGCCTCTCATCCTTCTATAAAAGGAAGTAGCCGTCAAA
Organism: Luffa acutangula; assembly: GCA_036850905.1. Taxonomy (NCBI): domain Eukaryota; kingdom Viridiplantae; phylum Streptophyta; class Magnoliopsida; order Cucurbitales; family Cucurbitaceae; genus Luffa; species Luffa acutangula. Next base: position 29,062,032 of record CM072087.1, on the reverse strand, counting down.
GTCAAAGGGAATTCCATGTTTTCCCTTGGAAGCCGAATAGTGTAGAGAGATTGAAGATTATCAAGAACACCATATTCCGCAAGCTGATTAGGGAGTTTACTTTCTTTATTAACTTGTGGTTATGGACATGCATACTCAGATTGTAATTCGTATTCCTATGCCTATTATGAACTAAGTAGCTTAGGGTGTTGGTTAGGAATAATGTCTAGTAATAAATTGACTATCGCATTTTGGTTAATTGTTGTGTGTATTTCCATTTTATGCCCGCCTGGCCAGCCGGTGTGAATAGCTCTCTCTAGTTTCAGGGATGATTTAGAGAGTGTGTGGCAATTATCCACACTACGATCATTGTGTATTGGTGAACGCCAGTGACTGAGCTAGGGATAGCCAGTTGCCTAGTGCTTGATCGGTCGTACTTCATTGGGGTTGAAACACATCCCAAAAGATCCAGAGTTCCGGGAGGAATCCGCTAATAATACTGCGAGAAATGCATGATCAATAATATTGCTAGAGCATATCTTAGAACAATCACTAAAGCCTAACCAGCGCCTGTCTTTAATCTGTCTATCTATTTGTTTACTTATTGTACTGTCCTTTATTTTGCTTCAGCATAATTCCGATAAAACCCAATCATTTTATTATTCTTGAAACCATTAAAAAGTTACACAAAAAAAGGTAGAGTGGAAACTCATTCAGGGCTCGGATTGATAATATTACTTGCTGTAGACTGTGTATACTTGCACAGGACTTCTGGAGTATTTTATACTATATTTTTACTCACTCTAGGAACCCGACAAGTTTTTGGCGCCGTTGCCAGGGACTTGAATAAGTTTTTATCTGATCTATTTTGTGTATGTGTTTTAGTGGTTTGGTGCTAGAACTTTTTGATTGTTTCTTTTGTTTTTGCAGGTGTGATTTTGGTGCTTGAGCGATCCGCCTGGGGTACGGTTTGAGCTTGATCCAGAAATTGAAAGGACATTTAGGAACAGAAGGAGGGAGCAGCGCAGAAACCAGATGGAGAACGTGCCGCAACGTCCGCAGGTTCCTGAAGGTCCAGCAGCAGCAAACCCCCAGCAGAATCTGTTGCTGCAGCAAAACCCACTGTTTGAGCAAAATGAGCAGCGAAATAATCAGGCTGAGAATCCTATCTTGATAGCGAACGATAGGACCAGAGCCATTCGAGCGTATGCTGTCCCAATGTTTAATGAGTTGAATCCAGGGATTGCACGTCCCCAAATCCAAGCGGCAAATTTTGAAATGAAACCGGTAATGTTTCAGATGTTGCAAACCGTGGGGCAATTCCATGGTTTGTCATCTGAAGACCCTCATTTACATCTTAAGTCTTTTCTAGGAGTTAGTGATTCTTTTGTAATTCAAGGAGTGCCTAGAGATGCTCTTAGATTAACTTTGTTCCCGTATTCTCTTAGAGATGGAGCAAAGTTATGGTTAAACTCTTTTGCTCCAGGATCAATTAGGACGTGGGATGAGTTAGCTGAAAAATTTTTGAGTAAATATTTCCCACCTAATAGAAATGTGAAATTAAGGAGTGAAATAGTAGGGTTTAGGAAACTTGAGGATGAGACTTTTAGTGAGGCTTGGGAGAGGTTTAAGGAGCTTTTACGAAAGTCTCCCCACCATGGGTTACCTCACTGTATTCAAATGGAAACGTTTTACAATGGTTTAAATGGAGTAACCCAAGGTATGGTCGATGCTTCGGCTGGAGGGGCCCTTTTGGCAAAAACTTTTGATGAAGCTTATGAAATTTTAGAAAGAATATCTATTAATAGTTGTCAGTGGTCGGATGTTAGAGGCACAAATAAAAAGGTTAAGAGTGTATTAGAAGTTGATGGTGTGTCCACCATTAGGGCTGATCTTGCAATGATTGCTAACGCTCTTAAGAATGTGACAGTGATTAGTCATCAGCAGCCACCAGCTATGGAGCCTGCAGCAGTGGTGAACCAAGTCACGGACGAAGCATGTGTCTATTGCGGTGAAGACCACAACTACGAGTTTTGCCCCAACAATCCAGCGTCTGTGTTTTTTGTAGGTAATCAGAGGAACAACCCTTATTCTAACTTCTATAATCCAGGTTGGCGCAACCACCCCAACTTCTCATGGGGAGGTCAAGGAAATAACGTACAAGCGCAACAGAAGAAGAACCAGCCGGGATTTGCTAAAGCGCAGGTAATGCCCCAGCAAAATAAGCAGGCTTTGCCCCAGCAAAATTCGGGAAATTCTCTCGAGGCGATGATGAAAGAATTTATGGCTCGTACAGACGCTGCAATTCAAAGTAATCAAGCTTCGATGAGAGCCTTGGAATTGCAAGTGGGTCAGCTAGCTAATGAGCTGAAGGCAAGACCTCAAGGGAAACTTCCATCAGATACTGAACACCCTAGAAGGGAAGGTAAGGAGCAGGTAAAGGCAGTTACTCTTAGGAGTGGTAAGCCATTAGAAGAAAAAATAGAGTCTAGAAAGACCCAGGATTTAAATAATAATAATAATGTTGTTGTCGAGAAAGAGTTGGAGCCTGGTCAGGGTGCTGGAGGCAGCAATAAAAATGTTGGAGCATCTGGTTCTGTGCCAGATGTAGAACCACCATATGTGCCGCCCCCACCTTATGTACCACCTCTACCTTTTCCACAAAGGCAAAAGCCTAAGAATCAGGATGGTCAATTTAAAAAGTTTTTAGAGATTCTTAAGCAGTTGCATATAAATATCCCTTTAGTAGAAGCTATAGAGCAAATGCCTAATTATGCTAAATTTCTTAAGGATATTTTAACTAAAAAGAAGAGGTTAGGTGAGTTTGAAACTGTATCTCTTACTGAGGAGTGTAGTGCTATTCTTAAGAATGGGCTACCCCCCAAGGCTAAGGATCCAGGATCATTTACTATACCTGTGTCTATAGGTGGAAAGGAATTAGGTAGAGCACTATGTGATTTAGGTGCAAGCATTAACCTTATGCCTCTTTCGGTCTATCGAAAGCTAGGTATTGGTGAAGCTAGACCTACCACAGTTACACTCCAACTAGCTGATAGGTCTATCACATATCCAGAGGGTAAAATTGAGGATGTCTTAGTGAAAGTGGATAAATTCATATTTCCTGTTGATTTCATTATTTTAGATTATGAGGCGATAGAGATGTCCCAATTATTCTAGGTCGTCCATTTTTGGCTACTGGTAGGGCGTTAATAGATGTTCAAAAAGGGGAATTAACAATGAGAGTTTGTAATTAGGAAGTAAAATTTAATGTGTTTAAGGCCATGAAGTATCCAGACGAGATGGAAGATTGCTCTTTCATTAGGATTCTGGAGAACACAATTGTTGAGACAGCAATTCAGGAGTCGGCTAATAAGCATTTGGAAAATCATGGAGAGGTTAGTATAGAGGATTTAGAAGTTTGTTCTTTAGACAGAAAAAAAGAAAAAGAATTGTTTAGGTGTGAGGATGTTTTTTAGTCTTTAGATTTAGATCAAAGAAAGGCTCCCCCAATTAAACCATCCCTGATTGAGGCACCTACTTTAGATTTGAAGCCCTTACCAGATCATCTAAAGTATGTGTATCTTGGGGAAAGTGAGACATTGCCCATTATTGTTGCATCAGATTTAATGTCGGAGCATGAGGAGACATTAATAAAGTTGCTGCAGCAATACCACAAGGCTATTGGTTGGACATTGGCTGACATTCAGGGGATTAGCCCATCTTTTTGTATGCATAAAATCACTCTAGAGGAGGGGTCCGTGAGAAGTATTGAGCAACAAAGAAGACTTAACCCTGCAATGAAAGAAGTGGTTAAAAAGGAGGTGATTAAATGGTTGGATGCTGGTATCATTTATCCGATTGCAGACAGCAATTGGGTGAGCCCTGTCCAATGTGTTCCTAAGAAAGAAGGTGTCACTGTGGTAAGCAATAAAGACAATGAGTTGATCCCAACTAGGACAGTAACTGGTTGGAGGGTTTGCATGGATTATAGGAGGCTTAACAAAGCCACCCGTAAGGACCACTTCCCTTTGCCATTTATTGACCAGATGTTGGATCGATTGGCTGGTCAGGCCTACTACTGTTTCTTGGATGGTTATTCTGGGTATAACCAGATTACTATTGCTCCTGAAGATCAGGAAAAAACCACTTTCACCTGCCCTTATGGGACGTTTGCTTTCAGGCGAATGCCTTTTGGCCTTTGCAATGCTCCAGCAACATTTCAGCGGTGTATGTTAGCAATTTTTTCTGATATGATTGAGTCCACTGTTGAGGTCTTTATGGACGATTTTTCAGTTTTTGGAGGGTCTTTTCAGAGTTGTTTAGATAATTTAGGTAAGGTGTTAAAAAGATGTGAGGATACCCATCTAGTTCTTAATTGGGAGAAGTGCCACTTCATGGTGAAGGAGGGCATAGTGTTAGGTCATAGGATCTCTAAGAATGGTCTAGAAGTTGATAGAGCAAAAGTTGAGGTTATTGAAAGATTAGAATCACCGAATTCAGTGAAGGGAATTCGGAGCTTCTTAGGGCATGCTGGATTTTATAGGAGGTTCATAAAGGATTTTTCCAAAATTAGTAAACCTCTTTGTAACTTATTGTGCACTGATCATGTTTTTGACTTTAATGCAGATTGTAGGAAGGCTTTTGAAACATTGAAGGCTGCTTTAATCTCAGCACCCATTCTCTGCGCACCTAATTGGAATTTGCCATTCGAGATAATGTGTGATGCGAGTGATGCGGCAGTAGGTGCAATGTTGGGGCAGAAGCAGGGCAAATTTATTCATCCTATATATTATGCAAGCAAGGTTTTAAATGAGGCACATGTCAACTACACAACTACTGAAAAGGAGTTGTTAGCTGTTGTGTTTGCTTTTGAGAAATTCCAGCCATATTTGGTTGGATCCAAAGTCACGGTGTTCACGGATCATGCAGCAATAAGGTATTTAATGGCAAAGAAAGATGCAAAGCCTAGACTAATTCGTTGGGTTTTATTACTGCAGGAGTTCGACTTGGAGATAAAGGACAAGAAGGGATCAGAGAATGTCATTGCAGATCACTTGTCTCGTCTTGATCCATCATCATCTTTGCTGGAGCAATCTGCCATTTCCGATTCTTTTCCGGATGAACAGCTTTTTGCTGTTCAGGTAAAGGTAGTCAGGGATGTCCCTTGGTATGCTGATATTGCCAACTTTTTAGTGAAGGGAGTCACTCCTATTGATATGGATTGGAGACAGAAGAAAAAGTTTAAGCATGATGCAAAATTTTTCTATTGGGATGAGCCATTTTTGTATAAGCAATGCTCTGATGGTATTATTCGTAGGTGCGTTTCAGGTGATGAAGCAACCGAAATCCTGGAGCAATGTCACTCTTCGCCGTATGGAGGCCATTTCAGCGGTCAAAGGACAGCTATGAGGATTTTGCATTGCAGATTCTTCTGGCTTACCTTGTTTAAGGATGCCCACTGGTTCTACAAGCAATGTGACGCTTGTCAAAGGAGAGGAAACTTGGGGCCTAGAGATGAAATGCCTCTTACTTACATTTTAGAAGTTGAACTATTCGATGTATGGGGTATTGATTTTATGGGGCCATTTCCCCCTTCTAATGGCAATTTTTTTATCTTATTGGCAGTGGATTACGTGTCCAAGTGGGTAGAGGTCATCGCATGCCATCAGAGTGATGCCAAGACGGTTTCGAGGTTTCTCCAATCGCACATCTTTGCGCGGTTCGGGACACCTAGAGCTCTAATAAGTGATGAGGGTACACATTTTGTTAATAATATCTTAACTAAGCTTTTAGCTAAGTATGGAATCAAGCACAGGATAGCTACCCCCTATCACCCACAGGCTAATGGTCAAGCTGAGATAAGTAATAGGGAAATTAAATCAATTCTAGAAAAAGTAGTCCATCCATCTAGAAAGGATTGGTCTTTTAGGTTGGATGAGGCTTTTTGGGCTTATAGGACAACCTATAAGACTCCTCTAGGTATGTCTCCCTATCGGTTGGTATACGGGAAAGCTTGCCATTTACCATTAGAGCTGGAACATAAAACGTTTTGGGCTTTGAAAAAGTTGAATTTTGATCTGAGTAGTGCAGGAGCAATGCGAATGCTGCAGCTCAGCGAATTAGAAGAATTTCGTCAATTTTCTTACGAAAATGCGAAAATGTATAAAGAAAAGACTAAGCTGTGGAATGACAAGAAAATAAAATCTAAAGAATTTGTCAAGGGTCAGAAAGTTTTGCTTTATAATTCTAGATTAAAACTATTTCCTGGAAAATTGAAATCTAAATGGTCAGGACCATTTACTGTGGTTGAGGTTTTTCCCAATGGAGCAATTACTTTGCAGGATGAGAAAGATGGGAGAGTGTTCAAGGTGAATGGACAGCGTGTCAAGCATTATTGGGGAGAGGAGTTTCAGTCAAAATATCCTTCCCTAAAGTTCGTTGATGATTGAGAGAGCAGGATTTTTGTGGGAGCATTTTACAGAGCAAAATTTTGAGCTCCCAGGATTTGTATTGATTTTATTTTTCGTTGATTTGATTTTAATTGCGGTTAGGTTAGATTTGATTTTGCGAGATTTATTAGATTTTGTCTTTAAATATTTGATTAGATCTTATCTATTTTGTTTTGAATTTGATTTGATTTTCGGGTTATTTATTTAAATTATCTTTCAATTATCTTTTAATTAGTTAGATTTTATTAGATTTTATCTAGATTTTATTTTCAGTTATTTGAATTCTAGTTTTGATTAATAGAGATTTTCTCTAATTTATTCGGCTTCTTTTGAAAATAAAAGATTGGGATAATTGGTTAAAATTCAATTTGAATTTAAAGAAAAAAACCTTTGATTTTTCTTGCTTTGAAATTTAAATTCCATATCTAAGATTCAGCAGGTTCAGAAGATTGTTGCAGCAAAGATAATGCTGGAGCAAATTTCTTGTATGCATAGGACGGATTTTAGTGTGAGTAATTATTTTTACCGTTGGGATTTTTGAATTTCTATGGGCAGGTGAATTGCAGGGATGTTGCCACATGTCGAGAAGGGACAATCCAACGGTTTATCCGTTGACAGCATGTCGTTATTTCCCATAGATGATTGGAGTTCCACAATTTTACCGTTAGGGATTTGAATTGCGACTTAATTGTGAACGGTGAAACCATTTATTACGGAGCAAATCCTTTCGGTTAGGATTTCAAATTGCTGGAGCCTTATTTATTTGCAGACATTGGTAAGTCTTCTTTCTACGTTGCCTTCTTGTTTCAATCTTGCCATCTACGTTCTTTCTTTCTCCTTTACATTCTCTGCAAAACCCTTTGGGTTATCTATGGCCAAAACAAGAGCTAGGAAAGAGAGGGAGAGTGAAGAAGAGGAGGTGTCGGTCACGCCGGAAGTGCAAAAAGGAAAAACCAAAAAGAAAAGAACGCCGGAGGAAAAGGAAGCAAAGAAAAGGAGAAGGCAGCAAAGGGCTGCAGAACAGGAGGAAGTTCAGGAGGTGGCAGACGTTGTTGCCACTACTGCGGAAGAAGGAATTATTCAAGAACCTGAAGTACAAAACCCAGATACGGTTCAAGAAAAGATTGCTGAGAAAAATCAAGAAATAGAGGTTGAAGAGCAGGCTGAAGGTGAGCCTAACAAGGGGAAAACATCGGAGCTGGCGCAGGAGGCTCATGTTGATGTCATTATACCTGAACCACCCAGACGCTGTCGCATCAAGAGGAAGGCGGGTCGCGTGAGGGTGATTCGGAACACTCCATCGCCTCCAACGTCGGACTCTGAGGAAGAAAAAAGGGAAGATGAGAATAAGGAAAAGGAAGAAGAGGCAAGAAAGGCAGAAGAAGAGCGTTTGCGCGAATAGAGAGAAAGCAAGGGCAAAGGAATTGTCGAAGCATCGGGAGAAATTGAGGAGCCGAGGGCACCATTCATTCGCTTCGTCAACGATCTTGCTCGAGCAAAATACCAGGAGGTGCTGAAACGGGACTTCTTGTTCGAACGAGGATTTGGCAGTGATTTGTCCAGGTTCTTGGAGTCTGGAATAGTGAATCTCGGGTGGAGGCAATTTTGTGCGAAACCAGAACCTGTCAATTCCAACATTGTTCGGGAATTTTACTCCAACCTTGACGTTAAGAATGATTTTGAGGTTATCATTCGAGGAGTGCCTGTACAGTGGAGTCCTGAGGCCATTAATGAATTGTTCGATCTCCAGGATTTTTCGCATGCCGTTTTTAATGAGATGGTGGTTGCACCATCTAGTGATCAACTGAGTGCGGCTGTCCGGGAGGTAGGCATTGAAGGGGCTCAATGCAGGGTGTCGCAGACGCGGAAGCATACGTTTCAAGCTGCTTATTTGAAGAGTGAAGCCAACACCTGGATGGGTTTCATCAGGCTACGCTTGCTGCCGACAACACACGACTCCACAGTATCTCGGGACAGGGTATTTCTTACCTTTGCCATTCTTCGCTCAATGAGTATTGATGTAGGAAAAATTATTTCTTCTGAGATTGTTGATTGCTGGAAAAAGAAGGTGGGGAAGCTGTTCTTTCCAAACACTATCACAATGTTATGCAGCAGGGCAGGAGTGCCCACGGTTCCAGAAGATATGATCATGACTGATAAGGGAATCATTGACACACCTAATCTGGCGCGACTTCAGCGTACGCAAGAGGCTCGCCAAGGAGGGTTGGTGTATGGCATTAATCAGATCCTAGAGCAACTGACAGTGTTGACCAGTAGGTTAGAATTTGCTGAAAGGCAAGCTCAGACCTACTGGACTTATGCTAAAAGGAGAGATGATGCGCTCAGGGGGGCCTTGCAAACCAATTTCTTAACACCATATTAGGCCTTTCCAGTGTTTCCCGATAATTTGTTTAATCTTTGGATACCACCCCCACCTGTTGAACGAGAAGAGGATGTTAATGAGGAGCAGGGTCAGGAAGACTGATTGATGAATTGACCTGGAGCGAGCATTACTTTTGTTTTTGAATTTTTGTTTGCTCGCGCATATTGACCCTGCTGGATGCTTTGTCTGCTTATTTTCTTTTTAATTTTTCTGCTTACAAAAATATATCTCTGCTATGTAATTTTTCTGCTTACAAAAATATATCTCTGCTATGTAATTTTTCTTATTTTTAATGAAATTTCTTGATGTTCCATTCCATGAGCACTGAGTAATTCTAACTTAACTATTTTCTTCTGAATTTTTGAAGATTGGACTGATTACGCTTAATTAGATCAAGGTATTCTGATCTCCAGAAACCTTTTGCTTGAGCATTTCTTCTAGCCTGGACTGTTGCTGCGACAAAGAAGATTTTGAAGGTAGTATTGACTTATATGATCCACTTTAAGCCTAATCCTAGTCCCATGTTTAGTTTAAAAATTCAGATAGAAAAATTTAAGTTTGGGGGTATAGTTGCTTAATTAATGATTCATTGGGGACAATGAATAATTCAAGTTTGGGGGACTTTTTGCTACTCCAATTATTTTGCTCGAGCATTCCTCTCCTTCAAAATTAAAATTTGCTAGGTTATTGAGTAACCGAGGACATTTGTGATACCCACAGGTTGTCTTCGCGTCAAAAGATGACCTAGGAAATGTGAAAAAATGAGAAATATGAGGAAAAATTATTTGCTGAAAAATTATTTGTTGAAAGATTTTGCTGAAAAGAATTGATAGAGCAAAAGCTTTGAAGGATGAATGATGATCCAGTAGTTTTTCTGTCTCCCAGAACTTAGGTGAGCTTCATCATAAAATGTCGCCATTCTGAGGGGCAAGAGATAGAATAACTAAGGATTTTTGAGCTTTATAATGAGTATTGAGCCTAGTTGGTGATAAGCTTGAGGCAAGGGTATACTGCACCATAAAGTGGGTCATCCCGTGCTTAAGAGCTTATGACTGTAAGGCTGCTTTGAGTCTGATAAATAATGATATAAACCCCTTTAAAAATATGTTTTGAAAGGTCTGATAATATAGCTAGGCTGTGGTGAGTTCTTAGAATTAAGTTGAAAAGTGGTGATTATTTGTCCATGCCGGAGGAATCATTTTGCTGTAGCAGAGCTTGGTTTTGCAGAGTGCTCAGGTAAAGGTTAAAGGTAGTGTTGGACTGTCTGGTTTGATTAAGCTATTCTTTGTCTAATATTTTGAATTCTTGAAGGAAGGTTGGTTAGCATTGCTCGGGGCACGCAATAGTTCAAGTTTGGGGGTATGATAACTGCCCAAAAGGTAGTTATTTAGGCCTCATTTATATAAGGATTTGTGTGTCTTTAATGCTTAATAGGGTTGGTTTTAGAGAGATATTACATGTTTTAACCCATTTGGAAGAATGGAAGCTTTGGAAATTATTTTGTGTAGATTATGCTGCTGGGCGATTGCACGGAGCAAATTCTGTGCTGCAGCAAAACTGGGAGCAGAAACTGCCACATCACAGCTCGTTAGCCAACTTCATGAACCGACTTCTGTTGAGTTATTTTCCTGATAAAGGATCAAGGAGAGCCTTACACGTGTCCTAGTTGACCTAATTCAAGCCTCCCATCCTTCTATAAAAGGAAGTAGCCGTCAAAGTCAAGGGGAATTCCATGTTTTCCCTTGGAAGCCAAATAGTGTAGAGAGATTGAAGATTATCAAGAACACCATATTCCGCAAGCTGATTAGGGAGTTTACTTTCTTTATTAACTTGTGGTTATGGACATGCATACTCAGATTGTAATTCGTATTCCTATGCCTATTATGAACTAAGTAGATTAGGGTGTTGGTTAGGAATAATGTGATTACTGTGCTTCATCTCTAGTAATAAATTGACTATCGCATTTTGGTTTATTGTTGTGTGTATTTCCATTTTATGCCCGCCTGGCCAGCCGGTGTGAATAGCTCTCTCTAGTTTCAGGGATGATTTAGAGAATGTGTGGCAATTATCCACACTACGATCATTGTGTATTGGTGAACGCCAGTGACTGAGCTAGGGATAGCCAGTTGCCTAGTGCTTGATCGGTCGTACTTCATTGGGGTTGAAACACATCCCAAAAGATCCGGAGTTTCGGGAGGAATCCGCTAATAATACTGCGAGAAATGCATGATCAATAATATTGCTAGAGCATATCTTAGAACAATCACTAAAGCCTAACCAACGCCTGTCTTTAATCTGTCTATCTATTTGTTTACTTATTGTACTGTCCTTTATTTTGCTTCAGCATAATTCCGATAAAACCCAATCATTTTATTATTCTTGAAACCATTAAAAAGTTACGCAAAAATAGGTAGAGTGGAAACTCATTCAGGGCTCGGATTGATAATATTACTTGCTGCAGACTGTGTATACTTGCACAGGACTTCTAGAGTATTTTATACTATATTTTTACTCACTCTAGGAACCCAACAAAACTCATTGCATAGGATACCCCCGCTCGCATGTCTCCTACATGGACACCTTGGATCATATACGTCTATATCGAATACAAAGAAGGTCGTATCACATAGTGTTACCAGGATAAGGTACCCAGCCTTATCCTTGTACTATAGACCTTTTAGGTTGTTACTTGAACACCGATCCCTGTATGTCCCCACATACTAGTTCAAGTCACATGTAAACAACCTTGGATCTTAGTTTATTGGATTTGGGTCAAATTGTGCAATATTTAACAATAACACTTTATTGTAGAAACTCAATAACACTTTACTAAACAAGTATACAATTTGTTTACATTTACTATCTATGAGTTTTAGGGCATAAAACCCAACAGCTTTGATATCCACCGAAGCTAGAGTCACCAATCCCGATGAATCTATAGGATTCCCTTGGAAAGGAGTCCCATAAACGTAATAGGACTCGAATAGGGCACTAGGTTACCCATGACCACCGCATTAGAAAATAGATGACCTCTCTCCTCGTACTTACTCCCTAAGCCACTTGACCCTGAAGCAAAATCTGAGACACTATCTCCCATGGAATAAAAAGTTGAGTGAGTCAAGGTACTTCCAAAACCAGGGAAAGAATTAAAAGAAAAAAAAGAGACACCAAAATGGGGATGAAGCTCGTGTTGGGTTTTATGCCCTAAAACTCGTAGATAGTGAATGTAAACAAATTGTATCCTTGTTTCAATAAAGTGTTATTGAGTTTCTACAATAAAGTGTTATTGTTAAATATTGCACAATTTGACCCAAATCCAATAAACTAAGATCCAAGGATGTTTGTATGTAACTTGAACTAGTATGTGGGGACATACGGGGATCGATGTTCAAGTAACAACCTAAAAGGTATATGGTACAAGGATAAGGTTGGGTACCTTATCCTGTTAACACTATGAGATACAACCCGCTTTGTATTTGATACAGATGTATTGATCCAAAGCGTCCATGTAGTAGACATGCAAGGTAGAGTATCCTATGCAATGAGTTTGCATAAGACCGGACCACGAAATAGTCAACCATTAGTTGTAACACCGTTAACTAGTTAGGTTACTGTTTCAATAGGATGACCTAGGTAACTCAGTCTTAATCCCGAGTGTGTCATAAACTCCTTCTCTTGAGGGATTGTCCTTTGATTAGCATGGGTGAGAGTGACCAATACGCCGACTCAATATGCCTTCCTTTTTGGGGACAAGACTGAAGGGATAATAGCCCTTTCGCAGTGGAAACGATCAGAACCTTTTTCTCAGTTTTTAATTCGGATTAAAATACTAGTACGTTGTAAAACAATAAATTTTACAGCAACAAAAATATAGAATATACATGCTATAAAAAGGTTACAAAAGCATGCAAGATCTATTAGAGATAATCCTAAATTATGCTAATAGATCCTAATGATCAAGGGATTGTGTAACACTTACTTTGTAGGATGATCTTGAACTGTTTTGCCTAATTCCCTTGGAAAATTGCACCAAAGACAGCAACTCGAAGTCAACCCTTTGCTGGAAATTCTCCCAATGATGTGAACACCACCAATAATGCAACACCGGTATCCTCACAAGTGAATTGCTAGAGGAAGTTTGTGGGAACTTGAATTTCTAAGGATTTTCTGGAGAGAATTCTCAAACTCTAGGATTCTTTGTGTAACCAAAACGCAAAGAAGTGAGAGCTTGTGAGAGAGAGGCTTCACGTTCGAGAGAATAGGGTTTTAGTCAAAATAACTGAACCACTCCCCTATAAACTCTCTCATCCAAACGTGTATAACCAAGTGGGAGCACAATTCTCCAACAGTTAATTTTAACTGATGAATGAATTATTTCAATTAATAAATAAATAAATTATTAATTAACATGATTAAATTAAATCGATATTTAATTTAATAACCAATCATATAAATCAATTTTATATAATTATACCACATAATCTAAAGTTTTAATATAATTTAATTAAATCAAATTTAATTAAATTTAAATTAAAACAACATATTAATTAATTCAACAATTAATTAATATTATAATTAAATATCATATATTTAATTATATCTCTCTCACATAAACCATAGACTTAATGTACATCAAATGTGCAGTAATTATAACCTATAGTTTTAATATGAATCAAATTCATATTTAAACTATTTATTCAAACCTCTCCGAATATTCAATTCTTACTTAGAAATTTTCCTCAACGCCCTTAGTGAGCTACTGGTGAGACCTAATGGACCTACATATCAGAATCTCCAACGATATGAGATTAATTGACTAAACTCATTAATCAAGTTAATCAAATTTCGTTAATGTGGTTCATTCCACTATAGAACCACAACTGCACTCTTCTCACTGCAGATATATTTCTGTGTCCACAGATATCGACCAACAACAACAAGTTAGCCCTTCACGTGCGTTCGTACCCCAGCTAGGTCAACTTACCGTTTTACCTCTAGGCTACCTCTTCATCCTTAAGTACCAGTGCTCCTCTAATCAACAACATGTTTGAGGTCCAACGAACAAACAGAAGTCCCTCTCCTGCCATAAGGAGGGTAGGGCCCATTGTTCAAGACTCGGAGACACAACTTAAGGGAACACACCTCTACTTACCCTAAAGATGGGAAGGAGTGAATTCCATCTTGTAAGACTATGTTCCCAGCTCTCCACTCGGTCTTGTCCCCAAAATGGTAGGCTTATTGAGTCGGCGAATAGGCCACTCTCACCCGTACAAATCAAAAGACAATGCCTCATGGACAGGAGTCCATAATCCACTCAGGATTAAGGCCAAGTTGCCTAGGTCATCCTAGTGAAATAGAAACCGAGCTAACTAACGGTGTTACAGTTAGTGGTTAACTATTTCGCGGTTCGGTCTTTGTGCAAACTCATTGCACAGGATACCCCCACTCGCATGTCAACTACCCGAACGCGTTGGATCTTTGTGTTTGTATCAAAATACAAAGCGGGTCGTATCCATAGTGTCACCAGGATAAGGTACCCAGCCTTATCCCTATACTACAGACCCTTTAGGCTAAAACTTGAACATTGATCCCCGTATGTCCCTACATACTAGTTCAAGCCTCATTCTATTAGCCTTGGATGTTTAGTTTATTGGATTAGGGTTGATAAGACAAGATATAATACAAACATTGAATAATACATCACTTTTATTAATGTTCGGTCAAATGTACATTTAGTATCTACGAGTTTTAGGGCATAAAACCCAACAAACTCCCACTTGAACTAAATCTCAAGTTAAAGGGAAAGTATATACAATATAATCCAAAGCTAGAAATGGTACATGTATGTTGTACATTACATGAAACGAAAAATATACAAAATACAATAAACTAGGGCATCCTTACACCTATTACACATCTCCCACTTGCCCTAGATTACGCTATATACATATCTCGCAGACCTAGACTTTCTAGATGACCCTCAAACACTTTAGCTTAGAGGGCCTTCGTAAACGGATCAGCAATGTTGTGCTCTGAAGCGATCTTGGTCACGACCACATCTCCTCGTTGTACAATCTCTCGAATCATATGATACTTTCTCCCTATGTGTTTACCTCGTTTGTGGCTGCGAGGTTCCTTTGAATTGGCTACAACCCCACTGTTGTCACAGTATAACGTAATGGGCAAGTTCATATTTGGAACAACTTCCAAATCAGTCAAGAACTTCCTTAGCCAAACAGCTTCCTTGGCTGCTTCACAAGCAGCTACAAACTCAGCCTCCAAAGTGGAGTCTGCTATGCATCATTGCTTTATACTTCTCCAAACTACAACTCCCTCATTAAGGGTGAACACTGACCCTGACGTGGATTTCCTAGAATCCTTGTCAGATTAAAAGTCAGAGTCGGTGTATCTAGTGAGAACTAACTCTTTAGCCCCAAACACCAGCATGTAGTCCCTCGTTCTCCTAAGATACTTGAGGATTCCTTTAACGGCGGTCCAGTGGTCTAACCCTGGATTTGACTGATATCTGCTGGCAATCCCTACTGCATAACAGATGTCAGACCTCGTGCAGAGCATAACATACATTAAGCTACCCACTGCAGAGGCGTAGGGAATCCGTCTCATATCCTCAACCTCTTGAGGTGTCTTAGGAGATTGTTCCTTAGATAGGTGAACCCCATGCCTGAAAGGCAACAAGCCCTTCTTGGAGTTTTGCATCGAATATCGGGCCAACATCTTGTCGATATATGTTGTTTGAGATAGAGCTAGCGATTTGTTCTTTCTATCCCGAATAATCTGGATGCCAAGAACATACTGGGCCTCACCCAAATCTTTCATTTGGAATTGAGCCGCTAGCCAATCTTTGTGAGAGTGGCTCAGTATCGCCGACTCAATAAGCCTCTCATTTCAGGGATAGGAACGGGTAGATAGTTGGGGACATAGTCGTGCAAGAAGGAATTCACTCCTACCCGAATTAGGGATAGTAGAGAGGTTGTTCCCTTAAGTGCTGACTCTGGGGCTTGAACAAAGGGATCCCGCCCTCTCATTGGCCCGAGAGGGACTCGGTTTATTGGTTGGACCATAAACCAATTGTTCATTAGAGGATCAGTGGGACTTAAGAAACTAGAAGTACTATAGGGGTGAAACAGCTTTTTGACCTAGCTATAGCTACGAACAACCTGTGAAGGATCGACTTACTAATCATGGTTAAATCAAGTGGACAGAAATATATCTATAGTGAGGGAAGTGCAACTATCGGGCTATTGTTGGGTTCCTAGAGTGAGTAAAAATGTGGTATAAAAAGACTCTAGAATTCCTGTGCAAGTATACCCAGTCTGCAGCAAGTAAGATTATCAATCCAGAGTCTGAATTAGCTTCCACTTTATCTATTCTGTGTAACTTTCTAATCGTTTCAAAGATGGTAAAAAATGATTTGGTTTTATAAGAATTATGTTGAAGCAAAATAAATGACAGAACAACAAGTAAACAAATAGGCAGACAAGTTAAAGACAGGCGCTGGTTAGGCTTAGTAATTGTTTTAAAAGATGCTCTAGCAATATTATTGAACATGCAAACTCTCGCAGTATTATTAGCGGATTCCTCTCGAAACTCTGGATCTTTTGGAATGTGTTTCAACCCCAATGAAGAACGACCGATCAAGCACTAGGCAACTGGCTATCCCTAGCTCATTCACTGGCGTTCACCAATACACAATGATCGTAGTGTGATTAATTGCCACACACTCTCTAAATCATCCCTGAAACTAGAGAGAGGTATTCACACCAGCTGGCCAGGCGGGCATAAAATAAGAATAAGCACAACAATTAATCAAGTTGCAATAATCAATATATTATTAGAGATGAAGCACGACAACTACATATTACTTAACCAACGCCTAAAGCTACTTAGTTCATAATAAGCATGGAAACATGAATTACAATCTGAGTAGGCATGTCCATAATCACAAGATAATAAAGAAAATAATAATCTCCCTAATCAGCTTGCGGATGAATGTGTTCTTGGTGGTCTCCAATCTCTCTATACTATTTGGCTTCCAAAGGAAATTTGGAATCCCTTTGACTTGGGCGGCTACTTCCTTTTATAAAAGATAGGAGGCTTGAATTAGGTCAACTTGGACAAGTGTAGGGCTCTCCTTGCTCCTTTATCCCGAAAATAACTCTAAGAGAAGTCGGTTCATGAAGTTGGCTAACGAGCTGTGATGTGGCAGTTCTGTTCCCAGTTTTTCTGCAGCACAGAATTTGCTTCCTCAAGACGCCTAGCAGCATAATCTGCATAAAGTAATTTCCAAGGCTTCCATTCTTCCAAATGGGTTAAAACATATAATATATATCTAAAACCAACCCTATTAAGCACAAAAGACACACAAATCCTTATATAAATGAGGCCTAAATAACTACCTTTTGGGCAGTTATCAGCTGTAATGGAGTGTCCCAGTAGCTAACGAATGTTGGCTAGCTTGGATAATGAGATTAGTCGGTTAGCCTCGAATCATTGGAGCCCATGATCTATAGGTCCATTAGGTCCCCCTACTAGCTCATATCGGAATAAAGCCTAGAACAAAAGATAGGAAACTCTAAATCGTTCAAAAATGGGAAATAGGGCATTATCGTAAAATGTGTTTGACACTATGTTTTAATTATGAATTAAATTAGGAATTGAGAGATAAGGTATTTAAAAGTGTTTTAAATACCATATATATGTATTAGGAATCATATATAATTCATGGCACTAGGTGATAAAGATTAATTGGATTAATCATGTAAAAATTACTTGGAAATGTCCCAATTAATTGCCTAGAAATCAATTTCAATTTTGAATTCAAATTGGAATGAATTGCAAGCTGAAAATTCAGAATTAAGATTCATATCATAGTGGATTTAGTGGCATTCCCACTCTTGCATGATGATGCATAGTGGAAAACAACACAACCATGCACTAGTTGCATGTGTTGTGAATTAAACACCTAGGGCCCGTTTGGTAACGTTCTCGTTTCTTGTTTCTGTTTCTTCATTTTTAATAAAGAAAAATAGAATTTCATGACCCCAACACCTCCACATTCAATAATAATAAACCTATATTCTTATTTATGTTTGGAAAAAATTAGAAACAAGAACAAAAAAGGAGAAACTAGTTTTAGTTGTTCCCAAAAGTTCTATACAAATTTTGGGAGTGTTTCTAAAAAAGGAGAAACAAGAAACATACATAGTTATTAAATGCTTAGATTTCTTAATAAAATTAGAAACAAGAAACAAGAAACGAGAACGTTACCAAACAGGCCCCTAGAATCCACTTTGAGTTGCATTTTCACCATGTGTCTAGTGTCATGAAGCTTGTCTTTGCATGGAAGAGGTCTATTTAAGAGCTTGAATCAGATTCAAAGCTTAAGAGAGCCTTTTTCCTTACTGCTTTGCTGTTGGAATTTAGACTCAAGCTCTCTCATCTCTCATACTTCTCCATTGCTTGATCCTTCAAGCATTCCCTTCCCATTCCAAGGAGTTCCTCATTAGTGAGCTACAAAGGTTGGTGTTCTCTAAACTCTCTGTTCTAACTTTTCTAGAACATGCATGCTTTAGGAGTAAAATTGAATGAGTTAAGTGCTTCTGATCTTCAGTTGCTTCCGCATGTGTTATATGAACACCTTCATCTTTTACGTCAGACAGATACCCTACATCATTCCCAATAAGTAGGATGTCGTCAACATAAAGTACGAGGAAAGCTACTTTATTCTTGTTGATTTTCTTGTATACACAAGGTTCATCAACATTTTGGTCAAAGCCAAAAGATTTGATCGCAGTATCAAATCTAATATTCCAAGATCTGGAGGCCTGTTTCAACCCATAAATGGATCGATTCAGTTTACAAACCTTTTGCTCCTGACCTTCGGTTATGAACCCTTCGGGCTGAGACATAAAAATACTCTCGTCAAGATTGTCATTCAAAAAAGCAGTCTTGACATCCATTTGCCATATTTCATAGTCATTAAATGTGGCAATGGATAAGAGCATTCTTATGGACTTAAGCATAGCAACTGGAGAAAAGGTTTCTTCATAATCCACCCCTTCTCTTTGGGTATAACCCTTTGCTACAAGTCTTGCTTTGAAAGTCTGAACTTTCCCAGCAGCATCTCTTTTCCTCTTATAGATTCATTTACACCGAATGGGTTTGACCCCTTCAGGTGGATCTACAAGTTCCCAAACTTGATTGAAGTACATAGACTCCATCTCAAGGTCCATGGCTTTGGCCCACTTGTCTTTATCTACGTCATTCATTGCCTGACAATAAGACAATGGATCTTCTACGCCGTCATTAGGTATGACTACTTGTGTTTCCGTTAAACCCAAGTAGCGATCAAGTTGTATCACAACCCTCCCATTGCGTCGAAGCTCTCCCACTACGTGAGGAGGACTAGATTGACGAGAAGAACTGGATTCTCCAACAACTCTTGTTGAAGGACCAAGTTCATCAACAACTCTTGTTGAAGGACCAAGTTCATCAACAACCCTTGTTGATCCTTTTGTAGCTTCTCCTAATACTAACTTACTTCGTGGTTTATGATCTCGAATGTGGTCTTCCTCCAAGAAAGTTGCATTTGTTGATACAAATACTTTATTTTCGTGAGGGCCGTAGAAAAGACCATCTCTCGTTTCTTTCGGGTATCCTACAAATTGGCATATTCTAGTACGTGGTTCCAATTTCTTAGGATTTGTCACTAGCACATGTGCAGGACAACCCCAGATACGAAAGTAACGCAAACTAGGTTTACGCCCCTTCCATAACTCAAAAGGAGTTTCAGAAACACTTTTTGAGGGAACGTTGTTAAGAATATGTACTGCAGTCTCTACTGCATACCCCCAAAATGAGCTAGGCAATTGAGCATAGCTCATCATAGATCGAACCATGTCTAACAAGGTTCTATTTCTCCTTTCTGATACATCATTCTGCTGAGGTGTTCCAGGTGCTGAGAGTTGGGATTGGATTCCATGTTCTATCATATAGTCCTGGAATCTTTGATCCAAATACTCTCCACCTCTATCTGATCGAAGTGTGTTAATTGTTTTACCTAATAGGTTTTCTACCTCAGTTTTAAACTCTTTAAACTTTTCAAGAGCTTCAGACTTATGGCCCATTAGGTATAAGTAACCGTATCGAGAATAATCATCTATAAAAGAGATGAAATATTCATAACCACCTCAAGCCTTTACATTCATTGGACCACAAAGATCCGAATGTATCAGTTCAAGTGGTTCTTTCGTCCTATAACCTTTTCCAGTAAAAGGCCTCTTGGTCATTTTACCCTCGAGACACGATTCACATGGTGGTAAAGATGTATCTTCTAAATCAGTTAGAAGTCTATTTTTAACCAAACGATCGATCTGATCGATGTTAATATGACTGAGACGAAGGTGCCAAAGATACGTATTGTTACTTAGAGGAGAAATCTTTTGCCTTTGTTTTGAGTTTCGGCCGTTTTAAACATTTCATGACTTAAAATAGCCTTAGCGTCGGTAGGTCTTAACACATACAAATTATTCTCACGCTGAGCAGAACAAATAAAAAATATCATTTCTTGAAATAATAGCTTCATTAAGCAAGAAAGAAATTGAGTATTCTTGTTCTAACAAAGCTGAAATAGAAATAAGGTTCCTCTTAATTCTAGGAACCAAATACAAGTTCTCTAAAATTAAATACTTATTTCTAAAGAATTATTTTGCAGCTCCCACTACACAAGCTGAAACGACCTCTCTTGTTCCAACCTTGAGAGTCATTTCACCATCAGCCAGCTGTTGGAAATCATTTCCCTGAAAAGAAGAGCAAACATGATTAGTGGCTCCCGAATCCAATATCCAGGCAAACTCATCATGTTCTACAAGACAGGTTTCTAAAACCAATTTATCGAATTTACCTTCTTTTTCTCTCTTCTTCTCAGCTAGGTAACGGGGACAGTTGCGCTTCCAGTGACCATCCATATTGCAGTGGAAGCATCTGCCTTTATCGGCCACGACCTTGGCCTTGCCCTTACCTTGCACAGCTTGCACAGGAGCCTTCCCCTTGTCTCCCTTCCTCTTTTGGATTTGCTTCGATGAAGAAGCCTGAGGTACACATTTAGTCCCTGAGGATGAACCCTTCAGGAACTCCTTTTTGGAATGGGCCATATTGGCCTCTCCTTTCACCACATTTTTGCCCTTGCTTTTCAGCATGGACTCATAAATCTGTAACTCCGAGAGGAGGGTAGTCAGGTTGAACTGAATTTTGTTCATACTCGCATTAGTCCTAAACGACATATAGCTTGTAGGAAGTGAGTGAAGGATGAACGCAACCTGACTGCGCTCGCAGACTATCCCGCCATTCTCCTCAGTAATGTTGAACTGGTTTATCATATCTAGGACATGTTCCCTGACAAACTGACCTTTTTGCATCTTGGCGTTGAAGAAGTTCTTCAAGGCATCGTGGTGGAGCTAATAGGACGGGAGTCCAAACATCTCCTGCAGGGAATTCATAATCTCCCTGGCAGTTTCCACGTTCTCGTAACGCTTGACCAAGACTTTAGATAAACCGACCAATATATAGACTTTGACCTTTTCATTGGCCTTCGTCCAGCGTTCGTGGGCATCTTTTACTGCCTGAGCGGCAGTGCGAGGGGGAACGGGAGGACATTCCTCCGTCAAGACGAACCTAAGATCCTCTACCATGAGTATGGTGTTTAAGTTCGATTTCCATGTTGGAAAATTCTCGCCCGTTAGTCTTTCATTTTTAAGCAAGGAAATAATAGAGGAAGACATTGCTGAAAAACAAACAATTGACCGTATTAGTTATCTTTGCCTTAACCCATCACACAAGCAATACAAACAATTGCATACATCCAATCAATTTTGCAAACAAACAATCAAAGAACCCTAATAAAACTATTGATTGTGTTATGCAACGATGCTTTAGAGGTTTAGAAGAACAGCCACCGAAGGGTGATTAGTTGTTCCTCCTCTAAAATGAGACTCTTCTCAGTTAATTTCTAATACCAGAATAACTCATATTCCATTAGACATTAACCACCGTTGTTCGATCAAGGATTTGTTAACTAATTAACTCCTCCCCGTAAGTGTAACCCTCCCACTTTCAGATCTCAGAGGCACAGACCAACAGGCTACCATTAGGAAAGACAACTGTTGGTAATTAGCCTAAGCGATCCTATCCTATTCAGGAGTTCACAGTGTTCTGAATCCTATGATCAGGCCCTCCGAAGGGGTGGTTGCTCCGGAGCAACACGCAGGCGGATCATAGGAATCTCACGTTGTGACCTAGGGGTGGAGACCGAGGGATACGTTGACATGCGTCCCGCTCCCACTTACTATAGTCACTTTCCCCATTCACCTTGATATTGATCCATGCAAACACTTTCCGAAGGGAGTCCGCGCTAAAAAGACACGAAGCCGAGCATGGATCTCACGGTGTGAACTATACAGGGACGTAGAAGCAAAATTCAATTTAAATTAAGTTTTGTAATTTTCCTCCCACTAAAGTAACATATCGAGTGTTTTAGGGTTTGATTAGGCCTAGATAAATCTGGCTAAGTCATTTATCTAAGTCTAGTCCTATTATAACTATTATAATAAGACCTAATGTCTAGGTGCATTAAACCAATTTAATTTACCTAGTGACATTATTCTAACATTAACCTGTGATTAATTCAACTCCGGTGTTCCAGATCAGTTCCCAGGTAGGAAGTGTTCCGTATACCGTCAACTTAAAAACCTCCAATCCTTAGACAGAACTTCACTGGTAGAGTTCCCTTATAATCTCAGGAATGTTTGCCCTACTTAGTTCATTAAAACTATTTAAAAACTAAGTAAGAATTTCTAATCCTATTAGAAAATGATCTTAGGTCTAATTAATTTTAACTCATTAAAATTAATTCATTTTAACCTAAGATCCTATGTGAGCATGCATATCTTGATTATAGATTGACGGTTTCTAATCATAAATTTTAAACTATTTCAAAATTTTAATGATTAGCCCTATAATCATGCATACTATAGTTTAAATCAATTAACAATCATATTCAAATTAATCAAATTTAAACTATACAACTCTGCATTGCATGAAAATTAATATAACTTTTATATTAACCTATGGATGTTTCATGCCCAATGCAACTTGATTTCCATTTTTAATAAATTAACAATTAATTATTGCCAAAAATGGTAAATCACAGTAGCATGCAGCAAACAATTCATTTTAAATATAACTCTTATATTAAAACTATGTAATTGCATGCATCATGCTATCTCATTTTCATGATTATTACAAAACTCAACTATATATAAATCAATCATGAAAATCCATGCATTATCATCCAAATATTATAATCATATTATAACATACATAATGCATGAGCATGCTTTATAACCTAAGGTGGGATTATTATTTAAATGACATCCACAAAGCATTTAAATAGCGAATAAACCGGTTTAATTGGCCCCTAGGATAATTAAAGCAAAAATTACTCTAATTAAAGCTTTAAAACTATCCTATTACATAATATACAGCTCCAAAACTGGTCTAGAATCCACGAACCGACCCGAACCGCTTCGAACCGGCCTTGAAAATCTCAAACTACCCAAGAAACGGGTTGAACCGGACCGAACCGGCCCGGACTCAACCCCAACCGCACGAACCAGACCTGACAGGTGTCTGGAATTCACATCTGCACGAAACCCTAACCGCCGCACGAAATCGCGACAACGTCAAGACGCTTAAGGCACAACGTCCCGACGCTGGCGCGATTTCAACCGTTGGTTGGGTGAAATCGCAACAGCGTCGGGACGCAATAGGCCAAGTGTCCCGACGTTGTATGTTGGATTTAATGTTCTATAAACTCGTAGTTTGTAAATCATTAAACATATTCTATTTCCAATAAAGATATTATTGAGGTTATTCAGTAAAAGATGTTATTGAATATGTAAATTGCGAATGATTAACCTAAATCCAATAAACTAAGATCCTTGGCTATAAAATGAATACTTGAACTATATGTAGGGACATAGCATAGGATCAAGTTCAAGTTTATAGTCAAAATAGTCTATAGTATAAGGATAAGGTTGGGTACCTTATCCTGGAGACACTATGGACGCGACCCACTTTGTATTAAGTACAAACGATGAGATCCTAAATCGTTCATGTGGTGACATGCGAGTGGGGGCGTCCTATGCAATGAGTTTGCATAAGACTGGACCACGAAATAAGTCACTTTCTCTTTATAACGCTGTTTACTGAAGAAACTGACTATTTCTCATAGATGACTGTTGGGTTCCTAGAGTGAGTAAAAATATAGTGTAAAATACTCTAGAATTCCTGTGCAAGTATACACAGTCTGCAGCAAGTAATATTATCAATCCAAGGTCTGAATGAGTTTCCACTTTATCTATTTTGTATAACTTTCTAATGGTTTCGAAGATAATAAAAATGTTGGGTTTTATCGGAATTATGCTGAAGCAAAATAAATGACAGAACAACGAGTAAACAAATAGATAGACAGATTAAAGACAGGCGCTGGTTAGGTTTCAGTGATTATTCTAAGATATGCTCTAGCAATATTATTGATCATGCATTTCTCGCAGTATTATTAGCGGATTCCTCCCGGAACTCTGGATCTTTTGGGATATGTTTCAAACCCAATGAAGAGCGACCGATCAAGCACTAGGCAACTGGCTATCCCTAGCTCAGTCACTGGCGTTCACCAATACACAATGATCATAGTGTGGAGAATTGCCACACACTCTCTAAATCATCCCTGAAACTAGAGAGAGCTATCCATACCGGCATAAAATAAGATTAAGCACAACAATTAACCAAAATGCTAAAGTCAATTCATTACTAGAGATGAAGCACAGTAATCACATTATTCCTAACCAACACCCTAAGCTACTTAGTTCATAATAAGCATAGGAATATGAATTACAATCTGAGTATGCATGTCCATAACTACAAGTTAATAAAGAAGGTAAACTCCCTAATCAGCTTGCGGTTGATGGTGTTCTTGATGATCTTCAATCTACCTATACTATTCGGCTTCCAAGGGAAAACATGGAATGAATTTGACTTGGACGGCTACTTCCTTTTATAGAAGGATGGGAGGCTTGAATTAGGTCAACTAGGACACGTGTAAGGCTCTCCTTGATCCTTTATCACGAAAATAACTCAACAAAAGTCGGTTCATGAAGTTGGCTAACGAGCTGTGATGTGGCAGTTTCTGTTCCCAGTTTTGC
The DNA here is from genome assembly GCA_036850905.1 of Luffa acutangula. Taxonomy (NCBI): domain Eukaryota; kingdom Viridiplantae; phylum Streptophyta; class Magnoliopsida; order Cucurbitales; family Cucurbitaceae; genus Luffa; species Luffa acutangula. The sequence continues at coordinate 29,036,941 of CM072087.1, read as the reverse complement.
TGCAGCATAGAATTTGCTCCCTCCAGTCGCTCAGCAACATAATCTGCACAAAATAATTTCCAATGCTTCCATTCTTCCAAATGGGTTAAATCATGTAATATCTCTCTGAAACCAACCCTATTAAGCATTAAAGACACACAAATCCTTATATAAATGAGGCCTAAATAACTACCTTTTGGGCAGTTATCATACCCCCAAACTTGAACTATTGCGCGTCCCGAGCAATACTAACCAACCTTCCTTCAAGAATTTCAAAACATTAGACAAAGACTTAGCTTAATCAAACCAGACAGTCCAATACTACCTTTAACCTTTACCTGAGCACCCTGCAAAACCAAGCTCTGCTGCAGCAAAATGATTCCTTCAGCAGGGACAAATAATCACCACTTTTCAACTTAATTCCAAGGACTCACCACAACCTAGTTATATTATCAGACCTTACAAAACATATTTTTAAAGGGGTTTATATCATTAATCATGAGACTTAAAGCAGCCTTACAGTCATAAGCTCTTAAGCATGGGATGACCCACTTTATGGTGCAGTATACCCTTGCCTCAAGCTTATCACCAACTAGGCTTAATACTCATTATAAAGCTAAAAAATCCTTAGTTATTCCATCTCTTGCCCCTCAGAATGGCGACATTTTATGATGAAGCTCACCTAAGTTCTGGGAGACAGAAAAACTGTTGGATCATCATTCATCCTTCAAAACTTTTGCTCCGTCAATATTTTCAGCAAAATCTTCAACAAATAATTTTTCAGAAAATAATTTTTTACAATTCCTAGGTCATCTTTTGACGCGAAGACAAACTGTGGGTATCACAAATGTCCCCGGTTACTCAATAACCTAGCAAATTTTAATTTGAAGGAGAGGAATGCTCGAGCAAAATAATTGGAGTAGCAAAAAGTCCCCCAAACTTGAATTATTCATTGTCCCCAATGAATCATTATATAAGCAAGTATACCCCCAAACTTAAAATTTTTCTATCTGAATTTTTAAACTAAACATGGGACTCAGATTAAGCTTAAAGTGGATCATATAAGTCAATACCACCGTCAAAATCTTCTTGCCGCAGCAACAGTCCAGGCTAGAAGAAATGCTCAAGCAAAAGGTTTCTGGAGATCAGAATACCTTGATCTAATTAAGCGTAATCAGTCCAATCTTCAAAAATTCAGAAGAAAATAGTTAAGTTAGAGTTAGTCAGTGTTCATGGAATAAAAACATTCAGAAACTTCATTAAAATCATAAAAAAAACATTACAAAGCAGAGATATATTTTTAACGCAGAAAAAATAAAAAGAAACAAGACAAACAGACATTTTTAGCAAACGGGGTCAGATATGCGCGAGCAAACAAGATGATAAGAACAAAAATAATGCTCGCCGAAGATCTTTTCATCCATCAATCTTCCTGACCCTGCTCTTCATCATCATTTTCTTCTTCTCTTTCAACCGGTGGGGGCGGAATCCAGGGGTTCAACAGATCGTCAGGGAATATGGGAAGGGCTGGGTATGGGTTTGAAAAATTTTCTTGCAGCTCCCTCTTCAAACTGGCATCTCGATTCTTAACATAGGTCCAGAAGGTTAAAGTTTGTCTTTCAGCAAACTCCTGCCTGCTGGCCGAAAGTGCCAGTTGTTCTAGAATCGAGTTGATGCCATGGATAAGCCCACCTTGACGTACCTCCTGCACACGCTGGAGTCATGCCAAATTGGGCGTATCTATGATCCCCTTGTCAAACAGGATCACATCTCCTTCATCCACCGGAACCCCTGCTTTTCTGCACAGCATCTGTTCGGAAAGAATAGTTTCCCCACCTTCTTTTTCCAACATCCAGAAATCTCATTCGCAATTATCCTCCCTACATTAATACTGAGAGACCGTAAGATGGAAAAAGCTAGGAGAACCCGTTCCCTGGAGATTGTCGAGTCATGTGTTGTTGGAAGCATCTTCTGTCTAATAAATCCCATCCATGTGTTCGCTTCCCTTTTCAAATAAGCCGACTGGAATGTCCTCTTCTGAGTCTTTGATAACTGCCACTGTGCCCCTTCAATTCTTACCTCCCTTACAGCCTCACTTAGTTGCTCATCAGATGGCGCCACAGCCATCTCATTATACGCCGCATGGGGGAAGTTTTGAACGTTGTACAGTGTATTGATAGCACTTGGACTCCAATCCACCTCGACTCCTCGGACAATTACCTGAAAACCATCCTCCTTGACAATGTTAGCATTAAATTCACGCACCACCTGTGCGTTTACCGATTCAGGCTTCGCACAAAACAACTCCCAGTCGTGGTCTGCAATACCAATCCTCAGAAACTATGGAAGATCACCACTGAAACCGCGCTCGAACAAGAAATCCCTTTTTAGAAGCTCAGCGTATTTTGCTCTGGCAAAATTGTTGACGAAGCGATCAAATGGAACCTGCTGTTCTTCTATCGCCTCGTGTTCTTCCGATGCTTCAGCAACAGTTTTGCCCTTCTCTGCCCTGCGCTTGAGCAACTGCTCTTCCTCCGTCTTCTTATCTGTTTCTTCTCTTTCTTTGTCCTCAGCTTCTTTCTTCTCTCTTTCCTCTCGCTCTGCCTTTTCTCTCTCAGAATCTGATGATGGTGGTGATGGGGTATCAGTCCGAATCACCTGAATACGACCGACCTTTCTTTTTATGCGGCGGCGTTTTGGTGGTTCGGGCATGATTTCCTCAACACGAGCTCCTTGGTCCTGCTCGTTTCCTCTTTCAGACACTGTGTTTACCTGCTCGTCTCTCACCATCTCAACCTGCTGTTCTTGATTCTCCTCAACATTTTTCTCTCGAGCCGTATCTGTATCCGCAAGTCTCTGATCAGCCTCTCCTGGGGTATGTTCTTGCGGTTCTTCCAGGTTTTCTTCAACCACTGCAGCAGCCTCATCCTCTGTCACTTTTTCCTATTCTTCCGCCCTCTGTTGTCTCCTTCTTCTTTTAGCTTCTTTCTCCTCCGGTGTTCTTTTCTTCTTAGTTTTCACTTTTGGAACTTCGGGGGTAATGGGTATTTCTTCTTCACTCTCCCTCTCTCTTTCTTTCCTCACTCTTGTTTTGGCCATGGATAACTCAAAGGTTTTCGCAAAGAATGAAAAGGAGAAAGAAAGAATGTAGATGGCAAGATAGAATCAAGAAGACGAAGTAGAACGAAGACTTACCAATGTCTGCAAATAAATAAGGCTCCAGCAGTTTGAAATCCTAACCGAAAAGATTTGCTCCGTAATAAATGGTTTTACCGTTCACCATTAAGTTGCAATTCAAATCCCTAACGGTAAAATTGTGAAACTCCAATCATCTATGGGAAATAACGGTATGCTGTCAACGGCTAAACCATTGGATTGTCCCTGCATGACATGTGGCAGCATCCCTGCAATTCACCTGCCATAGAAATTCAAAAATCCCAACGGTAAAAATAATTACGCACACTGAAATCCTTCCTATTCGTACAAGAAATTTGCTCCAGCATTATCTTTGTTGCAACAATCTCCTAAACCTGCCGAATCTTAGATACGGAATTTAAATTTCAAAATAGGAAAATCAAATCTTTTAATTTCAAATTGAACTTTAACCAATCAAATCAAACTTAATCTTTTATTTTTTTCTCAAAAGAAGCCGAATAAACAAAACAACATTCAAATAAATTAAATCTAGATAAAATCTAACAAAATCTAACTAACTAAAAGATAATTGAAAGATAATTCAAATAAATAACCCGAAAATAAAATCAAATCAAAACAAAATAGATAAGATTTAATCAAATATTTAAAGACAAAATCGAATAAATCTCACAAAATTAAATCTAACCTAACCGCAATCAAAAATCAAATCAACGAAAAATAAAATCAATACAAATCCTGGGAGCTCAAAATTTTGCTCTGTGAAATGCTCTCGCAAAAATCCTGCTCTCTCAAACATCATCCAACCTTAGGGAAGGATACTTCGCCTGAAATTCCTCACCCCAATAATTTTTCACACGCTGTCCATTCACCTTGAACACTCTCCCATCTTTTTCATCCTGCAAAGTAATTGCTCCATTGGAGAAAACCTCAATCACAATAAACGGTCCTGACCATTTAGATTTCAATTTTCCAGGAAATAATTTTAATCTAGAATTATAAAGCAACACTTTCTGACCCTTGACAAATTCTTTGGACTTTATTTTCTTGTCATGCCACAGCTTAGTCTTTTCTTTATATATCTTCGCATTTTCATAAGAAAATTGACGAAATTCTTCTAACTCATTAAGCTGCAGCATTCTTATTGCTCCTGCACGACTCAAATCAAAATTTAACTTTTTCAAAGCCCAAAATGTTTTATGCTCAAGTTCTAATGGTAAATGGCAAGCTTTCCCATATACTAACCTATAGGGAGACATACCTAGAGGAGTCTTATAAGCTGTCCTATAAGCCCAAAGAGCCTCATCCAACCTAAAGGACCAATCCTTTCTAGATGGATGGACTACTTTCTCTAGAATAGCTTTAATTTCCCTATTACTAATTTCAGCTTGACCATTCGCTTGTGGGTGATAAGGGGTAGCTATCCTATGCTTAATCCCATACTTAGCTAAAAGCTTAGTTAAGATATTATTAACAAAATGTGTACCCTCATCACTCACAAGAGCCTTAGGTGTCCCAAACCGCGCAAAGATGTGCGATTGAAGAAACCTTGCTACTGTCTTGGCATCACTCTGATAGCATGCAATGGCCTCCACCCACTTGGACACGTAATCAACTGCCAATAAGATAAAAACATTGCCATTAGAAGGGGGAAATGGCCCCATAAAGTCAATACCCCATACATCAAATAATTCAACTTCTAAAATATAAGTAAGAGGCATTTCATCTCTTGGCCCCAAATTTCCTCTCCTTTGGCAAGCATCACATTGCTTGTAGAACCAATGGGCATCCTTGAATAACGTAGGCCAGAAAAATCCGCAATGCAAAATCCTCATAGCTGTCCTCTGACCGCTGAAATGACCTCCATACGGCGAAGAGTGACATTGCTCCAGGATTTCCTTTGCTTCAGTACCTGAAACACACCTACGAATAATACCGTCAGAGCATTGCTTATACATAAATGGCTCATCCCAAAAGAAAAATTTCGCATCATGCTTAAACTTTTTCTTCTGCCTCCAATCCATGTCAATAGGAGTGACTCCCTTTACTAAAAAGTTGGCAATATCAGCATACCAAGGAACATCCCTAACTACCTTTACCTGAACAGCAAAAAGCTGCTCATCTGGAAAAGAATCGAAAATGGCAGATTGCTCCAGCAAAGATGATGATGGATCAAGACGAGATAAATGATCTGCAACAACATTCTCTAATCCCCTCTTGTCCTTTATCTCCAAGTCAAATTCCTGCAGTAATAAAATCCAACGAATTAATCTAGGCTTTGCATCTTTCTTTGACATTAAATACCTTATTGCAGCATGATCCGTGAACACCGTGACTTTGGATCCAACCAAATATGGCCGGAATTTCTCAAAAGCAAACACAACAGCTAACAACTCCTTTTCAGTAGTAGTATAGTTGACCTGTGCCTCATTTAAAACCTTGCTTGCATAATATATAGGATGGATAAATTTGCCCTGCTTTTGCCCCAACATTGCACCTACCGCAGCATCACTCGCATCACACATTACCTCGAATGGCAAATTCCAATTAGGCGCGCAGAGAATGGGTGCTGAGATTAAAGCAGCCTTCAATGTTTCAAAAGCCTTCCTACAATCTGCATTAAAGTCAAAAATATGATCAGTGCACAATAAGTTACAAAGAGGTTTACTGATTTTGGAAAAATCCTTTATGAACCTCCTATAAAATCCAGCATGTCCTAAAAAACTCCGAATTCCCTTCACTGAATTCGGTGGCTCTAGCCTTTCAATAACCTCAACTTTTGCTCTATCAACTTCTAGACCATTCCTAGAAATCCTATGACCTAACATTATGCCCTCCTTCACCATGAAGTGGCATTTCTCCCAATTAAGAACTAGATGGGTATCCTCACATCTTTTTAACACCTTTCCTAAATTATCTAAACAACTCTGAAAAGAACCTCCAAAAACTGAAAAATCGTCCATAAAGACTTCAACAGTGGATTCAATCATATCAGAAAAAATTGCTAACATACACCGCTGAAATGTTGCTGGAGCATTGCAAAGGCGAAAAGGCATTCTCCTAAAAGCGAATGTCCCATAAGGGCAGGTGAAAGTGGTTTTCTCCTGATCTTCAGGAGCAATAGTAGTCTGGTTATAGCCAGAATAACCATCCAAGAAACAGTAATAGGCCTGACCAGCCAATCGATCCAACATCTGATCGATAAATGGTAGAGGGAAATGATCCTTTCGGGTGGCTTTATTAAGCCTTCTGTAATCCATGCAAACCCTCCAGCCAGTTACTATCCTTGTGGGGATCAACTCATTATCTTTATTGCTCACCACAGTAACACCTCCTTTCTTAGGAACACATTGGACAGGGCTTACCCAATTGCTATCGGCAATTGGATAAATGATCCCAGCATCCAACCATTTAATTACCTCTTTTTTAACAACCTCTTTCATTGCAGGGTTAAGCCTTCTTTGTTGCTCAATACTCTTAAAGGATCCCTCCTCTAGAGTGATTTTATGCATACAAAAAGATGGGCTAATTCCCTGAATATCAGCCAATGTCCAACCTATAGCCTTGCGGTATTGCTACAGCAACTTTATTAAGGCCTTCTCATGCTCCGACATTAAATCTGATGCAACAATAATGGGCAATGTCTCACTTTCCCCAAGATACACATACTTTAGATGATCCGGCAAGGGTTTCAAATCTAAAGTGGGTGCCTCAATCAGGGATGGTTTGATTGGGGGAGCTTTCCTTTGATCTAAATCTAAAGACTCAAAAACATCCTCACACCTAAACAATTCTTTTTCTTTTTTTCTATCTAAAGAACAAAATTCAAAATCTTCTACACTAACCTCTCCATGCTTCTCCGAATGCTTATCAGCTGAATCCTGTATTGCTGTCTCAATAACTGTGCTCTCCAGAATCCTGATGAAGGAGCAATCCTCTATCTCGTCTGGATATTTCATGGCTTTAAAGACATTAAATTTCACTTCCTCAATACAGACTCTCATTGTTAATTCTCCTTTTTGAACATCTATTAATGCCCTACCAGTAGCCAAAAATGGACGACCTAGAATAATTGGGACATCTTTATCAGCCTCATAGTCTAAAATAATAAAATCAACAGGAAATATGAACTTATCCACTTTTACTAAGACATCCTCAATTTTACCCTCTGGATATGTGATAGACCTATCAGCTAGTTGGAGTGTAACTGTGGTAGGTCTAGCTTCACCAATACTTAACTTCCGATAGACCGAAAGAGGCATAAGGTTAATGCTTGCACCCAGATCACAAAGTGCTCTACCTAATTACTTTCCACCTATAGACACAGGTATAGTAAATGACCCTGGATCCTTAGCCTTGGGGGGTAGACCATTCTTAAGAATAGCACTACACTCCTCAGTAAGAGATACAGTTTCAAACTCACCTAACCTTTTCTTTTTAGTCAAAATATCCTTAAGAAATTTAGCATAATTAGGCATTTGCTCTATAGCTTCTACTAAAGGGATATTTATATGCAATTGCTTAAGAATTTCTAAAAACTTTTTAAATTGACCATCCTGATTCTTAGGCTTTTGCCTTTGTGGAAAAGGTAGAGGTGGTACATAAGGTGGGGGCGGCACATATGGTGGTTCTACATCTGGCACAGGACCAGATGCTCCAGCATTTTCTTTGCTGCCTCCAGCACCCTGACCAGACTCCAACTCTTTCTCGACAACAACATTATTATCACTATTATTATTTAAATTCTGGGTCTTTCTAGACTCTTCTAGTGGCTTACCACTCCTAAGAGTTACTGCCTTTACCTGCTCCTTACCTTCCCTTCAAGGGTGTTCAGTATCCGAAGGAAGTTTCCCTTGAGGCCTTGCCTTAAGCTCATTAGCTAGCTGACCCACTTGCAATTCCAGGGCTCTCATCGAAGCTTGATTACTTTGAATTGCGGCGTCTGTGCGAGCCATAAATTCTTTCATCATCGCCTCGAGATAATTTCCCGAATTTTTCTGGGGCAAAGCCGGCTTATTTTGCTGGGGCATTACCTGCGCTTTAGCAAATCCTGGTTGGTTCATCTTTTGTTGCGCTTGCACGTTATTTCCTTGCCCTCCCCATGAGAAGTTGGGGTGGTTGCGCCAACCTGGATTATAGAAGTTAGAATAAGGGTTGTTCCTTTGATTACCTACAAAAAACACAGAAGCTGGATTGCTGGGGCAAAACTCGTAGTTGTGGTCTTCACCACAATAGACACATGCTTCGTCCGTGACTTGGTTCACCACTGCAGTAGGCTCCATAGCTGGTGGCTGCTGATGACTAATCACTGTCACATTATTAAGAGCGTTAGCAATCATAGCAAGATCGGCCCGAATGGTGGACACACCATCAACCTCTAACACACTCTTAACCTTTTTATTTGTGCCTCTAACATCCGACCACTGACAACTATTAATAGATATTCTTTCTAAAATTTCATAGGCTTCATCAAAAGTTTTTGCCAAAAGGGCCCCTCCAGCCGAAGCATCGACCATACCTTGGGTTACTCCATTTAAACCATTGTAAAACGTTTCCATTTGAATACAATGAGGTAACCCATGGTGGGGACACTTTCGTAAAAGCTCCTTAAACCTCTCCCAAGCCTCACTAAAAGTCTCATCCTCAAGTTGCCTAAACCCTACTATTTCACTCCTTAATTTAGCATTTCTATTAGGTGGGAAATATTTATTCAAAAATTTTTCAGCTAACTCATCCCACGTCCTAATTGATCCTGGAGCAAAAGAGTTTAACCATGACTTTGCTCCATCTCTAAGAAAATACGGGAACAAAGTTAATCTAAGAGCATCTCTAGGCACTCCTTGAATTACAAAAGAATCACTAACTCCTAGAAAAGACTTAAGATGTAAATGAGGGTCTTCAGATGACAAACCATGGAATTGCCCCACGGTTTGCAACATCTGAAACATTACCGGTTTCATTTCAAAATTTGCCGCTTGGATTTGGGGACGTGCAATCCCTGGATTCAACTCATTAAACATCGGGACAGCATATGCTCGAATGGCTCTGGTCCTATCGTTCGCTATCAAGATAGGATTCTCAGCCTGATTATTGATGTGCAAATTGCTAACCGCAAGTGTACGGGTCAAGTAATAATATAGTGATTTTTAAATCGAATGTCGTCCTCTGGATTGGATTTTTAAGCAAATCGAGTATTGTGAATGATCTCGCCCAATTTTATTTAGGGATCAAAAAGTGATGATTAAAAGATAATAAAATCAAATCAAAGCAAGTAAAAAGAATGGAAATTCAATTGGAAACAACACTTAGGGAATTGATTTCGCCGATTTAGTTTAGGATTGATTTTTAAGGAATAAGTTATTATGCACAATGAAATTATGAGCCAAAGACCCTTTAATCACAACTACCTCTCCCGAGTATAATTGATTCTCATGCAAATTAACCCACTTGATATCCTTATCTAAGTTTATTAATCATGCAAGGCAATGAGATCTTTTAACCAATTCTAAAGTTAATCTAAAACCGTCACGAATTAGAAATTAAACTTTATTCATGCAATCTTGAGCAAGTCTAAATCAAATCCCCTCTCCCGAGCTAGATTCGAAACTTAAATCATTCAACTAATGGCCAATTAATTGAAAGCATTAAATCAAGATTACAAACACAATAACATTGCACAACTTAAACCATAAATCAATCCATAAACTTAATCAACTACATCAATCCCTAAGCTTTGAGTTTAGCTACTCATGAATGTAAATACAAGCTCCACTAAACATGTAAAAGCCATAAATCTAACTAAAGAAAGGAAAGGGAAAAGAAAACTCAATGTAGGCCGAATCCGACGTCCCCGTCACGATCCCCACGAACAATGGGTTGATTTCCAAATTCCTCCCTTTGTTTTCAGCCTCCAAGTGCTCTGTTCTGCCCTGTTTACGGCTCCAAAAGGTCCCAAATTGAACTCCCCTCAAACCTAGCCGAAACTAAGCTTTTATTCTGTTTTTTTCGTCTTAGCGTCGAGACGCTGTCAAGACAGCGTCGCGACGCTGCCTTCAAAACGCGTGTTCTGAATAAGGAAAACGGTAGCGTCGGGACGCTTCCTATCACAGCGTCTCGACGCTGTGAGCTTTACGCGCCTAATCTGATATGGAATGTGAGCGTCGAGACGCTCAAGAGCTAGCGTCTCGACGCTAGCCTGCTGTTGACTGAGATTTGACTTTTTTCCTCTTATACTCTTTTTCATTCCTTTGCATCTTTTCACGCCCCGAGCACCCGATTAACTCTAATATGGCATTATAGCTCCAATCAACCATTTCCTACAAAATAAACAATAAAGCACAATAAAATGGCCCAAACATCATAAAAGACTAGCTAAATTAAATAGGTAAAAGTAGCTAGCTATGCTCGCTATCAATTATTTCGCTGCTCATTTTGCTCAAACAGTGGGTTTTGCTGCAGCAACGGATTCTGCTGGGGGTTCACTGCTACTGGACCTTCAGGAACCTGCGGAAGTTGCGGGGCGTTCTCCATCTGGTTTCTGCGCTGCTCCCTCCTTCTGTTCCTGAATGTCCTTTCAATCTCTGGATCAAGCTCAAACCGTACCCCAGGCGGATCGCTCATGCACCAAAATCACACCTGCAAAAACAAAAGAAACAATCAAAAAGTTCTAGCACCAAACCACTAAAACATATACACAAAACAGATCAGATAAAAACTTATTCAAGTCCCCGGCAACGGCGCCAAAAACTTGTTGGGTTCCTAGAGTGAGTAAAAATATAGTGTAAAATACTCTAGAATTCCTGTGCAAGTATACACAGTCTGCAGCAAGTAATATTATCAATCCAAGGTCTGAATGAGTTTCCACTTTATCTATTTTGTATAACTTTCTAATAGTTTCGAAGATAATAAAAATGTTGGGTTTTATCGGAATTATGCTGAAGCAAAATAAATGACAGAACAACGAGTAAACAAATAGATAGACAGATTAAAGACAGGCGCTGGTTAGGTTTCAGTGATTATTCTAAGATATGCTCTAGCAATATTATTGATCATGCATTTCTCGCAGTATTATTAGCGGATTCCTCCCGGAACTCCGGATCTTTTGGGATATGTTTCAAACCCAATGAAGAGCGATCGATCAAGCACTAGGCAACTGGCTATCCCTAGCTCAGTCACTGGCGTTCACCAATACACAATGATCATAGTGTGGAGAATTGTCACACACTCTCTAAATCATCCCTGAAACTAGAGAGAGCTACCCATACCGGCTGGCCAGGCGGGCATAAAATAAGATTAAGCACAACAATTAACCAAAATGCTAAAGTCAATTCATTACTAGAGATGAAGCACAGTAATCACATTATTCCTAACCAACACCCTAAGCTACTTAGTTCATAATAAGCATAGGAATATGAATTACAATCTGAGTATGCATGTCCATAACTACAAGTTAATAAAGAAGGTAAACACCCTAATCAGCTTGCGGTTGATGGTGTTCTTGATGATCTTCAATCTACCTATACTATTCGGCTTCCAAGGTAAAACATGGAATGAATTTGACTTGGACGGCTACTTCCTTTTATAGAAGGATGGGAGGCTTGAATTAGGTCAACTAGGACACATGTAAGGCTCTCCTTGATCCTTTATCACGAAAATAACTCAACAAAAGTCGGTTCATGAAGTTGGCTAACGAGCTGTGATGTGGCAGTTTCTGTTCCTAGTTTTGCTGCAGCATAGAATTTGCTCCCTCCAGTCGCTCAGCAGCATAATCTGCACAAAATAATTTCCAATGCTTCCATTCTTCCAAATGGGTTAAATCATGTAATATCTCTCTAAAACCAACCCTATTAAGCATTAAAGACACACAAATCCTTATATAAATGAGGCCTAAATAACTACCTTTTGGGCAGTTATCAATGACCTAGGTAACTCGTTCTTAATCCTAAGCTATCTATGAACTCCTGTTTATGCGAGATTATCCTTTGATCTGCATGGGTGAGAGTGGCCAGCATCGCCGACTCGACAAGCCTACCATTTTGGGGATAAGATCGAATAGATAGCTGGGGACATAGTTTCGAAAGACGGAATTCACTCCTACCCATTTCAGGGATAGCAGAGAGGTTGTTCTCTTAAGTACTAACTCCAGGACTTGAACAAGGGGCCCCACGCTCTCGTTGGATCGAGAGGAACTTAGGTTTTATGGTTGGACCGCAAACCGATTGTTCATTAGAGGATTAGTGGAACTTAAGGAACAAGAAGTACTATAGGGGTGTAACGGTTATTTGACCTAGCTATAGCTACAAACAACCTGTGAAGGAACGACTTACTAAACATGGTTAAATCAAGTGGATGGAAATATATCTATAGTGAGGGGAGTGCAACTATCGGGCTATAGTGGAGTGTCCCGGTAATTAACGAATGTTGGATAACTTTGATAATGAGATTAGTCGATTAGCCTCGAATCGTTGGAGCCCATGATCTATAGGTCCATTAGGTCCCCCTACTAGCTCATATCGGAATAAAGCTTAGAATATTTTGATAGGAAACTTTGAATCGTTCAAAAATGGGAAATAGGGTTTTATCCTAAAACGTGTTCGACACAATGATTTAATTATGAATTAAATTAGGAATTGAGAGATGAGGTATTTAAAAGTGTTTTAAATACCATATATATGTATTAGGAATCATATATAATTCATGGCATTAGGTGATAAAGATTGATTGGATCAACTTCATATCAAAATTACTTGGAAATGTCCCAATTAATTGCCTAGAAATCACTTTCAATTTTGAATTGAATTTGAAATGAATTGAAAGCTGAAAATTCACAATTAGGATTCAATTCATAGTGGATTTAGTGGTTTTTCCACTCTTGCATAATGATACATAGTGGAAAACAAGACAAACATGCATTAGATGCATGTGTTGTGAAGTAGACACCTAGAATCCACTTTGAGTTGCATCTTGACCATGTGGCTAAGTGTCATGAATCTTGTCTTTGCATGGGAAAGGTCTATAAAAGGGGCTTGAATTAGATTCAAGAGAAGCAAGCTTTCATTTAGTGTTATGCTGCAAATTTTCTCCCTCAAATTCTCTCTCATTTCATCTCCTTCCAAAAGCTTGTACCATCAAGCATTCCCTTCCTATTTCTTTCTTCTATAGACTCCCACAAGTCTTTCTAGGCTCAAGAGAATAGTAGGGAAGACACTAAAGGTTGTCCAAGAGAAGTTGGAGAAAGATAATATCACAAAGAGTTCCTTACAAGTGAGCATCAAAGAGGTTGGTACTCATTTACTCTCTTTTCTATCGTTTCTAGAACATGCATGCTTTAGGAGTAAAATTGAATGTCTTAAGTGCTTTTGATCTTCAATTGCTTCCGCATGTGTTATATGAACACCTTCAATTGGTATCAGAGCATGATTAGAGCACTTAATTCGTTTTAATTTTGTTTTGGTGGGTACCATTTTGAAATTGAATTTTCTGTGTGCTAAAATGGAAGTGTTCTGGTTTGGCAATTTTTTGAGCATTCAAACCTTCATGAAATTGTAATTGCTCGGATATGTAAGAGCGTTAATGTGTGTACTATAGTCTGTAATTTTTATAGAGTCATTAGAGTCCATATAGGCTGTAAAATCGAAGAAAAACAGGAGAAGATGCAGCCGAAAAGGAAAATTCCAGCAGCAGTTTTTTTTTCTTCTTCTTTTCCATATACACACGTTTGAAGGCCGGTTAACTCCATGGAGGGTTGGTTTGGGTCGGTTCGTGAAGCTCGGGATTGCTACAAGCTTTTATTTATTAATTATTATTGTAATAATTAGTTAAAGTGCTTGTTTTAAATTGCCAAACCATTCCATTTTAGTCTTGATTTAATTTCTTTTATGCATGGAGAATGTATGGTTTAATTAGATTAAATGTATGTGCATTATGAGTATGCAATATAGATTAAAATCCCACTATAGGAAAGCCTGTTCATGCATTTTTAATAAGTGTTATTAATAATTCAAATGCATAAGGAAAATTTCATGTTAAATTGATATAAATGTTGTATTGATTTAGGGAAATTCATGCTTGAATGGTTAATTAAAATTGGTTAATTGATATAAAAGTTATATTAATTAAAAGATAAAATTAACCTAACATGAAGCATGAAATTTCCTTAGTGTTTGTTTATAAAGAGTTATATTCAAATGGGGAAGCATGTTATAGATTAGATTTATAATTGTTATAAATCGCTTAGAAATCTAAAATCTATAACAAAGAAAAAGGTGCATGCTCACTTAGGGTTAATTTGATCCAACTCTCGATCGATTTCAATTAGATTCAAATAGGTCGATAAGCTTGTAAAACATAGGTTACAAGAGAACTCACCCGACGAGATGCTGTCTAAGGCTGGAGGTATTTAAGTTGACGGTTTACGGAACACCTCCTACATGGGCATCGAGTCGGTTCTTGAGTTAAAGTTAACCCAGTTTTATGAGCATGCACGTGTGTGATGTGAGGTTTTAATCGTTATCACCTAGACATCGTAAGTTTAAATGAACTTAGACTTAGGGTTATTCAATTAGCCGGAATTCGCCTAAGTATAAGTATACCCAAAATCGTTTAAAATACTCAGTGGGAGGGGAGAGATATATCAAATCCATTTCCCTTTCACGTTCTCCCTTTTGTTCACAAGGTGAGATTTATGCTTGGCCTCGTGTTGATTATAACTCAACTACTCCATTCGGAAGGTGTTTGCATAAATCAATAACAAGGTGAATGGAGAAAGTATTTATAGTAAGTGAGTGAAGGAAGTGTGTCAACACATCCTGCGGTCTCCTCCGTTAGGTTGCACTGTGAGATTTCCATGTTACGCCTGCTTGTATGCCCTGGAGCTACTAACCATTCGGAGGGTTGTAACATGGAGATCGGAACAACACAAACTCCAGAGATGGATAAGATTAATTAGGACCATTTCCAATATTAGCTTTTCCATTCGGTAGCATTGTTGGGGCCGTTCTCTGTAATCTTAAAACGGCGGGTCACACTTACAAGGATTACTAAATGTTAGTATATTCCTGACCAAATGTAACGATAACTAAACCACTATAGGAATAAGAGTAATTCTGGGATTAGTATTTAGTCGAGAACGTCTTGGTTTAGTGAAGGAGTAATTGACTGCCCCTCGGTAGCGGTTGCTCTAACTCACTAAAGTGTCATTGCAAAATAATAATCCTGGGTACATTATTACTTTTGCTAAAACCTGATTGGATTTTTGTCTAAAAATGGTTAATAAGCAATTTCTAATAGTTTTGTTTAATTTTTCAGCATGTCTAGCTCACTAGTACAATTACTCGCTTCAGATAAGCTTAACGGGGATAACTATGGAACTTGGAAGTCTAATCTGAATACAATACTAGTAATCGAGGATCTTAGATTTTTCCTTATCGAAGAGTGTCCTCCTAACCCTGGCTCGTCAACAAACTGAATTTTTCGGGAAGCATATGAGAAATGGACTCGCGCAAATGAAAAGGCAAGAGTCTATATCTTAGCAAGCATCTCAGATGTCTTGTCAAAAAAGCACGAGAGGATGGTCACCGCAAGGGAGATCATGACTTCGTTGCAGGGTATGTTTGGACAACCGTCCTCACAAATTAGGCATGAAGCTCTCAAGAATGTTTACAATTCCCGAATGAAGGAAGGTGCTTCAGTTAGGGAACATGTTTTGAACATGATGGTTCAGTTTAACATTGCTGAAGTAAACGGTGCTACAATTGACGAGGGTAGTCAAGTAAGTTTCATAATGGAGTCTCTTCCGAAGAGCTTCATTCAGTTCAGGACAAACGTTGTCATGAACAAAATAGACTTTAACCTGACTACCTTGCTAAACGAGCTCCAGACCTACCAAAGTCTCACAAAGAGAGGACATGAAGGGGAGGCAAATGTTGCCACAACCAAAAGGTTCCAAAAGGGATCATCCTCAGGAACCAAGTCTGGACCTTCCACTTCAAAGAATAAGAGTATTCAAATGAAGAAAAAGAAGGATAAAGGGAAAGGAAAAGCTCCAGTGGGAAGCAAGGCAAAAACTAAAGCTGCAGATAAAGGAAAGTGTTTCCATTGTAATGTAGACGGACATTGGAAACGCAATTGTCCCAAGTACCTTGCGGAAAAGAAGGCTGAAAAGGAACAACAAGGTAAATATGATTTGCTCGTTATCGAAACTTGTTTAGTTGAGCTAGATAGCTCTGCCTGGATATTAGATTCAGGAGCGACTAACCATGTATGCTCTGTTGGGTTTTATGCCCTAAAACTCGTAGATAGTAAATGTACTTTTGACCGAACATTAATAAAGTGATGTATTATTCAATGTTTGTATTATATCTTGTCTTGTTAACCCTAATCCAATAAACTAAACATCCATGGCTAATAGAATGAGGCTTGAACTAGTATGTAGGGACATACGGGGATCAATGTTCAAGTTTAGCCTAAAGGGTCTGTAGTATAGGGATAAGGCTGGGTACCTTATCCTGGTGACACTATGGATACGGCCCGCTTTGTATATTGATACAAACGTAATGATCCAACGCGTTCATGTGGTTGACATGTGAGTGGGGGTATCCTATGCAATGAGTTTGCACAAAGACCGGACCGCGAAATAGTTAACCACTAACTGTAACACCGTTAGTTAGTTTGGTTTCTATTTCACTAGGATGACCTAGGCAACTTGGCCTTAATCCTGAGTGGATTATGGACTCCTGTCCATGAGGGATTGTCCTTTGATTTGTACGGGTGAGAGTGGCCTGTTCGCCGACTCAATAAGCCTACCATTTTGGGGACAAGACCGAGTGGGGAGCTGGGAATGTAGTCTTACAAGATGGAATTCACTCCTTCCCGATATTAGGGTAAGTAGAGGTGTGTTCCCTTAAGTGGTGTCTCCGGGTCTTGAACAATGGGCCCTACCCTCTTCATGGCACGAGAGGGATTTCTGTTTGCTGGTTGGACCACAAACAGGTTGTTCATTAGAGGAGCACTGGTACTTAAGGACCAAGAGGTAGCCCAGGGGTAAAACGGTAATTTGACCTAGCTGGGGTACGAACACACGTGAAGGGCTAACTTGCTATTAACGGTCGATATCCGTGGACACAGAAATATATCTGCAGTGAGAAGAGTGCAGCTATGGTTCTATAGTGGAGTGAACCACAGTTAACGAACATTGATTAATTTGGTTAATGAGTTTAGCCAATTAATCTCACATCGTTGGAGCTTCTGATCTGTAGGTCCATTAGGTCCCACCGGTAGCTCTATAAGGGCGTTGAGGTAAATTTCTAAGGGAGAATTGAATATTCGAAGTGGTTTGAATAGTAAAATAAAATATGAATTTGATTCATATTATAAAACTATAGGTTATAATTAATGCACATTAGATGTACATTAATACTATAGTTTATTTTTGAGAGGAATATAATTAAATATGAGATATTTAATTATGATATTAATTAATTAGAGAATTAATTAATTATTATTTTAATTCAATTCAATTAAATTTGATTTAATTGAATTAGATTAAAACTTTAGGTTATGAGGGAATGTTATGTAAATATATGATTTACATTAATTATAATAATTAGTTAATTTAATTGTTAAATTAATTATATTATTATAAATTGGTTAATGATTTAGAATTATTAATTATTTATATTATCAGTTAGTTGAACTGATAAATGTGAACGTGTGAAGGGGAGTTAAATTAGGGAGTGGGAAGTTTCATCGGTAAAAAAATAACCACTCCCCAATTTAATCCCATTTGTTGAGTTGGTTACGTAGCTCTGATTCACACGCCATTCTCTCCCTCTCACTCTCAAGATCTCTCTGCATTTTCTCTCTAGGATACAGAGAAGAAAAAATTCTCCCAATTTTTAGAAAACTTCGCTCCCACCAGCACTCTTCGCATATCCTTCAAGAGAATACCGGTGCAACCATTTTGGTGGTGTTCGTGACTAATTTCCAGCGGAGAACCAAGGAATTTTGGCGAAGAAATTCAAGAAATCTTCAAAGGTATAGTGTTCTTAATTCTAGGATCATTAGGATCCACTACTAGATTGGGATCTAAGGTTTTTTTGTTTAAGAGATGCATGTTTTATAATTAAAATTCAGTAGTTTTTATTTAATTATTCTGCTGTATTTTGTTTGCCAAACGTATTGGTATTTTAATCCAAATTAAAAACTGAGTTAAGGTTTATGTAAGTTTTCGCTGCGCAAGGGCTTTTATCCCTGCAATTGGTATCAGAGACTTCTCTGTATTTTAATTTGTGAATTAAAATTTGCGTTGGTTTTAGGTGGGATTTAATTGCATTATGAATGTTAATTTGCTGTGAACTGGAGATTAATTGGCCTTAGATTTACAATTTTTTTGATGCGATCAAATGTAAAGGCCCCTGCGTTTTTGGGCAATTAAATTGTAAATCGAGTCTCTGTAAGTCCAAGTCTAGTTTAGGCTGAAGAACGATGAAGATCGGGATCAAATTTGGCCAAAAACGGCGGAAAACGACGAACAATTGCGGCTGGAACAGTGCTGGAATTCCAGAAAATCGAAAAAAAAAAAAAAAAAAAAAAAAAAAAAGAAAATCGGACGGAAAAGCGCGCACTACAGGGTAGGGCTGACGTCATCGCCTTCGCTGATGACGTCAGCGTACGCGGTTCGAAGGGGTGGTCCAGTTCGCGTCACACCGGTTCTTCGGATAGGTGCGGTTCGGCGGTCCGGTTCGTGAAGAGGCGCGGTTCAGCAAGTCTGCAGCCGGTTCGTTGACTTTCCTTCTTGGTTCGTTGACCGGCTCGCCTGGGTTGCTGACTGGGGCGCGGTTTGGTCAATTATGGGCGGTTTTTGACCGGTTTTTGACCTGGTTCGGTGGTTTTTCAGCTGATTCAAGCGGTTTTGACCAATTTTCGGTGGTTTTGACCTGTTTTGGGCGGTTTTGGCACGTTTTGGAGCGGTTTTGGTCCGGTTCGGAGCTGCAGAAGGCTGTAATAGGATAGAATTTTGCTTTATTATTGTAATTTAGCTTTAATTTTGTCCTAGAGGCCAATTAATCGGTTCATATGCTATTTTATATGCTTTATGGATGTCATATAAAATTAGAAATCCCACCTTAGGTTATAAAGCATGCTCATGCATTTATGTATGTTATAATTAGATTATAATATATGATTGAAATGCATGGTTTGATTTTCATGAATTATTAATATATAATTGAGTTATATTAAATTCATGAAAATGGAAAAGTATGATGCATGCAATTACATAGTTTTAATATAAGAGTTATATTAAAAATTATTTGTTTGCAGCATGCTAAGTTGATTTTCCATGTTTGGCAATAATAAAGTTGTTTATTATTTAAATGGAAATCAAATTGCATTGAGCATCATACATCCATAGGTTAATATAAGAGTTATGTTAATTATCATGAAATGCAGAGTACTATAGTTTTAATTTCATTAACTTGAATATGATTAGACCTAAGATTAAAATTAAAATTCACATAGGATCTTAGGTTAAAATTAAATTAATTTTAATGGGTTAAAATTAATTAGACCTAAGATCATTCTCTAATAGGATTAGAATATCTTACTTAGTTTTAAAATAGTTTTAATGAACTAAGTAGGACGAACATTCCTAAGATTATAAGGGAACTCTACCAGTGAAGTTCTGTCTAAGGATTGGAGGTATTTAAGTTGACGGTAAACGGAACACCTCCTACCTGGGAACGGATCTGGAACACCGGAGTTGAATTAATCTCAGGTTAATGTTAGAATAGTGTCGCTAGGTTAATTAAATTGGTTTAATACACCTAGACATTAGGTCTTATTATAATAGTTATAATAGGACTAGACTTAGATAAATGACTTAGCCGGATTTATCTAGGTTTAATCAAACCCTAAAAATTAATAATAGGTTACTTTAGTGGGAGGAAAATTACAAAACTTGATTTAAATCGAGTTTTGCTCCTGCGTCCCTGTGATGTTCACACCGTGAGATCCATGCTCGGCTTTGTGTCGTTTTAGCGCGGCCTCCCTTCGGAGAGTGTTTGCATGGGTCAATACCAAGGTGAATGGGGAAAGTGACTATAGTAAGTGGGAGCAGGACACGTGTCAACGTATCCTTCGGTCTCCGCCCCTAGGTCACAACGTGAGATTCCTATGATCCGCCTGCGTGTTGTCTCGGCGCAACCATCCCTTCGGAGGGCCTGATCATAGGATTCGGAACACCGTGAACTCCTGAATAGGATAGGGTCACTTAGGCTAATTACCAACAGTTGTCTTTCCTAACGGTAGCCTGTTGGTGCGTGCCTCTGGGATCTAAAAGTGGGAGGGTTACACTTACGGGGAGGAGTTAATTTGTTAACAAATCCTTGACCGAACAACGGTGGTTAATATCTAATGGAATATGAGTTATTCTGGTATTAGAAATTGACTGAGAAGAGTCTCATTTTAGAGGAGGAACAACTGATCATCCTTCGGTGGCTGTTCTTCTAAACCTCTAAAGCATCGTTGCGAAACACAATCATAGTTTTATTAGGGTTCTTTGATTGTTTGTTTGCAAAATTGATTGGATGTATGCAATTGTTTGTATTGCTTGTGTGATGGGTTAAGGCAAAGATAACTAATACGGTCACTTGTTTGTTTTTCAGCAATGTCTTCCTCTATAATATCCCTGCTTAAAAATGAACAACTTACCGGCGAGAATTTTCCACAATGGAAGTCAAACCTCAATACAATACTCGTGGTTGAGGACTTAAGATTCGTCTTAACGGAGGAATGTCCTCCCGTTCCCCCTCGCACTGCCTCTCAGGCAGTTAAGGACGCCTACGAACGCTGGACCAAGGCCAATGAAAAGGTCAAAGTCTATATTCTGGTCAGCTTGTCTGAAGTGTTGGCCAAGCGTTACGAAAACGTGGCAACTGCTAGGGAGATTATGAATTCCCTGCAGGAGATGTTTGGACTTCCGTCCTACCAGCTCCACCACGACGCCTTGAAGAACGTCTTCAATGCCAAGATGCCTGAAGGTCAATCTGTTCGGGAACACGTCCTGGACATGATTAACCAATTCAACATAGCTGAGGCAAATGGCGGGGTTGTCTGCGAGCGCAGTCAGGTTGCGTTCATCCTTCACTCGCTCCCAGCGAGCTATCTGTCTTTCAGGACGAACGCGAGCATGAATAAGATTCAGTTCAACCTGACTACCCTCCTCTCGGAGTTACAGATTTATGAGTCCTTGCAAAAGAGCAAGGGAAAAAATGTGGTTAAAGGAGAGGCCAACGTGGCCCATTCCAAGAAGAAGTTCCTGAAGGGTTCATCCTCAGGGACTAAATCTGTACCCCAGGCTTCTTCATCGAAGCAGATCCAAAAGAGGAAGGGAGACAAGGGGAAGGCTCCTGCACAGGCTGTGCAAGGAAAGGGGAAGGCCAAGGTCGTGGCCGACAAAGGTAGATGCTTCCACTGCAATGCAGATGGTCACTGGAAGCGCAACTGTCCCCGCTACCTTGCTGAGAAGAGAAGAGAAAAAGAAGGTAAATTTGATTTACTTGTGTTAGAGACTTGTCTCGTTGAACATGATGAGTTTGCCTGGATACTAGATTCGGGAGCCACTAATCATGTTTGTTCTTCTTTTCAGGGAAATAATTTCCAGCAGCTAGCAGAGGGTGAAATGACGCTCAAGGTCGGAACAGGAGACGTCGTTTCAGCTCGTGCAGTGGGAGCTGTAAAATTATTCTTTAGAAATAGGTTTTTAATTTTAGAGGACTTGTACTTGGTTCCTAGAATTAAAAGGAACCTTATTTCTGTTTCAGCTTTGTTAGAACAATGTTATTCAGTTTCCTTCTTGCTTAATGAAGCTTTAATTTCAAAGAATGGAGTTTACATTTGTTCAGCTAAGCGTGAGAATAATTTATTTGTGTTAAGACCAAATGATGCTAAGGCTATTTTAAGTCATGAAATGTTTAAAACGGCCGAAACGCAAAACAAAAGGCAAAAAGTTTCTCCTTTAAGTAACAACACGTATCTTTGGCATCTTCGTCTTGGTCATATTAACATCGATCGGATCGATCGTTTGGTTAAAAATGGACTTCTAAGTGACATAGAAAATACATCTTTACCACCCTGTGAATCGTGTCTCGAGGGTAAAATGACCAAGAGGCCTTTTACCGGAAAAGGTTATAGGGCCAAAGAACCACTTGAACTGATACATTCGGATCTTTGTGGTCCAATGAATGTAAAGGCTCGAGGTGGTTTTGAATACTTCATCTCTTTTATAGATGATTATTCACGATACGGTTACTTGTACCTAATGGGCCATAAGTCTGAGGCTCTTGAAAAGTTCAAGGAGTTTAAGGCTGAGGTAGAAAACTTATTAGGTAAAACAATTATAACACTTCGATCAGATCGAGGTGGAGAGTATTTAGATCAGCGATTCCAGGACTATATGATAGAACATGGAATCCAATCACAACTCTCAGCACCTGGTACACCTCAGCAAAATGGTGTATCAGAAAGGAGAAACAGAACCTTGTTAGACATGGTTCGATCTATGATGAGCTATGCTCAGTTGCCTAGCTCGTTTTGGGGGTATGCAGTAGAGACTGCAGTACATATTCTTAACAGTGTTCCCTCAAAAAGTGTTTCTGAAACTCCTTTTGAGTTATGGAGGGGGCGTAAACCTAGTTTGCGTTACTTTCGAATCTGGGGTTGTCCTGCACATGTGTTAGTGACAAATCCTAAGAAATTGGAACCACGTACGAGAATATGCCAATTTGTTGGTTACCCGAAAGAAACGAGAGGTGGTCTTTTCTACGACCCTCAAGATAATAAAGTATTTGTATCGACAAATGCAACTTTCTTGGAGGAAGACCACATTCGAGATCATCGACCACGAAGTAAGTTAGTATTAGGAGAAGCTACAGAATGATCAACAAGGGTTGTTGATGAACCTGGTCCTTCAACAAGAGTTGTTGGAGAATGCAGTTCTTCTCGTCAATCTAGTCCTCCTCACGTAGTGGGAGAGCTTCGACGCAGTGGGAGGGTTGTGACACAACCTAACCGCTACTTGGGTTTAACAGAAACACAAGTAGTCATACCTGATGACGGCGTAGAAGATCCATTGTCTTATCGTCAGGCAATGAATGATGTAGATAAGGACGAGTGGGCCAAAGCCATGGACCTTGAGATGGAGTCAATGTACTTCAATCAAGTTTGGGAACTTGTAGATCTGCCTGAGGGGGTCAAACCCATTGGGTGTAAATGGATCTATAAGAGAAAAAGAGATGCTGCTGGGAAAGTACAGACTTTCTAAGCAAGACTTGTAGCAAAGGGTTATACCCAACGAGAAGGAGTGGACTATGAAGAAACTTTTTCTCCAGTTGCTATGCTAAAGTCCATAAGAATCCTCTTATCCATTGCCACATTTTATGATTATGAAATTTAGCAAATGGATGTCAAGACAGCTTTTCTGAATGGCAATCTTGACGAGAGTATTTTTATGTCTCAACCCGAAGGGTTCATATCCCAAGGTCATGAGAAAAAAGTTTGCAAACTGAATCGATCCATTTATGGGTTGAAACAGGCTTCTCGATCTTGGAATATTAGATTTGATACTGCGATCAAATCTTTTGGTTTTGACCAGAATGTTGACGAGCCTTGTGTATACAAGAAGATCGACAAGAATAAAGTAGCTTTCCTCGTACTTTATGTAGACGACATCCTACTCATTGGGAATGATGTAGGGTATCTGTCTGATGTAAAAGAATGGCTAGCAGCTCAATTCCAAATGAAAGATTTGGGTGAGGCCCAGTATGTTCTTGGCATCCAGATTATTCGGGATAGAAAGAACAAATCGCTAGCTCTGTCTCAGGCAACGTATATCGACAAGATGTTGGCTCGATATTCGATGCAGAACTCCAAGAAGGGCTTGTTGCCTTTCAGGCATGGGGTTCACTTGTCTAAGGAACAGTCTCCTAAGACACCTCAAGAGGTTGAGGATATGAGACGGATTCCCTACGCATCTGCCGTGGGTAGCTTAATGTATGCCATGCTATGCACGAGGCCTGACATTTGTTATGCTGTAGGGATTGTCAGCAGATATCAGTCGAATCCAGGGTTAGACCATTGGACCGCCGTTAAAGGAATCCTCAAGTATCTTAGGAGAACGAGAGATTACATGTTGGTGTTTGGGGCTAAGGAGTTAGTTCTCACGGGTTACACCGACTCTGACTTCCAAACTGACAAGGATTCAAGGAAATCTACGTCAGGGTCAGTTTTCACCCTTAACGGGGGAGCTGTAGTTTGGAGGAGTATAAAGCAAGGATGCATAGCAGACTCCACAATGGAGGCTGAGTATGTAGCTGCTTGTGAAGCAGCTAAGGAAGCTGTTTGGCTAAGGAAGTTCTTGACAGATTTGGAAGTTGTTCCAAATATGAACTTGCCCATTACGTTATACTGTGACAACAGTGGGGCTGTAGCCAATTCAAAGGAACCTCGTAGCCACAAAAGAGGTAAACACATAGAAAGGAAGTATCATCTGATTCGTGAAATTGTGCAAAGAGGAGATGTGGTCGTGACCAAGATCGCTTCCGAGCACAACATTGCCGATCCGTTTACGAAGGCCCTCTCGGCTAAAGTGTTCGAGGGTCATCTAGAGAGTCTAGGTCTGCGAGACATGTATATAGCGTAATCTAGGGCAAGTGGGAGATGTGTAATGGGTGTAAGGATGCCCTAGTTTATTGTATTTTGTATATTTACTTTTTATGTAATGTACAACATACATGTACCGTTTCCAGCTTTGGATTATATTGTATATACTTTCCCTGTAACTTGAGTTTTAGTTCAAGTGGGAGTTTGTTGGGTTTTATGCCCTAAAACTCGTAGATAGTAAATGTACTTTTGACCGAACATTAATAAAGTGATGTATTATTCAATGTTTGTATTATATCTTGTCTTGTTAACCCTAATCCAATAAACTAAACATCCATGGCTAATAGAATGAGGCTTGAACTAGTATGTAGGGACATACGGGGATCAATGTTCAAGTTTAGCCTAAAGGGTCTGTAGTATAGGGATAAGGCTGGGTACCTTATCCTGGTGACACTATGGATACGGCCCGCTTTGTATATTGATACAAACGTAATGATCCAACGCGTTCATGTGGTTGACATGTGAGTGGGGGTATCCTGTGCAATGAGTTTACACAAAGACCAGACTGCGAAATAGTTAACCACTAACTGTAACACCGTTAGTTAGTTTGGTTTCTATTTCACTAGGATGACCTAGGCAACTTGGCCTTAACCCTGAGTGGATTATGGACTCCTGTCCATGAGGGATTGTCCTTTGATTTGTACGGGTGAGAGTGGCATGTTCGCCGACTCAATAAGCCTACCATTTTGGGGACAAGACCGAGTGGGGAGCTGGGAACGTAGTCTTACAAGATGGAATTCACTCCTTCCCGATATTAGGGTAAGTAGAGGTGTGTTCCCTTAAGTGGTGTCTCCGGGTCTTGAACAATGGGCCCTACCCTCTTCATGGCACGAGAGGGATTTCTGTTTGCTGGTTGGACCACAAACAGGTTGTTCATTAGAGGAGCACTGGTACTTAAGGACCAAGAGGTAGCCCAGGGGTAAAACGGTAATTTGACCTAGCTGGGGTACGAACACACGTGAAGGGCTAACTTGCTATTAACGGTCGATATCCGTGGACACAGAAATATATCTGCAGTGAGAAGAGTGCAGCTATGGTTCTATAGTGGAGTGAACCACAGTTAACGAACATTGATTAATTTGGTTAATGAGTTTAGCCAATTAATCTCACATCGTTGGAGCTTCTGATCTGTAGGTCCATTAGGTCCCACCGGTAGCTCTATAAGGGCGTTGAGGTAAATTTCTAAGGGAGAATTGAATATTCGAAGTGGTTTGAATAGTAAAATAAAATATGAATTTGATTCATATTATAAAACTATAGGTTATAATTAATGCACATTAGATGTACATTAATACTATAGTTTATTTTTGAGAGGAATATAATTAAATATGAGATATTTAATTATGATATTAATTAATTAGAGAATTAATTAATTATTATTTTAATTCAATTCAATTAAATTTGATTTAATTGAATTAGATTAAAACTTTAGGTTATGAGGGAATGTTATGTAAATATATGATTTACATTAATTATAATAATTAGTTAATTTAATTGTTAAATTAATTATATTATTATAAATTGGTTAATGATTTAGAATTATTAATTATTTATATTATCAGTTAGTTGAACTGATAAATGTGAACGTGTGAAGGGGAGTTAAATTAGGGAGTGGGAAGTTTCATCGGTAAAAAAATAACCACTCCCCAATTTAATCCCATTTGTTGAGTTGGTTACGTAGCTCTGATTCACACGCCATTCTCTCCCTCTCACTCTCAAGATCTCTCTGCATTTTCTCTCTAGGATACAGAGAAGAAAAAATTCTCCCAATTTTTAGAAAACTTCGCTCCCACCAGCACTCTTCGCATATCCTTCAAGAGAATACCGGTGCAACCATTTTGGTGGTGTTCGTGACTAATTTCCAGCGGAGAACCAAGGAATTTTGGCGAAGAAATTCAAGAAATCTTCAAAGGTATAGTGTTCTTAATTCTAGGATCATTAGGATCCACTACTAGATTGGGATCTAAGGTTTTTTTGTTTAAGAGATGCATGTTTTATAATTAAAATTCAGTAGTTTTTATTTAATTATACTGTCGTATTTTGTTTGCCAAACGTATTGGTATTTTAATCCAAATTAAAAACTGAGTTAAGGTTTCTGTAAGTTTTCGCTGCGCAAGGGCTTTTATCCCTGCATGCTCTTCTTTACAGGAAATTAGTTCCTGGCATATGCTGGAAAATGGCAAAGTAACTCTCAAAGTTGGAACTGGAGAGGTCGTCACAGCCAGAGCTTCAGGAACTCTCAAGTTGTCTTTTGGAGATAGATTTTTGTTACTAGAAAATATCTTGTACGTTCCCGATATAAAAAGGAACTTAATTTCTATCTCTTGTTTGATTGAACATGAATACCAAGTATCTTTTGATATTAATAAAGTGTTTGTTAACAAAAGAGGTATGCATATATGTTCTGCAAAACTTGAAAGCAACTTATACGTGTTAAGGCCAATTCAAGTTAAAGCTATTTTTAATACGGAAATGTTTAAAGTAGCAGAAACTCAAAACAAAAGGCGAAAAGTTTCTCCGAATACCTATCTTTGGCACTTGAGATTAGGCCACATAAATCGCAATAGGATTGAAAGATTGGTAAAGAGTGGACTACTAAATCAGTTAGAAGATGACTCGTTACCACCATGTGAGTCCTGCCTCGAGGGAAAAATGATTAAACGACCATTTTCGGAAAAAGGTTATAGGGCCAAAGAACCCTTAGAACTCGTGCATTCGGATCTCTGTGGTCCTATGAATGTCAAAGCACGATGAGGGTATGAATATTTCGTCAGCTTCATTGATGATTATTCAAGGTATGGCTACCTTTACCTAATGCATCATAAGTCTGAAGCCCTTGAAAAGTTCAAGGAGTACAAGACCGAGGTTGAGAACCAATTAGGTAAAACGATTAAAACACTACGATCAGATCGAGGTGGAGAATATATGGACTTACAATTCCAAGACTATTTGATAGAACATGGAATTACGTATCAACTCTCAGCCCCTGCTACACCACAACAAAATGGTGTATCGGAAAGGAGAAACCGAACTCTGTTAGACATGGTTTGATCAATGATGAGTTATGCTCAGTTGCCTGATTCGTTCTGGGGATATGCAGTTGAGACTACCGTATACATTTTGAACATGGTTCCCTCTAAAAGTGTCTCTGAAACACCTTATGAGCTATGGAAAGGGCGTAAAGGTAGTTTACGTCACTTCAGGATTTGGGGATGCCCGGCACACGTGCTAGTACAAAACCCAAAGAAGTTGGAACGACGTTCAAAACTGTGTCTATTTGTAGGATATCCTAAAGAAACGAAAGGTGGTCTATTTTACGATCCTCAGGATAATAAAGTGATTGTATCGACAAACGCTACGTTTTTTTGAGGAAGATCGCATAAAAGATCATCGACCTCGCAGTAAGCTAGTATTAGATGAGATTTCAAGAAAAACTACAAAAGAATCTACAAAAGTTGTAGATCAAGCTGGTCCATCAAAAGTTGTTGATCAAACACATCCATCTCAGGTAGTGAGAGAGCCTCGACGTAGTGGGAGGGTTATAATTCAACCTGACTGTTACATGGGTTTAACAGAAACTCAAACCATCATGTCTGATGATGGTGTAGAGGATCCATTGTCATTTAATCAGGCAATGAATGATGTTGATAAGGACCAGTGGATCAAAGCCATGGATCTCGAAATGGAGTCAATGTACTTCAATTCGGTCTGGGAACTTGTAGAACAGCCGGATGGGGTAAAACCTATTGGTTGTAAATGGATCTACAAAAGAAAACGAGACCAAGCTGGTAAGGTTCAAACCTTTAAGGCTTGACTTGTGGCAAAGGGTTTTACCCAGCGGGAAGGAGTGGATTATGAAGAAACTTTTTCCCCTGTTGCCATGCTTAAGTCGATTAGAATACTCTTATCCATTGCCACATACTATGATTATGAAATATGGCAAATGGATGTCAAGACAGCCTTTTTGAACGGCAATCTTAAAGAGACTATCTATATGGCTCAACCAGAGGGATTTATAGTCCAGGGTGAAGAGCAAAAGGTTTGCAAACTTAAACGATCCATTTATGGATTAAA
Source organism: Luffa acutangula (assembly GCA_036850905.1). Classification (NCBI taxonomy): domain Eukaryota; kingdom Viridiplantae; phylum Streptophyta; class Magnoliopsida; order Cucurbitales; family Cucurbitaceae; genus Luffa; species Luffa acutangula. The sequence goes on along the minus strand of CM072087.1, from coordinate 29,008,018 downwards.
ACAAGCATCAAGATCCTAGAATATACGTTTTGACACTGCGATCAAAACGTATGGCTTTGAACAGAATATTGACGAACCTTGTGTTTACAATAAAATCGTCAAATCCACTGTAGCTTTTCTAGTTCTATACGTAGATGATATCTTACTTATTGGAAATAATGTAGGATTCCTGACTGACGTAAAACAATGGCTAGCGACTCAATTCCAACTGAAAGATTTGGGTGAGACTCAATTTGTTCTAGGCATTCAAACCATTAGAAATAGAAAGAACAAAACGCTAGCACTGTCTCAAGAAGTTGAGGAAATGAGACGTATTCCCTATGCATCAGCAGTTGGTAGTTTGATGTATACAATGTTGTGTACCAGACCCGACATATGTTATGCCGTAGGAATTCTCAGCAGATTTCAGTCCAATCCTGGTAATGCGCATTGGACTGCCGTTAAAAACATCCTTAAGTATCTAAGGAGAACTAGGGATTATATGCTCGTGTATGGAGCTAAGGATCTAATCCTTACAGGATACACTGACTAAGATTTTTAGACCGATATAGATTCAAGAAAATCAACATCGGGATTTGTGTTTACTCTAAATGGAGGAGCGATAGTATGGAGGAGTATTAAGCAAGTTTTCATTGCTGACTCCACCATGGAAGCAGAGTACGTAGCCGCCTGTGAAGCAGCAAAAGAGGCAGTATGGCTAAGAAAATTCCTAATAGAGTTGGAAATTGTTCCAAATATGCAACTACCTGTCACCCTCTATTGTGACAACAGTGGTGCAGTTGCAAACTCTAAGGAACCTCGAAGTCACAAGCGAGGAAAACATATTGAGCGCAAATACCATCTTATCAGGGAGATCGTGCAACGAGGAGATGTGATCGTCACGTAGATTGCTTCGGAGCACAACATGGCTGACTCGTTTACAAAACCCCTCACAGCTAAAGTTTTTTAGGGTCACCTAGTTAATCAGTGATTACAAGCTTTATTAGACTAGGGCAAGTGGGAGAAATGTAAGGGTATGGTTGATGCCCTAGTTTATTGTCTTTATACTTCTCTCACACCTAACTTTATGTATACCCAATAGAGTTTCTAGTCCAAGTGGGAGTTTGTTGGGTTTAATGTCCTATAAACTCGTAGTTTGTAAATCATTAAACATATTCTATTTCCAATAAAGACGTTATTGAGGTTATTCAGTAAAAGATGTTATTGAATATGTAAATTGCGAATGATTAACCTAAATCCAATAAACTAAGATCCTTGGCTATAAAATGAATACTTGAACTATATGTAGGGACATATCATAGGATCAAGTTCAAGTTTATAGTCAAAATAGTCTATAGCATAAGGATAAGGTTGGGTACCTTATCCTGGAGACACTATGGACGCGGCCCACTTTGTATTAAGTACAAACGATGAGATCCTAAATCGTTCATGTGGTGACATGCGAGTGGGGGCGTCCTATGGAATGAGTTTGCATAAGACTGGACCACGAAATAAGTCACTTTCTCTTTATAACGTCGTTTACTGAAGAAACTGACTATTTCTCATAAATAACCTAGGTAACTCGTTCTTAATCCTGAGCTATCTATGAACTCCTGTTTATGCGAGATTATCCTTTGATCTGCATGGGTGAGAGTGGTCAGCATCGCCGACTCGACAAGCCTACCATTTTGGGGATAAGATCGAATAGATAGCTGGGGACATAGTTTCGAAAGACGGAATTCACTCCTACCCATTTCAGGGATAGCAGAGAGGTTGTTCTCTTAAGTACTAACTCCAGGACTTGAACAAGGGGCCCCACGCTCTCGTTGGATCGAGAGGAACTTAGGTTTGATGGTTGGACCGCAAACCGATTGTTCATTAGAGGATTAGTGGAACTTAAGGAACAAGAAGTACTATAGGGGTGTAACGGTTATTTGACCTAGCTATAGCTACAAACAACCTGTGAAGGAACGACTTACTAAACATGGTTAAATCAAATGGACGGAAATATATCTTTAGTGAGGGGAGTGCAACTATCAGGCTATAGTGGAGTGTCCCGGTAATTAACGAATGTTGGATAACTTTGATAATGAGATTAGTCGGTTAGCCTCGAATCGTTGGAGCCCATGATCTATAGGTCCATTAGGTCCCCCTACTAGCTCATATCGGAATAAAGCTTAGAATATTTTGATAGAAAACTTTGAATCGTTCAAAAATGGGAAATAGGGTTTTATCGTAAAACGTGTTCGACACAATGATTTAATTATGAATTAAATTAGGAATTGAGAGATGAGGTATTTAAAAGTGTTTTAAATACAATATATATGTATTAGGAATCATATATAACTCATGGCATTAGGTGATAAAGATTGATTGGATCAATCATATCAAAATTACTTGGAAATGTCCCAATTAATTGCCTAGAAATCAATTTCAATTTTGAATTGAATTTGAAATGAATTGAAAGCTGAAAACTCACAATTAGGATTCAATTCATAGTGGATTTAGTGGTTTTTCCACTCTTGCATAATGATACATAGTGGAAAACAACACAAACATGCATTAGATGCATGTGTTGTGAAGTAGACACCTAGAATCCACTTTGAGTTGCATCTTGACCATGTGGCTAAGTGTCATGAATCTCGTCTTTTCATGAGAGAGGTCTATAAAAGGGGCTTGAATTAGATTCAAGAGAAGCAAGCTTTCATTTAGTGTTATGCTGCAAATTTTCTCCCTCAAATTCTCTCTCATTTAATCTCCTTCCAAAAGCTTGTACCATCAAGCATTCCCTTCCTATTTCTTTCTTCTATAGACTCCCACAAGTCTTTCTAGGCTCAAGAGAATAGTAGGGAAGACACTAAAGGTTGTCCAAGAGAAGTTGGAGAAAGATAATATCACAAGGAGTTCCTTACAAGTGAGCATCAAAGAGGTTGGTACTCATTTACTCTCTTTTCTACCCTTTCTAGAACATGCATGCTTTAGGAGTAAAATTGAATGTCTTAAGTGCTTTCGATCTTCAATTGCTTCCGCATGTGTTATATGAACACCTTCACTGTAGCATCTGGAGCTCGATTCTGGGCAAAAAACAGCGGCTGAACTCTTCAAATTGGCCTCGATTTATACCGTGTTCTTCACCGATCTTCAACCTTTTCTAGACCCAGACTGTACAGACTCAATTTACAGAATTTTGCCCAAAAACGTAGGGGCCTTACATGATCAAATCAATAAAATACTGTAAATCTAAGGCCAAATTAAACCAAAACAGTTTATCACAAACCAATACATACATTATGCAAATCCCACCTAAAAATAACGCAAATTTTAATTCTCAAATTAAAGTACAGAGATGGCTCTGATACCAATTGAAGGGATAATAGCCCTTTCGCAGCGGAAATGATCAGAACCTTTTTCTCAGTTTTTAATTCGGATTAAAATACTAGTACGTTGTAAAACAATAAATTTTACAGCAACTAAAATACAGAATATACATGTTGTAAAAAGGTTACAAAAGCATGCAAGATCTATTAGAAATAATCCTATATTATGCTAATAGACCCTAATGATCAAGGGATTGTGTAACACTTTCTTTGTAGGATGATCTTGAACCATTTTGCCTAATTCCCTTGGAAAATTGCACCAAAGACAACAACTCGAAGTCAACCCTTTGCTGGAAATTCTCCCAATGATGTGAACACCACCAATAATGCAACACCAGTATCCTCACAAGTGAATTGCTAGAGGAAGTTTGTGGGAACTTGAATTTCTAAGGATATTCTGGAGAGAATTCTCAAACTCTGGGATTCTGTGTGTAACCAAAACGCAGAGAAGTGAGAGCTTGTGAGAGAGAGGCTTCACGTTGGAGAGAATAGGGCTTTAGTCAAAATAACTGAACCACTCCCCTATAAACTCTCTCATCCAAACGTGTATAACCAAGTGGGAGCACAATTCTCCATCAGTTAATTTTAACTGATGAATGAATTATTTTAATTAATAAATAAATAAATTATTAATTAACATAATTAAATTAAATCAATATTTAATTTAATAACCAATCATATAAAACCATTTTATATAATTATACCACATAATCTAAAGTTTTAATATAATTTAGTTAAATCAAATTTAATTAAATTTAAATTAAAACAACATATTAATTAATTCAAAAATTAATTAATATTATAATTAAATATCATATATTTAATTATATCTCTCTCACATAAACCATAGAATTAATGTACATGAAATGTGCATTAATTATAACCTATAGTTTTAATATGAATCAAATTCATATTTAAACTAAAAATTCGAACCTCTCCGAATATTCAATTCTTACTTAGAAATTTTCCTCAACGCCCTTAGTGAGCTACCGGTGGGACCTAATGGACCTACAAATCAGAAGCTCCAAAGATATGAGATTAATTGGCTAAACTCATTAACCAAGTTAATCAATATTCGTTAATTGTGGTTCATTCCACTATAGAACCACAACTGCACTCTTCTCACTGCAGATATATTTCTGTGTCAACGGATATCGACCATCAACAGCAAGTTAGCCCTTCACGTGCGTTTGTACCCCAGCTAGGTCAAATTACCGTTTTATCCCTGGGCTACCTCTTCATCCTTAAGTACCAGTGCTCCCCTAATGAACAACCTGTTTGAGGTCCAACCAACAAACAGAAGTCCCTCTCCTGCCATAAAGAGGGTAGGGCTATTATTCAAGACCCGGAGACACCACTTAAGGGAACACACCTCTACTTACCCTAAAGATGAGAATGAGTGAATTTCATCTTGTAAGACTATGTTCCCAGCTCCCCACTCAATCTTGTCCCCAAAATGGTAGGCTTATTGAGTCGGCGAATAAGCCACTCTCACCCATACAAATCAAAGGACAATGCCTCATGGACAGGAGTCCATAATCCACTCAGGATTAAGGCCAAGTTGCCTAGGTCCTCCTAGTGAAATAGAAACCGAGCTAACTAACGGTGTTACAGTTAGTGGTTAACTATTTCGCGGTCCGGTCTTTGTGAAAACTCATTGCACAGGTACCCACTCACATGTCAACTACACGAACGCGTTGGATCATTGTGTTTGTATCAAAATACAAAGCGGGTCGTATCCATAGTGTCACCAGGATAAGGTACCCAGCCTTATCCCTATACTACAAACCCTTTAGGCTAAAACTTGAACATTGATCCCCGTATGTCCCTACATACTAGTTCAAGCCTCATTCTATTAGCCTTGGATGTTTAGTTTATTGGATTTGGGTTGATAAGACAAGATATAATACAAACATTGAATAATACATCACTTTTATTAATGTTCGGTCAAATGTACGTTTACTATCTATGAGTTTTAGGGCATAAAACCCAACAAAGACCAAGTGGGAGGCTGGGGGCATGACAACACAAGAAGGAATTCACTCCTTCCCACTTCTAGGAGAAGTTGATGAGTGTTCCTTTAAGTTTTGACTCCGAGACTTGAACAAAAGGATCCCGCCCTCTCACTAGCCCGAGAGGGACTTTATGTTTAATTATTGGACCATAAACAGGTTGTTCATTAGAAGAGCATTGGTACTTAAGGAGACAAATGTAACACAGGGGTAAAACGGTAATTTGCCCCAACTATGATTACGGATGCTTGTGAAGGATTGACTTACTGGTATAGGTCTATATCCGTGGACACAGAATTATGTCTGCAGTGAGAAGAGTGCAACTGTGGGTCTTTCGTGGAGTGAACCCACAGTTAACGAAAATTGATTAATTGGTTAATGAGTTTAGCCGATTAAATCTCATATCGTTGTAGCTTCTTATCTGCAGGTCCATTAGGTCCTACTGGTAGCTCGTAAAAAGACTTGAGGCAATAAAGTATATATAGTAAATTGAAAGTGTTCAATATATTTAGGAAAATCGTTTAATGTATGATAATGCATTATAGTATAAAGTTTATGAAACTTTATAATATAATTTTTGAATTAATTTCAAATTTTAATTTTGAGAGAAAATATTTGAAAGAATTCAAACAATTAATATGAATTAGATTCATATTAATAAAATAAATTTTTAATAAAATCCCTAAAATTAAATCTATGATATTTAATTGGGTAATTAATTAATTGTTTATTAAAATTAGATATTAATAAGATAATAGATCTTATTTATGACCTTTTCGTATAAGAAAAAGGTCTTGGTATCTTTTCCTATAAATAGGACCCCTGGGTGGGGTGAAAGGCATCTCATTCGTTCTCCTACTCTCAGAGAATTCTCCTGAAGGCTCCCACCAGTCTCCTGCCTCTAGTAGTCTCAAAGTCATACTGGTGTAGGCATAGTGGTAGTGTTCACAATAGTTCGTGATTATTTCACAAGCAGTTGGTGAATTTAATCAGAGTCGTCAATGAGAGTAAGTAACTTGTTACAGTATAAATTAGATTTAAATCTAATACTTTTGTATGCTTAGCCTTAATATAAATCTAGAATAGTTCTAAGTTTATTGCCAATGTATTGGTATTTTAGATTTAAAAAACTTAACTACGAATCGGTCCCAACTACGCTTCCGCTTTACAGAATTACGGAATTCCAATCCTTCAATTGATATCAGAGCCGATCGTAGATTTAATCTTGTTTCTCTGAAATTTGCATTGGCTTTTGGTGGGTACCTTTATGCATTTGATGAATGGACGTTTTGCTAGTAGATGCTTAAGGTTTTGGCATTAGTTTTGCAATTTTTTCGTTGATTTGATCAAAGGGCCTAGTGTTTTGGGCAATTTAATTGTAATCGAGTCTGTAAGTCCGTGTCGTTCGTGTTTTGATGATTTTCGGCAAAGAATTGAAGAAATTTGGCCAAAAATCAAAGAAAATAGAGGCTAGAAAAAGAAGAAAGTTGGAAAAACAGAGGTTGCAATCGGAAAAAAAATGGTGGCGCTGACGCCAGCATTTCATAGAAGACAAAATAGCTGACGTCAGGTTTTTGGCATGGTCTGGCTCGGTTCTGGCATGGTCTGGCGCGGTCTGGCACGGTTTGACGCGGTTCAACATAAAGGTGACTGGTTCTTGAGTTTTTGATCGTTTTCCTTCGGGTTTTGACCGGCTCTACTCGTTTATGACCGGTTTTTGGTTTTTTTATCTGGTTCTTGCTTTCTTTGACCGGTTCGTGCTGATTTTGACTCGGTTCGTGAGGTCTGAAGCTATTTTGGGCCAGTTCAAGCAGTTTTCAGTTCGGTTCAGCCCGATTCTTGATGTTCGAAGAGTTTGGACCCGATTTGAAGCTTGTTCACGGCTAGATAGGGCAATTTTAGATTAATTATTGTAATTTTTCTAATGTATTTTGTCCTAGGATGCCAAAACCTGTCTACTTAGCTATTTATTTTGCTTTATGGATGTCATATAGCTTAAATTCCCACCATAGATTATGCATATTCATGCATATTTAATTATAATTTTTATAATATAAGTATTATGCATGAATTAATTTTCATGAGTATTTAATATAAATTGTTATGATTAAATGGATGAAAATTGAGAAGCATTGAGCATGAAATTACTTTAGTAAAAATATAAAAAAGTTATATTTATGAAAGTAATTTATGTGCTAATTTATTTTCATGAGCTATTAATATAAGTGTTATGTTGCTATGTTAATGTATGAAAATGGTATTGCTTAATTTTAATTTTATTGGGTAATTAATTTAAGGGTTAGGTTAATTAAAAGGAAATTAAATTGCATTGAGCATGACATTACCTTAAATTAATATAATTGTTATATTTTTGTATGTCATGTATGCTAGTATATGGTTTATAAATTAATTAGAATTTGATTGGTAAATTATGTCATCATAGTAGCATGTTATAGGGTTAATTCATTAAAATTTATAAGTGTTATAAAATTATTAAATAGATATCGTTAACCTATAACAAAGAATTGCATGCAAACGTAGGATCTTAGGAAAAATGGATTAATTTTAAAATGTTTAAAATTAATTATACCTAAGATCTCATTTCTAATAGGATTAGAATTATTCTTACTTAGAATTAAAAATAGTTTTAATTGACTAAGTAGGAAAAACATTACTATGATTATAAGGGAACTCCACTGGTTAAGTTCTGTCTAAGGTTGGGGTACTTAAGATGACAGTTTACGGAACACCTCCTACCTGAGAACTGACCTAGAATACCAGAGTTGAATTAATCATAGTTAAATGTTAGCATGCAATATCACTAGGTTTGTTAAAGAGTTTAATTCACCTAGATCTTTAGAGTAAAGACTTTATATTACGATGGATATAAGGGAACTCTCTCGATGAAGTTCTGTCTAAGATTGGAGGTATTTAAGATGACGGTTTACGGAACACCTCCTACCTGGGAACTAACCCAAAACTTGAGTAGAATTAACCATAGTCATGTTAGCATGCAATGTTGCTAGATTTATTAAAAGAGTTTAATTCATCTCGAACATTGCAGTAAAATCCTCATCGTAAGAGTTATAATAGGATTAGACTTAGATAGATTGATTTAGTTCAATTTATCTAAGTTAAATAACCATAAAATATGGTAGGACATTTAAGTGGGAGTGAGATGTGTGTCGATGTAAGCCCTCGATCTCCGCCCTTAGTTCACACCGTGAGAGTCCTATGGTCTGCCTGCGTGTTGCCCTGGAGCAACCATCCCTTCAGAGGGCCCAACCATAAGATTCGGAACACCTTGAACTCCTAAAAGAGGTTAAGGATTCTTAGGTTAATCACCAACGGTTGTCTTTCCCTTCGGTAGCCTGTTGGTGCGTGCCTCTAAGATCTGAAAGTGGGAGGGTTAATATAAAAACAAGATCGAGTTTTACTCTCACATTCCCCTGAGTTCACACCGTGTGGTCCATGCTCAGCTTCGTGTCGCCTGGCGCGGCCTCCCTTCGAAAAGTGCTTGCATGGGTCAATAACAAGGTGAATGGGGAAAATGTCTATAGTAAGCTAGAGCGGACGTGTGTCAACATATCCCTCGGTCTCCCCCGTAAGGTCGCACTGTGAGATTCTTATGATCCGCCTGTGTGTCGTCCTAGAGCGACCATCCCTTCGGAGGGCCGATCATAGGTTTTAGAACACCACGAACTCCAGAAATGGATAGGGTCACTTAGGTTAATCACCAACAGTTGTCTTTCCCTTCGGTAGCTTGTTGGTGCGTTCCTCTGAGATCTGAAAGTGGGAGGGTTACACTTATAGGGATGAGTTAAATGTGTTAACGAATCCTTGACCAAACAACAGTAACTAAACACTAACGAAATATGAGTTATTTTGGTGTTAGGGTTAGGTTGAGATTGTCTCAATTCAGAGGAGAAATAGCTGACCACCCTTCGGTGGTTGTTGTTCTAAACTCTGAAGTATCGTTGCAAAAACTAAATCAATAGTTTTCTAGGGTTTCTTTGATTGCTTGTGTGTTTTTGCTGAATTTGATTGGATAAGATGTAATGGGTTAGTGCGATAAATAATCAAGTAATTTGTTATTTCAACAATTCAATAATGAAATATGTGCATTGTCTTATGCCTATTTAATTAATAACGGTTATACAACAGAATTAAACAATTAATTTGTGGTAAATGATTTAAGATTAGTCTTAACAGAGGAATGTCTTCATGCCCCAAATGTCTAACTCATTAAGAAGTGTTCCTAATGAATGTGATATTGGACCTTGCTCATCCAAAGAAGACTTCTCCGAAGACAGTAAGTTTAATTTACTAGTCTTGGAAGCATGATTTGTGGAGAATGGTGATTCTGCCTGAATACTTGATTCAGGGGTCACAAATCACGTTTGTTATTTTTATTTAAAAGGAATAAGTTCCTGGCAACAGCTTGATGTTCGACGTATAACTCTCAAAGTTGAAACTAGAGAAGTTATCTTGGCAATAGTAATGGGGAATGTTAAGTTATTTTCCCCAGTGGGAGAAAATACATATTATTAGATAATGTGTATGTATTTCCTAAGATTAACAGAAATTTGATTTATGTATCTTATATTCTGGAACAATGTTACTCTGTACCTTTCTCTACTGACGCAGTTAATTTTAAGAAAGGGAGTTAACTTTTGTTCAGCTAAACTGAAAAATAACATAAATGTTTTAAGACTAATCAAAAGTAAAGCAGTCATGACATTGAGTTGTTTGAGGCTGCTACTACTCAAAGAAATGAGAGGCAAAGGATTTCTCCTAAAGAAAAATACCTTTCTTTAGCACTTAAGGTTAGGCCATATTAATCTCAATATGATTGGGAGTTTGGTCTAAAGTGGACTTCTAAGCAAGTTAGAAGATGACTCTGTACTACCTTGTAGGTCATGTCTTAAGGGCAATATGACTAATAGATTGTTTTTGCTTGAAAAGAACTATAGAGCAAAAGAGCCCTTGGAGCTTGTACATTTGGATCCTTGTGGTCCAATATGTTAAAGCAGTGGGAGGGCATAAATAATTCATCTATATTTTAGATAATTATTCAAGGTATGGGTATCTCAACCTAATGCAACTTAAGTCTAAAGCTCTTGAGAAATTCCAAGGGGCTTAGGACTGTAGTTGGAAACTTGTTAGGTGAGATGATGCACTTCGATCTGATCAACGTGTAGAGTATATGGGACTTGAGATTCCAAGACTATTTAATAAAACATGGAATTACATCCCAACTCTCAACCCCTAGTACACTTAAGAAGAACAGTGTATCAGAAAGGAGAAATTGAACCTTGTTGGATATGGTTCGGTCCATGATGAGCTATTAATAAGTTATGCTCTTTGCCTGACTCGTTTTGGGGTCATGCAGTGTTAACTGCAGTGTGTATTTTGAACAACGTTCCATAAAAGATGTTTTTGAAACATCTTTTGATTTTTGGATAAGGCGTAAAAGTAGTTTACGTTACTTTTGGAGACACTGTTCAAAATTATACCTATTCGTAGGCTACCCCATGGAAACGAGATACGTGGATACTTCTTCAATCCACAAGAGAATAAAAAATTTGTACCGACAAATGCTACATTCTCGGAAGAAGTTTGCATAAGAAATAATAAGCTACAAAGTAAGGTCGTTTTAAGTAAATTAACTGATGAAGCTACAGAAACATCAATAAGAGTTGTTGATAAGTCAACAAGGGTTGTTGATGATGTTGGACCATCAAAAAGAGTTGTTGATAGGGCCAATACAACTGGTTAGTTACATCTATCTCAAGAGTTGAGAGTGTCTCGATGTAGTGGGACGATTGTTCTACAACCTGACCGTTACATGGGCTTAATTGAAGCCTAGACAGTCATATCTAATGATGACATTAAGGATTCATTGTCTTAAAGCAAGACAATGAATGATGTTAACAAGGAACAATGGATTAAAGCAATGGACTCAGAATTAAAATATGTGATTTCAATTCCATCTAGGAACTTGTAGATTTATCTAATAGGGTAACACCTATGGATTGCAAATGAATCTACAAGAAGAAATGAGACGCAACCTTATGGTTAGGCTCGTGGCAAAGGGTTACACCCATAGAGAGGGGACTGTAAGGAAACCTTTTTTTTTTCTCCTGTTGCCATGTTGAAGTCTATTAGAACTCTTGTCCATTTTGACTGGATGTCAAGACTACTCTTTATGAATGGTAATCTTGAGAAGAGTACCTACATGTCTCAACCAAAAGAGTTCGTACAGCAAGATCAAGAGCAAAAGGTTTGAGAGCTTAATCGATCCATTCATGGATTGATTGAAGCATTTCAATCTTGGAATAGAAAATTTTGATACTGAGATCAAAACTTTTGGGCTTTAATCAAAACATTAATGAGTCTTGTGTCTACAAGAAGATCGTCAATAGTTCAGTAGCTTACTTGGTGGTGTATATGATTGATATCCTAGTCATTGGGAATGATGTAGGTTATCTTACTGAATAGTAAAATGAGCTAGAAGTTCTTTTCCAAATGAAATTTTGGGAGAAGCTTAGTTTGTTCTTAAGATCCAAATTGTTGGGAACTGAAAGAACAAAATGCTAGCCCCTGTCTCAAGCGTCTCATGTCTACAAAATGTTAGTGAGATATGAGATGGAGAACTCCAAGAAGGTTCAGTACCTTTCAGGCATGGAATTCTTTTGTCTAAGAAACTGTTTCCTGAGACACCTCAAGAAGTTGAGGACTTGAAACGAATTCCCTATGCAATAGGGATTGTCAGTAAGTATCAATCTAATCTAAGATTTGATCACTGGAATATCGTTAAGAATATCCTCAAGTATCTTAGGAGAACGAGGAACTATATGCTCGTGTATGGGACTAAGGATTTGATTCTTACAGGATACACTGACACAGATTTTAAAAACTGATAAGGACTTGAGGAAATCTACATCAGTATCTATGGTCAATCTTTACGAAGGAGCTATAGCATGACATAGTTACAATCTTAACCATATAGGCCGAAAATATAACTGCTTGTGAAGCAGCGATACAGACTGTATGGCTTAGGAAGTTCTTGACTGATTTGGAATGTGTTCCAAATATGAACTTGACCATCACACTTTATAGTGATGGAATTCTTTTGTCTAACTTTTCAAAAAAAAAAAATCTTTTATCTAAGAAACTGTTTTCTGTTTGTAGTTTCTAGAACATCTAGTGACTGGTCGCAGCAGGGAAAATATCGTACAGTTGAAGATGAATATCTTTAGGATCGAATATGAGTGTGAGATGTGGGCGGGTAAATATATCTGGTGATTAGTGGGAAATTTTTAGGTTGTCATACGGTTTACTATTCACGTGGGATGCATGAAAGTCTAGGTCACCGTTGTCTATGCCAACAATTTTCAATCATGGAATAATATTTTTGTTTCTACAGGTGCTTTTTGCCAAAATACTTTAGATGGTTTAAGAAATTACCAAAAAAAATAATAATTACAATAAAAATAAAAAAGTTGATCGATTAAAAAATTAACAATTAAAAACAAATTGCGAAGGAAAGTGTCACGCAGGGGCGTTCTTCGGGTTGACGGTTATTGTTGATCGTATGGTTCATATTGGGCGACCGCGTGGGTTGATTGTTCGGGTCGAAGCTGCAACTAGTGCGTCTGACATATAGAATAACGCGACCTCGAATTGATTGATGACATCTCGTGTTTACATTCCGTATTGCTGACCGTATGGTTCATATTTGGCGACCGCGCGGGTTGATGGTTCGGGTCAGAACTGCAACCAGTGCGCCTGACATATATAATAATGCGTCTTGAATTGAATAATGACGTCTTGCACATACATCCTGTATTTACAACACCTAACCACCAAATTAATTGTTACCCACTGATACTGTCAGTTCACCTTCACGACTCTCGGCCATTTTATAAATAACAACCATATGAGGACGGTTTCCAGTAGAAGTGTGAACATAATCCTTCATCTCCAGAATGCAAAGCGACATAGAGTCCAACGAGTCTCGATTTGGGTACGATGGAGTTTACAATCTAAGCGATGATCCGTCCCTGACACCGTTCTCGATGCCGTCCCCAACACTCAGTAACTTGAGCGTATCCACCTTCACTACCCCGTAGATTGACCTCAACAACGGGGCAGATGATGACGAAGAAGACGCGGTAGTTACCTCTTCCCGACTCCCATCTCCACTATCCGAACCGACTGACGTCGAACCTCCTGCGGAGAACCTTCCGGGAACCGGGATTGATGCGGCAAGTCCGATGGTCCCAAAACCTACTATGGAACCAGAAGTCGGATCAACTCCTCCAACTGTCACGTCGCAACCTCGACGACCGTTTACAAGGTTGTTGTCGTTCAACACCCCACCACGCGGTCAGAAACGGAAGTTCACTGCACCTCTGTCCTGATAGCATGCATAAATGTTGGGCAGTTATCACACCCCCAACAGATTCTGCACAAAATGATTTCCAAAGCTTCCATTCTTCCAAATGGGTTAAAACATGTAATATCTAACCAAAACCAAGCCTATTAAGCACAAAAGACACACAAATCCCTATATAAATGAGGCCTAAATAACTACCTTTTAGGCAGTTATCACACCCCCAAACTTGAACTATTGCGCATCCCAAGCAATACTAACCAACCTTTCTTCAAGAATTCAAAACATTAGACAAAGAATAGCTTAATCAAACCAGACAATCCAACACTACCTTCAACCTTTACCTGAGAACTCTGCAAAACCGAGCTCTGCTGTAGCAAAATGATTCCTCCGGCATGGACAAATATTCACCACTTTTAACCCAATTCTAGGAACTTACCACAGCCTAGCTCTATTATTAGTCATTTCAAAACATATTTTTAGGAGGTTTATATTTTTGTTTTTCATACGTAAAGCAGCCCTACAGTCATAAGCTTTTAAGCATGGGATGACCCACTTTATGGTGCAGTATACCCTTGCCTCAAACTCATCACCAACTAGGCTCAATACTCTTTATAAAGCTCAAGAATCCTTAGTTATTCTATCTCTTGCCCCTCAGAATGGCGACATTTTGTGATGAAGCTCACCTAAGTTCTGGGAGACAGAAAAATTGATGGATCATCATTCATCCTTCAAAACTTTTGCTCCATGAATTTTCTCAGCAAAATTTTCAACAAATAATCTTTTTTTCAGCAAATAATTTTTTCTCATTTTTTTCATATTTCCTAGGTCAACTTTTGACGCGAAGACAAACTGTGGGTATCACAAATGTCCCTGGTTACTCAACAACCTAGCAAATTTTAACTTGAAGGAGAGGAATGCTCGAGCAAAATAATTGGAGTAGCAAAAAGTCCCCCAAACTTAAATTATTCATTGTCCTCAATGAATCATCAATTTTTCAAATTATACCCCCAAACTTAAAGTTTTCTATCTGAATTTTAAACTAAGCGTGGGACTAGAACTAAGCTTAAAGTGGATCATATAAGTCTACACTACCTCCAAAATCTTCTTTGCCGCAGCAACAGTCCATGCTAGAAGAAATGCTCAAGCAAAAGGTTTCTGGAGATTAGAATACCTTGATCTAATTAAGCGTAATCAGTCCAAGCTTCAAAAATTCAGAAGAAAAGTTAGTAAAGTTAGAGTTACTCAGTGCTCATAGACTAGAAACACCTTAGAAATTTCATTAAAAACACGAAGAAGATATTACAAATTAGATATATTTTTCAAAGAAGCAAACAAACATAACATCAAATAGAAAAAGGGATTTAGAAAATGCGCGAGCAAACAAAAAGTCAAGAGCAAAAATTATGCTCGCTCAAGGCCACTGCATCCTTCAGTCCTCTTGGCCTGGCTCATTTTCATCATCCCCTTCTCCTCTTTTAACCGGTGGGGGTGGAATCTAGGGGTTCAACAGATCTTCAGGGAATACAGGAAGGGCTGGATATGGCTTGGAAAAATTCTCTTGAAGCGCCTTCCTTAAGCTGGCATCTCGATTCTTAACATAGTTCCAGAAGGTTAAAGTTTGCCTCTCAGCAAACTCCCGCCTACTGGCCGAAAGTGCCAGTTGTTCTAGAATCGTGTTGATGTCGTAGATAAGCCCACCTTGTCGTACCTCCTGCATATGCTGGAACCGTGCCAAATTGGGTGTGTTGATGATCCCTTTATCAAACAGTATAACATCCCCTTCATTCTCTGGTACCCCTGCTTGTTTACAAAGCAATGTAATCGTGTTCGGAAAAAAACAATTTCCCCACCTTCTTCTTCCAACAGCTAGATATTTCACCTGAAATAATTTTCCCCACATTTATGCTGAGAGACCGCAAAATCGCAAAAGCTAGAAGAACCCGTTCCCTGGAGATTGTCGAGTCGTGTGTTGTTGGAAGATACCTTTGTCTGATAAATCCCATCCACGTGTTCGCTTCCCTCTTCAAATAAGCCGACTGGAATGTCCTCTTCTGAGTCTTTGACAGCTGCCACTGTGCTCCTTCAATTTCTACCTCCCTCACAACATCACTTAACTGCTCATCAGATGGCGCCACAGCCATCTCATTATATGTTGCATGGGAGAAGTTCTGAAGATTGTACAGTGCGTTGATAACACTAGAACTCCAATCCACCTCGACTCCTCGGACAATTACCTGGAAACCATCCTCCTTGTCAATGTTAGCATAAAATTCACGTACCATCTATGCGTTTACAGACTCAGGCTTCGCACAAAATAGCGCCCAGCCGTGGTCTGCAATTTCGGTCCTCAGTAATTGTGGAAGATCACCGCTGAATCCTTGCTCAAATAAGAAATCCCTTTTCAGAAGCTCAACATATTTTGCTCTGGCAAAGTTGTTGACGAAGCGATCAAATGGTAACTGCTGCTCTTCTATTTCATCGTGTTCCTCCGATGCTTCAACAATATTTTTGCCCTTCTCTGCCCTGGGCTTGAGCAATTGCTCTTCCTCAGTCTTCTTCTTCTCTGCTTCTTCTCGTACTTTTTCCTCAGCTTCTTTTTTCTCTCTTTCCTCTTGCTCTGCATTGTCTTTCTCAGAGTCAGTAGTTGGAGGCGAGGGGGAATCAGTAGTTGGAGGCGAGGGGGTATCAGTTCGAACTACCTGAATACAACCGGCCTTTCGCTTAATGCAGCGACGCTTAGGTACCTCCGACATGATCACCTCCACTCGAGCCTCCTGAACTGGCTCCCTTTCAGTCTCTTCCCCAGGCGCAGCCACTGCCTCTTCTTCTTAAACCATGTCAGCCTGTGTTTCTTGAATTCCTTCCCGAACTTCCTCTGTTTCCCCCATTCTTGGCTCAACCTCCTCTGGGTTCTATACATCAGGTTCTTGCTGGTCTCCTTCTGTTACTGCGGCAACAACAACCTCTGCTGCCTCCTGAACTTCTTCATGTTCTGCAACCCTTTGTTCTTTTATTGGCCATTTTCTCCTCTAGCATTCTTTTTTTCTTCGTTTTTACCTTCTGAACTTCAGGGGTAACGGGTACCTCCTCTTCCTCGTTATCTCTCTCCTTTCTCGCTCTCGTCTTAGCCATTGAAGAGCTTGAAAAGGAATTCTATAACACACACAGAGAACGAAAGAAAAATGCAAATGGCAAGGGATGAATCAAGAAGATGAAGTGGGAAGAACTTACCGAAGGTTCGTGAATAAATAGCTGCAGCAAATCAAATCATAACTAAAAGATTTCGCTTCGTATTAAATGGGTTTACCGTTCACATTTAATTTGCAAATCAAATTCCCAACGGTAAAATCTTTGAATTTCAATTAACCATGGTAAATAACTGCACGCTGTCAACGGCTAAACCGTTGGATAATCCCTGCGTGACATGTGGCCGCATCCCGAAAATTTACCTGCTCACAGAAATTCAAAAATCCCAACGGTAAAAATAATTAACTCACAATAAAATCTTTTTTTTCTCGGACGAAATGCTCCAGCCAGACCTTTGCCGCAGCAATCTTCTGAACCTGAGGAATCTTGGATACGGGATTCAAATTTCAAATTAGAAAACCAAATCTTCTAAATTTAAAAATAACCAATCAAATCAACTTTAATCTTCCTTGAAGCCGAATTAATTTAGAGAAAATCTTTATTAACTCAAACTAATTAGAATAAATAAAATCTAGATCTTAATATAATAAAATCTAATTAATTCAAAGATAATTCAAAGATAATCCAAATAAATAATCCTAAAATCAAATCAAATTTAAAACGAAATAGATAAAATCTAAACAAATACTTAAAGAGAAAATCTAATAAACCACGCAAAATCAAATCTAACCTTTTCGAAAATAAATCAGCGAAATATAAAACAAATACAAACACTAGGAGCTCAAAATTTTGCTCTGTGAAATGCTCCCGCAAAAATCATGCTCTCTCAATCATCAACCAACCTTAGGAAAGGATATTTCGCCTGAAATTCCTCTCCCCAATAATTTTTCACACGCTGTCCATTCACCTTGAATACTCTCCCATCTTTTTCATCCTGCAAAGTAATTGCTCCATGGGGGAAAACCTCAATCACAATAAACGGTCTTGACCATTTAGATTTTAGTTTCCCAGGAAATAATTTCAATCTAGAATTATAAAGCAAGACTTTCTGACCTTTGACAAACTCTTTAGATTTAATTTTCTTGTCATGCCACAACTTAGTCTTTTCTTTATATATTTTTGCATTCTCATAAGAAAATTGGCGAAATTCCTCTAATTCATTAAGCTGCAGCATTCTTATTGCTCATGCACGACTCAGATCAAAATTTAACTTTTTCAAAGCCCAAAACGTTTTATGCTCTAGCTCCAATGGTAAATGGCAAGCTTTCCCATATACTAACCTATAGGGAGACATACCGAGAGGAGTCTTATAGGCTGTCCTATAAGCCCAAAGAGCCTCATCCAACCTAAAAGACCAATCCTTCCTAGATGGATGGACTACTTTCTCTAGAATCGATTTAATTTTCCTATTACTAATTTCAGCTTGACCATTTGCTTATGGGTGATAAGGGGTAGCTATTCTATGCTTAATCCCATACTTAGCTAACAACTTAGTTAAGATATTATTAACAAAATGTGTACCCTCATCACTCACTAGAGCTCTAAGTGTCCCAAACCGCGCAAAGATGTGCAATTGAAGAAACCTTGCAACTGTCTTGGCATCACTCTGATGGCATGCAATGGCCTCCACCCATTTGGACACGTAATCAACTGCCAATAAGATAAAAACATTGTCATTAGAAGGGGGAAATGGCCCCATAAAATCTATACCCCATACATCGAATAATTCAACTTCTAAAACATAAGTAAGAGGCATTTCATCTCTAGGCCCCAAATTTCCTCTCCTTTGGCAAGCATCACATTGCTTGTAGAACCAATCGGCAACCTTGAATAAGGTGGGCCAGAAAAATCCACAATGTAAAATCCTCATAGCTGTCCTCTGACCGCTGAAATGACCTCCATACGGCGAAGAGTGACATTGCTCCAAGATTTCCTTTGCTTCAGCACCTGAAACACACCTACGAATAATACCATCGGAGCATTGCTTATACATAAATGGCTCATCCCAATAGAAAAATTTTGCATCATGCTCAAACTTTTTCTTCTGCCTCCAATCCATGTCAATAGGAGTGACTCCCTTTACCAATGGACGCCCCTGACTACCTTTACCTCAACAACAAAAAGCTGTTCATCTGGAAAAGAATCTGAAATGGCAGATTGCTCCAGCAAAGATGATGATGGATCAAGACGAGATAAATGATCTGCAATGACATTTTCTGATCCCTTCTTGTCTTTTATCTCCAAGTCGAACTCCTGCAATAATAAAACCCAACGAATTAGTCTAGGTTTTGCATCCTTCTTGGTCATTAAATACCTTATTGCTGCATGATCCGTGAACACTGTGACTTTGGATCCAACCAAATATGGCCGGAATTTCTCAAAAGCAAACACCACAGCTAACAACTCCTTTTCAGTAGTTGTATAGTTGACTTGTGCCTCATTTAAAACCTTGCTTGCATAATATATAAGATGGATGAATTTGCCCTGCTTTTGCCCCAGCATAGCACCTACCGCAGCATCACTCGCATCACACATTACCTCGAATGGTAAATTCCAATTAGGTGCACAAAGAATAGGTGTTGAGACTAAAGCAGCTTTTAATGTCTCAAAAGCCTTCCTACAGTCTGCATTAAAGTAAAAAATATGATCAGTACACAATAAGTTACAAAGAGGTTTACTGATTTTGGAAAAATCTTTTATGAACCTCCTATAAAATCGAGCATGTCCTAAAAAACTCCGAATTCCCTTCACTGAATTCGGTGGTTATAATCTTTCAATCACCTCAATTTTTGCTCTATCAACTTCTAGACCATTCCAAGAAATCATATGACCTAACACTATGCCTTCCCTCACCATGAAGTGGCATTTTTCCCAATTAAGAACTAGATGGGTATCCTCACATCTCTTTAATACCTTGCCTAAATTATCTAAACAATTCTGAAAAGACCCTCCAAAAACTAAGAAATCATCCAAAAATACCTCAACAGTGGACTCAATCATATCAGAAAAAATTGCTAACATACACCGCTGAAATGTTGTTGGCGCATTGCAAAGGCCAAAAGGCATTCGCCTAAAAGCAAACGTCCCATAAGGACAGGTGAAAGTGGTTTTCTCCTGATCCTCAGGAGCAATAGTAATCTGGTTATACCCAGAATAACCATCTAAGAAACAGTCCTTACGGGTGGCCTTATTAAGCCTCCTGTAGTCCATACAAACCCTCCAGCCAGTTACTGCCCTGGTTGGAATCAACTCATTGTCTTTATTACTTACCACAGTGGCACCTCTTTTTTTAGGAACACATTGGACAGGGCTCACCCAATTTCTATCGGCAATTGGATAAATGATCCCAGCATCCAACCATTTAATCACCTCCTTTTTAACAACCTCTTTCATTGCAGGGTTAAGCCTTCTTTGTTGCTCAATACTCCTAAAGGATCCCTCCTCTAGGGTGATTTTGTGCATACAAAAAGATGGGCTAATTCCCTGAATGTCAGCCAATGTCCAATCTATAGCCTTGCGGTATTGCTGCAGCAATTTTATTAAGGCCTCCTCATACTCTGGCATTAAATTTGATGCAACAATAATGGGCAACGTCTCACCTTTCCCAAGATACACATACTTTAGATGATCCGGCAAGGGCTTCAAATCTAAAGTAGGTGCCTCAATTAGGGATGGCTTAATAGGAGGAGCTTTCCTTTGATCTAAATCTAAAAACTCAAAAACTTCCTCACACCTAAACAATTCTTTTTCATTCTTTCTTTCTAACAAACAAACTTCTAAATCTTCTACACTAACCTCTCCATGCTCTTCCGAATGCTTACTAGCCGAATCCTGTATTGTTGTCTCAATAACTATGCTCTCCAGAATCCGAATGAAGGAGCAATCCTCTATTTCGTCTGGATATTTCATGGCTTTAAACACATTAAATTTCACTTCCTCATTACAGACTCTCATTGTTAATTCCATTTTTTGAACATCTATTAACGTCCTACCAGTAGCCAAAAATGGACGACCTAGAATGATTGGGACATCTTTATCAGCCTACTTTTACTAAGACATCCTCGATTTTACCCTCTGGATATGTGATACACCTATCAGCTAGTTGAAGTGTGACTGTGGTAGGCCTAGCTTCACCAATACCTAACTTTCGATAGACCGAAAGAGGCATGAGGTTAATGCTTGCACCTAAATCACAGAGTGCTCTACCTAACTCTTTTCCACCTATAGACACAGGTATAGTAAATGACCCTAGATCCTTAGCCTTGGGTGGTAGCCCATTCTTAAGAATAGCACTACATTCCTCAGTAAGAGATACAGTTTCAAATTCACCTAACCTCTTCTTTTTAGTTAAAATATCTTTAAGAAATTTAGCATAATTAGGCATTTGCTCAATAGCTTCTACTAAAGGGATATTTATGTGCAACTGCTTAAGAATCTCTAAAAACTTTTTAAATTGATCATCCTGACTCTTAGGCTTTTGCCTTTGTGGAAAAGGTAGAGGTGGTACATAAGGTGGGGGCAGCACATAAGGTGGTTCCACATCTGGAACAGAACCAGATGCTCCAGCATCTTTATTGCTGCCTACAGCACCCTGACCATACTCCAACTCTTTCTCAACAACAACATTTTTTTTATCACCATTTTTATTTATATCATGGGTCTTACTAGGCTCATTTTTTTCTTCTAATGGCTTACCACTCCTTAGAGTTACTGTCTTTACCTGCTCCTTACCTTCCCTTCGAGGGTGTTCAGTATCCGAGGGAAGTTTCCCTTGAAGCCTTGCCTTCAGCTCATTAGCTAGCTGACCCACTTGCAATTCCAGGGCTCTCATTGAAGCTTGATTACTTTGAATTGCGGCATCTGTACGAGCCATAAATTCTTTCATCATCGCCTCGAGAGAACTTCCCGAATTTTTCTGGGGCAAAGCCTGCTTATTTTGCTGGGGCAATACCTACGCTTTAGCAAATCCCTGCTGGTTCACCTTTTGTTGTGCTTGCGCACTACTTCCTTATCCTCCCCATGAGAAGTTGGGGTGGTTGCGCCAACCTGGATTATAAAAGTTAGAGTAAGGGTTATTCCTCTGATTACCTACAAAAAACACAGAAGCTGGATTGCTGGGGCAGAACTCGTAGTTGTGATTTTCACCACAATAGGCACATGCTTCTTCTGCCACTTGGTTCACCACTGCAGTAGGCTCCATAGCTGGTGGCTGCTGATGACTAATCACTGTCACATTCTTAAGAGCGTTAGCAATCATAGCAAGATCAGCCCTAATGGTAGACACACCATCAACCTCTAATACACTCTTAACCTTTTTATTTGTGCCTCTAACATCCGACCACTGACAACTATTAATCGATATTCTTTCTAAAATCTCATAAGCTTCATCAAAAGTCTTTGCCAAAAGGGCCCCTCCAGCAGAAGCATCGACCATACCTTGGGTTACTCCATTTAAACCATTGTAAAATGTTTCCATTTGAATACAATGAGGTAAACCATGGTGGGGACACTTTCACAAAAGCTCTTTAAACCTTTCCCAAGCCTCACTAAAAGTCTCATCTTCAAGTTGCCTAAACCAAACTATTTCACTCCTTAATTTAGCATTTCTATTAGGTGGAAAATATTTACTCAAAAAATTTTCAGCTAACTCATCCCATGTCCTAATTGACCTTGGAGCAAAAGAGTTTAACCATGCCTTCGCTCCATCTCTAAGAGAATACGAGAACAAAGTTAATCTAAGAGCATCTCTAGGCACTCCTTGAATTACAAAAGAATCGCTAACTCCTAGAAAAGACTTAAGATGTAAATGAGGGTCTTCAGATGACAAACCATGGAATTTCCCCACGGTTTGCAACATCTGAAACATTACCGGTTTCATTTCAAAATTTGTCGCTTGGATTTGGGGACGTGCAATCCCTGGATTCAACTCATTAAACATTGGGACAGCATACGCTCGAATGGCTCTGGTCCTATCGTTCGCTATCAAGATAGGATTTTCAACCTGATTATTTTGCTGCTCATTTTGATCAAACAGCGGGTTTTGCTGCAGCAAATGATTCTGGAAGTCTGCTGGACCTTCAGGGCCCTCCGGAAGGCGCGGCGCGTTCTCCATCTGGTTTCTGCGCTGCTCCTTCTAATCCTGAATATCCTCTCAATTTCTGGATCAAGCTCGAACCTTACCCCAGGCGGATCGCTCATGCACCAAGCTCACACCTGCAAAAACAAAAGAAACAATCAAAAAGTTCTAGCACCAAACCACTAAAACACATACAGAAAACAAATCAGATAAAAAATTATTCAAGTCCCCGGCAACGGCGCCAAAAACTTGTTGGGTTCCTAGAGTGAGTAAAAATGTGGTATAAAAAACCTCTAGAATTCCTGTGCAAGTATACACAGTCTGCAGCAAGTAATATTATCAATCCGAGTCCTGAATTAGCTTCCACTTTACCTATTTTGTGTAACTTTCTAATGGTTTCAAAGATGGTAAAAATGATTTGGTTTTATAAGAATTATGTTGAAGCAAAATAAATGACAGAACAAAGAATAAATAAATAGATAGACAGTTTAAAGACAGGCGCTGGTTAGGCTTAGTAGTTGTTTAAAAAGATGCTCTAGCAATATTATTGATCATGCAACTCTCGCAGTATTATTAGAGGATTCCTCCCAAAACTCTAGATCTTTTGGAATGTGTTTCAACCCCAATGAAGTGCGACCGATCAAGCACTAGGCAACTGGCTATCCCTAGCTCAGTCACTGGCGTACACCAATACACAATGATCTTAGTGTGGATAATTGCCACGCACTCTCTAAATCATCCGAGAGAGGTATTCACACCGGCTGGTAAGGCGGGCATAAAATGTAAATAGGCACAACAATTAACCAAGATGCAATAATCAATATATTACTAAAGTTTAAGCACGTCAACTACATGTTCCTAACCAACACCTAAAGCTACTTAGTTCATAATAAACATGGAATCATGAATTACAATCTGAGTAGGCATGTCCATAGTCACAAGATAATAATAATCTCCTCAACCAGCTTGTGAACAATGGTGTTCTTGGTAATCTCTAATCTCTCTATACTACTCGGCTTCCAAGGAAAGTTGGAATCCTTTTGACTTGGACGGCTACTTCCTTTTATAGAAGGATAGGAGGCTTGAATTAGGTCAACTTGGACATGTGTAGGGCTCTCCTTGCTCCTTTATCCCGAAAATAACTCAACAGAAGTCGGTTCATGAAGTTGGCTAACGAGCTGTGACGTGGCAGTTCTGCTCCCAGTTTTGCTGCAGCACAAAGTTTGCTCCATCAGGTCGCCCAGCAAAAGATTCTACACAAAATGATTTCCAAAGCTTTCATTCTTCCAAATGGGTTAAAACATGTAATATCTAACCAAAACCAACCCTATTAAACACAAAAGACACACAAATCCCTATATAAATGAGGCCTAAATAACTACCTTTTGGGCAGTTATCAACATGTATAGCTAAATCCCGGCTTGCGAGTCTTGAATGAAAGAATATAGTTAAATGTTATTTTGATTGCCTATCTTTGTGTCCATTTATTGATTATTTGTGTGGGTGTTCGTAATGCTCTATAGATTCTTGCCAAATTTATAGTGATTAGAGACTTAGTGGAAACTCGACGGAGAGAAACTAAGTCAGATCATAACCCACTCAACTAGGCTTAATATCTTGTAGTGACAATGACGATAGTTGGTTAGGCTTAGAGACCGATAATGAATCAGGGCTCATTAATTAACTCGTTTAATAGTGCTAAGGACACTTAGGTTATTAAGATGAGTTAGTTATAATTAGGGGAAACCGACAGGAGAACCTATGTAATTAACGGAGATTCTAGGTTTATAATTAGTCGGACACAAGATTAGGTAATTAGAATAACTAATAAGCAATATTTTGGATTTGAAGACCCCGCCTCTCATTCGACTTTACCATCCTCTTTGCCAATTTGCTTGATCAATTTATTTCATTGTTTTGCTTTAATTATGATTGAATCTTTCATTATGATTAGGTCCCTAAATAATAATAATAATCCATCTTAGTATGTTTAGTGCTTAGTTTATTATCTTGTCTGAATTCACTCCTCCTTGTGGAATCGATACTCGGTACTCTACCGTTTTATATTACTTGTGGCAACCGTACGCTTGCGGATCGCAATGCATAGCAAACACGTCCCTTTCATTGGTGGTCCACATTTCATTCGATTCAGAGTAGACGATGCATGCATTCGCGTTTTTTGTGCCTGTTAGGTTGGAGGACGTCCACTGGGTGGGGGTTGGGGGGTTGTTAGAAGGTCTACCGTTATTTCTGCTTCTAGGGTTTATGGTTTATTTCTGTCTTATCTGCTTTCGTATTGGTTGTACTTAACGTTCATTTGTGTATTTGGTGCGTTGTTAACTGAATGGATGGAATGTGAGATAAGATGAATAATAATAATAAAGAATAATTCAGCCAAAACTTAGTGCAAGTATACACTGTCGCATGTAGTAATAAAAAAAACCTTAGAAGTATTCCAAGGGTATCGATCCCACGAGGACTAAATTGGGAATTCAGATTTGAATAAGATGAAAGGATTTGGAATTCCCCAATTTCGTTAAAGCGGAAGCGTAATTGGGACCGATTCGTAGTTAATTTTGTTTATTAAAAAATACTATTGCATTGGTTAAAACATAGAACAAATTCTATACAAACTTAAGGCTAAGCATACAAAATTTATTAGATCTAAATCTAAAGGGGAGAAGCAAACATACCGTCATTGACGACTCTGAATACTTCAACGGACACCTTTCTTGATTTTGGACCAAGCGTCAACAATTGGGACACCACAATTGATCTTCCCCGCTATGACTCTAAGATTAGGAACATAGTTGTGGGACTACCTAATCTTGAATGGGAAAAACTCTAGAGAGAAAATTCTCCCTAGAGTTCTTGGGTTGAGAGAATATGAGAGGGAGGCTAGAGAGAATGCAAGATTGCATTCTTGTGGCCTTATGTTGTAGTACTTAAACCCTAGGTTTACTGTTCTATTTATAGGAGAAAGACCATGAATAAAATATTCATTTAAAATCAATTATTTCCATAACTATTTTAATATTTTCCATAATTAATCAATTTCATGACCAACCAATTCCATGACCAATCAATTCCATAATTAATTAACCTTTTCTATAAATGATTGATCACTTCTGTCGCAACGTCATCACGACGCGGAGCGGCCGACATCCTTTCCTAAGGGTCTCTTTCGAGAGGAGAGGTTTGGAGTCGCCACCAATCATCTTGGGGTGTGATTGGTCACCCGCTTTAAAGAAAAAGAAACAGTCTTTGAAAACCAAAGATTAAGTTCGGGAGTCGATTGAGTGTAGGGAAGGTGTTAGCACCCCTACAACACCCGTTTAAAAACGGTTACCACATTTTATTTTTAAATTATCCTTTTATAACATGAATTGGTCATTTATTTTGAAAAACAAACAAATAAATAATTAATCGACAAATGTCTCACTTTATCTTGCCTTAACTTTAAAAATAAAGTAAGGATTGATGTAGTGAGTGGGGTTATACCCAATAATTGATTGTCATGTTGGAATTTTCTTTTAATTAAAGAAAATTTGTCACCTCAAGAATTTGAGAAATTATATCAACTCCGTCATAGGTTGTACATGAGCTAATTTGTCTCACATCTATTATTGCGCATTTCAAAAATAAAATGTGAAGTAATAATCACGAGTGGTATGACACCATTCAATGGAAAAAATATTTTTTCATTTTTAAATCAAATTCATTTGAAATTACTAAAGTAAAACTATTTTGAAATTCATTTGGAAAATCTAATTTAGAATCAAATTGAAGTTGATTTGAAAGTTTTCTAAATTAAGATCCAATTGAAATTTTGATTGCCAAAATAATTGACTAGTTAAACTTTATGCTAATTTCAAGGCAGGGTGTTCCCTTTCGGTCAGCTTAAATACCCGTTCTTAGACAAAATTAGCATTAAAGTTTTCATAATCAATCTATTTTAACCATTCAAAATATTAAATAATGTTTTTGAAATTTGATTTAACCTTTCCAAAATTAAAATTGATTTCCAATTTAGTTTAAAATTGAAATTGTTTTTCAATATAAAACCAAAAGACATTGACTTGGAAACTTTAATTTAGAACCCAAATTGACATTTACTTTGAAATTCTCAATTAAAACCTATTTTGAATCTTTGCTCAGAAATTCCAAGTTAATTAGATACAATTTGAAATTCATTTGAAAAAAATCCAAAATCGCTTTGAAACTCATTGAATTCGAGATTAAGACCAATTGAGGGGAAAGTGAAATTCAAAATTAAATTCCAAATGAAATTCATTTGGGCAATTCAAAATCAAAATTCATTGGTAAATGCCAAAATGAAATCAAATTAAAAACAAACCAAAGTTGAAATCCCAAATTAAATTTCAAATTAAGACCAAACCGACATTGATTTCAAGAGATTCTAACTTAAAATCAAATTTGAGATTATTTGGAGATTTTAATATAAAATTCAATTTGAGGAGGAAAATTGAAATGCTAATTCCAAATTAAAATTGATTTCGGAATTTAGGTCAAAACTTATTTTGAAATTTATTTGAAAAAAAAAAAACTCACTTTCCAATCAAATTGAAATTGATTTTGGAAATCTAAATTAAACTCAAATTGAAATTCATTTGAAAATATCAAATTAGGATCCAATTGACATCCATCCAGTAATTCCCAAACTTAACCAATTTATTCAAATTAAAATCAAAACTTTATTTGAAAATTTCAAATCAAAACTAAATTGAAATTGAGTTCTAAAACTCCCCATTAAACTCAATTGAAATGAAATCAATTTAAAACCAAAGTGAAATTGAATTGAAATCGAAATTAAACCAAATTGACTTTGATTTTTTTTTTTAATCCTAAAACAAATTAAATTGGAAATTCAAATTTAGAATCAAAATGGGATTGAAATCAAAGCTTCAAATAAAAATTGAATTGAAACTGAATTGAGATCTCTAATGTGAATTAAAGACATTGATTCAAATTCAAGTCAATTAAAACCAATGTGAAATTCAAATTCGAAATTTCATATTAAAGCTTAATTGAAATTGATTTTGAGATTTTAATGTAAACCAAAATTGAAATTGAACTCCAATTAAAGTCCATAGACATTCCCAATTTAATTAAAATTAAGATTGATTTCTAATTTAACTAAAATTGAGATTTATTTCAAATTTAAAATTAAATAGACATTGATTTGAAAATTCCAATTTATTTGCATTTTGACTTTGAAATTTCAATTAAAACCAAATTGTCATCAATTTGAAATTCCATATTAAAACCAATACAAATTAGAAATTTCAAATAAAACCTAATTAAAATTGTTTTAGAAAAATCTCAATGAAAGCTACTTTGAAATTGATTTGTGAATTCTAACTTAAACTCAAAGTGGAGAAAAAAATATATAACTTTTGAAAGGAAAAAAAAATCGTGCTTCTTTTTTTTTTTTAATTATAAAAGAAATGAGAGAAAATAATAAACCAAGAAAAAAAAAGAATAATAAATAAAATAGGTGAGACCCACCGCCTTTACCAATTTCTTTTCTCTTTTTCCTTCTTCTTCTTCACCACGATTTTCTTCTTTTCGTTTTTCCTTTTCTTCCATGAAAATTCACTAGAATGTGGGTCGGAGCTACTGCTAGATGGTTGGAGTTCAAGGTGGCTACAGGCGTCGGAGTGGCGGCGGCGTAGATCTTCAACGGCGGCGACGATGTGGTGAGCGGTGGCGGCGAAACAATGAGCAACTCAATCTTTCAAAAGCTTAAAATTTCTCTCTTTCTCTCTCAAACTTCACCTCTTTCTCTCTCAAACTTTCTTAGATTTTCATCACTCATTTCTTCACTCTCTCATTGTTCTCTATTTCCCCACCACATTGTTGTTCTCCCATTTTCCACATTTTGTTCTTGTCCATTTCATCCTCCATAAGCTCTCCTTTTATAGGATAGCTTGGAGAAACAGTTGAGGGAAAAGGGGAATGGGTTGAGAAAGTGGGGGAGAGGGAGAAGGAGAAGGAGAAGGGAGGGGGAGTGGAAGACCAAAAAAGAAAAGAAAAAATAAATAAAAATAATAATAAATAAATTAAATAAATTAAATAAAAACAAAAAAAAAATATAAAATAAAATGAAAATAAACAATGCAAACAAAAAAAAATGTTTTGATAATATGTGGGGAGGGGGATTCGAACCACAGATCTTGTGGTTATTAATATATATAAATATATGTCAGTTGAGCTACACTCTTAGTTGCATAGCAAAAAACAAATTGACCACCACATATTGGAAAAATTCAAATATTAATACTAAAAATCAAGCAGGACCAAATACGGTGTCTACAACTTCCATAAGTGATTAAATCATTTCCATAAATGATTAATTACTTCCATAAGTGATTAATCATTTCCATAATTGATTAATTTCCAATTAATTAATTCTTTAATTAATTAATCACCAATTAAATATCATATATTTAATTTCAGACCTTCTATTAGTTAATTAATTAATTACTCAATTAAATATCATATATTTAATTTCAGGCCTTCAATTAATTAATTCTATAATATGAATCAAATTCATATTAAAATTTGAACTCCTTCAAATTCTCTTATATCCTATAAATTTAATATGAATCAAATTCATATTAATATTTGAACTTCTTCAAATATTTATTTCTCTCATAGAC
Organism: Luffa acutangula; assembly: GCA_036850905.1. Classification (NCBI taxonomy): domain Eukaryota; kingdom Viridiplantae; phylum Streptophyta; class Magnoliopsida; order Cucurbitales; family Cucurbitaceae; genus Luffa; species Luffa acutangula. Next base: position 28,978,343 of record CM072087.1, on the reverse strand, counting down.
TATAGTTTAATTAAATCTCATTTAATTTAAACTAAATTGAATAATTAATTAATTCATCTTCTAATTAAATACTAGACATATATTTGAACTCTTTCAAATATATCAATCTCTCAATATAATAAAGTTTAATCTAAAATTAGACTTTATATTTTAATGCATCACTATACATTATATTAATTTGTATCTCATACAATTAACTTAATTCCCAATATGAATTTGAACTATTAAAATTCTCTCAAGATATATTTGTTCCTAATTACTCTTTACGAGCTAGCAGGGGGACCTAATGGACCTACAGATCAGAAGCTCCAATGATATGAGGTTAACCGATTAAACTCATTAATCAAGTTAACCAATATTCATTAACTGTGGGTCATTCCACTAAAGACCCACAGCTAAACTCTTCTCACTGTAGAACATTTATGTGTCCACGAATATAGACCTATACCGGTAAGTCAATCCTTCACGAGTGTTCGTAACTACAGTTGGGTCAAATTACCGTTTTACCCGTGTGTTACCTCTGGCTCCTTAAGTACCAGTGCTCCTCTAATGAACAACTTGCTTATGGTCCAACAAGTAAACAGAAAGTCCCTCTCGGGCCAGTGAGAGAGCGGGATCCTTTTGTTCAAGACTCGGAGTCACCACTTAAGGGAACACTCATCTACTTCTCCTAGAAGCAGGAAGGAGAGAATTCCATCTTATGTTGTCATGTCCCCAGCCCCCCACTCGGTCTTGTCCCCAAGAAGGTAGGCTTATTGAGTCGGCGTGCAGGCCAGTCTCACCCATACTAATCAAAGGACAATCCCTCGTGAGAAGGAGTTCATAACACACTCAAGATTAAGACTGAGTTACCTAGTCATCCTATTGAAACAGTAACCTAACTAGTTAACGGTGTTACATCTAGTGGTTTACTATTTCGTGGTCCGGTCTTATGCAAACTCATTGCATAGGATACCCCCGCTTGCATGTCTCCTACATGGACGTTTTGGATTAATACGTTTGTATCGAATACAAAGTGAGACGTATCACATAGTGTTACCAGGATAAGGTACCCAGCCTTATCCCTGTACTATAAACCTTTTAGGTTGTTACTTGAACACCGATCCCCATATGTCCCCACATACTAGTTCAAGTGACATGTAAACAACCTTGGATCTTAGTTTATTGGATTTGGGTCAAATTGTGCAATATTTAACAATAACACTTTATTGTAGAAACTCAATAACACTTTATTGAAACAAGTATACAATTTGTTTACATTCACTATCTACGAGTTTTAGGGCATAAAACCCAACAAACTCCCACTTGAACTAAAACTCTAATTTAGTGGGATGTACAATAATCTATACAGCAGTGGGTGTATAAATACATGTATAAAACATATACAATGTACAAATACAATAAACTAGGGCATCATTATACCCATTACATTTCTCCCACTTGCCCTAGATTACACTTTTCTACATATCTCATAGATCTAGACCTTCTAGATGACCCTCAAACACTTTAGCCAAAAGAGTCTTTGTTAATGAATCAACAATATTTCATTCAATTTAATGTGTCTGCTTGTCTTAGGCTGCGATGTTCTTTTGAATTTTCCACAACAGCACTATATCACTATAAAGTGTGATGGGCAAGTTCACATTTGGAACACATTCCAAATCATTCAAGAACTTTCTAAGCCATACAGTATCTATCGCTGCTTTACAAGCAACTATTTTTTCGGCTTATACCTTCAAGACTGTAACTATGCCATACTATACCTCCATCGTAAAGAGTGACCACAGATACTGATGTAGATTTCCTCAAATCCTTATCAGTCTTAAAATTTATGTCAGTGTATCCTGTAAGGATCAAATCCTTAGTCCCATACACGAGCATATAGTTCCTCGTTCTCCTCGAATACTTGAGGATATTCTTAACGGTTTTCCAATGATTAAATCCTCGATTAGATTGATACTTACTGACAATCCCTATTGCATAGGGCATTCGTCTCATCTCCTCAACTTCTTGAGGTGTCTTAGGAAACGGTTTCTTAGACAAAAAGAATTTCATACCTGAAAGGTAGTGAACCCTTCTTGGAATTATGTATCTTATATCTAACTGACATCTTGTAGATATAAGTCACTTGAGACAAGGCTAGCTTTTTGTTCTAACGATTCCTAACGATTTAGATCTCAAGAACAAACTCGGCTTCTCCCAAATTTCCATTTGGAAATGAGCTGCTAGCTCCTTTAATGTTAGTAAGAGCTACATCATTCCCAATGATTAGGATATCAATCATATACAACACTAAGTAAGCTACTAAACTATTGATGATTACTTGTAAACACAAGACTCATTAATGTTCTAATTAAAGCCAAAAGATTTGGTCACTATATCAAATCTTATATTTCAAGATCGAAATGCTTAGGTCAATCCATGAATGGATCACTTAAGCTTGCAAACCCTTTTGCTTTCGATCTTGTTGTATGAACCCTTCTGGTTAAGACCTTTAATGTCTCGTTTTCTCTTGTAAATCCACTTGTAACTAATAGGTGTTATCCATCAATCAGATCTACAAGATCCCAGATGGAAGTGAAATACAAAAGACTTCATTTCCAGGTCCATGACTTTAATCCATTGGTCCTTGTCAACATCATTCATTTTCTTTCTAAAAGATAATGAACCCATTATGTCATCATCAGGTATGATGACCTAGGCTTCAAATAAGCCCATGTAACGTTCAGGTAATCAAACAACCCTCCCACTACATTGAGACAATCTCAACTATTGAGATGGATGTGACTAACTAGATGCACTGATCCATCAACAACTCTTGTTGAACAGTCAGCCTCATCAACAACTCTTGTGGATGTTACTGTAGCTTCATTAGTTAACTTAAACCGACTTTACTCTTGTGGTTTATGATTTTTGATGTGGACTTATTCTGAGAATTTAGCATTTGTCGATACAAATTCTTTATTCTCTTGTGAATTGAAGAAGTATCCACTTTTCGTTTCCTTTGGGGTTGCCTGTATGCAGTGCAGTCAACACTGCATGACCCCAAAACGAGCCAGACAATTGAGCATAGCTCAACATGGAATGAACCATATCCAATAGGGTTCTTTTTCTCCTAAATGAGATTTAGGGTGTGATCCTATGTACTATCAAATAGTCCTAGAATCTCAAATCCCTATACTCAACACTGTGATTAGATCGAAGTGTTTTATCATCTCACCTAACAAGTTTTCAACTTCAGTCCTAAGCCCCTTTGAATATCTCAAGAGCTTCAGACTTAAGTTGCATTAGGTAAAGATACTCATACCTTTGAATAATCATCCAAAAGAGATGAATTATTCATGCCCTCCCACTGCTTTAACATATTGAACCACAAGGATCCAAATGTACAAGCTCCAAGGGCTCTTTGGCTCCTAGATCTTTTCCAGTAAAAGATCTATCAGTCATATTGCCCACAAGGCATGACTTACAAGGTAGTAGAGAGTCATCTTCTAACTCGCTTAGAAGTTAACTCTTGACCAATCTCCCAATCAAATTGAGATTAATATGGTCTACCTTAGAACCAAAGAAATGTATTTTCCTTTAGGAGAAATCATTTGCCTCTTTTCACATTGAGTAGTAGCAGTCTTAAACAACCCAGTGTTCATGACTGTTTTACTCTTGATTAGTCCTAAAACATTTAGGTTACTTTCCAATAAAGCTAAACAAATGTCAACTCCCTTTCTTGAAATAAAACTGCGTTAGCAGAGAAAGGTAAAGAGTAACATTGTTCCAGCAAATAAGACACAGAAATCAAATTTCTTTTGATCTTAGGAATTACATACACATTATCTAATATGTATTTTCTCCCACTGAGAAAAATAACTTAATGTTCCCCACTGCTATAGCCAAAATAATCTCTATAATTCTAACTTTGAGAGTTATTACACAAGTAGCAAGCTGTTGCCAGGAACTTATAACTTAAAAAGAAGAACACACATGATTTTTGGCCCTTGAATCAAGTATTCAGGGAGAATCACTATTCTTCACTAATCACGTTTTCAAGACAAGTAAATGAAAATTACGGTCTTGAACAAGTTCTCTTTTGCTAAGCAGGGTTCTATGTCATATTCACCAAGAACAATTCTTAATGAATTAAACGTATGGGGCATGAGGACATTCCTCAGTTAAGAATAATCCTAGACTTATTTACCACAATTTGTCGTTTAAGCTTGTTGAATTACCGTTATTTATAAAATGATGTAAGACAATACATATAAAATTATTATATAATTGCTGAAGTAACAAATCACTTGCATTATTATTTGCACTAACCCATTACAAATAATCCAATCAAATTCTGCAAAAACAAATAAGCAATCAAAGAAATCCTATAAAACTATTGATTTAGTTTTCGCAACGATACTTCAAAGGTTTAGAACAACAGCCACCGAAGGGTGGTCAACTACTCCTCCTCTGAATTGAGACAAACTCAACCAAACTCTAACACCAGAATAACTCATATTCCGTTAGCGTTTAGTTACCGTTGTTCGATCAAGGGTAAGTTAACACATTTAACTCATCCCCGTAAGTGTAACCCTCTCACTTTCAGATCTCAGAGGCACGCACCAACAGGCTACCAAAGGGAAAGACAACTGTTGGTGATTAGCCTAAGTGACCCTATCCTATTCAGGAGTTCACGGTGTTCCGAATCCTATGATCAGGCCCTCCGAAGGGATGGTTGCGCCAAGACAACCTGCAGGAGGATCATAGGACTCTCAAGGTGCGAACTAGGGGCGGAGATCGAAGGATACGTTGACACATGTCCCACTCCCACTTACTCTAGACATTTTTCCCATTCACCTTGTTATTGATTCATGCAAACACTTTCCGAAGGGAGGCCACTCCTAAGGCGACTCGAAGCCGAGCATGAACCTCACGTTGTGAATATAGGGACGTAGGAGCAAAACTTGATTTAAATCTCGTTTTGTAATTTTCCTCCCACTGAAAAATGTCCTAAGGTTAATTTAGGGTTGTTTAACTTAGATAAAATTCGGCTAAGTCAATCTATCTAAGTCTGATCCTATTTTAACAATTATGGAAAAGATTCAACCGCAATGTTTTAGGTGAATTAAACTTCTTTTAATAAACCCAACTTTTCAAGTCAACATTACTATGGTTAATTCAACTCAAGGTTCAGATCAGTTTCCAGGTAGGAGGTGTTCCGTAAACCGTCGTCTTAAGTACCCCCAACCTTAGACAGAACTTTATCGAGAGAGTTCCCTTATAACCACAGTAATGTAAGGTCTTTACTCTAAAGATCTAGGTGTATTAAATACTTTTAATAAACCTAGTGACCTTGCATGCTAACATTTAACTATGATTAATTTAACTCCGGTATTCCGGGTTAGTTCCCAGGTAGGAGGTGTTCTGTAAACCGTCAACTTAAATACCCCCAACCTTAGATAGAACTTTACCGGTGGAGTTCCCTTATAATCATAGCAATGTTTTTCCTACTTAGTCAATTACAACTAATTTTAATTCTAAGTAAGAATAATTCTAATCCTATTAGAAATGTGATCTTAGATCTAATTAATTTTAAACATTTTAAAATTAATTCATTTATCCTAAGATCCTATGTTTGCATGCAATTCTTTGTTATAGGTTAACGGTTTCTATTCATTAATTTTATAACTATTATAAATTTTAATAAATTAATCCTATAACATGCTACTATGGTGAATAAATTAACAATCAAATTCTAATTAATTTATAAAACCATACATTAGCATACATGACATACCAAAAATATAACATTTATATTAATCTAAGGTAATGTCATGCTCAATGCAATTTAATTTCCTTTTAATTAACCTAACTCTTAAATTAATTATACAAGAAAATTAAAATTAAGCATTACCATTTTCATACATTAACATAACATTTATATTAATAGCTCATGGAAATTAAGCATGTAAATTACTAATATAAATATAACTCTTATATTTTTAAACTAAAGTAATTTCATGCTCAATGCAAATTAAGTTTCTTCAATTAATCTAACTCTTAAATTAATTGCCAAGAAAATAAGCATTCACATTTTCATACATTAACATAACACTTTATATTAATTGCTCATGAAAATAAATAAGCATATAAATTACTTTCATAAATATAACTTTTTTATATTTTTTTACTAAAGTAATTTCATGCTCAATGCTTCTCAATTTTCATCCACTTAATCATAACAATTTATATTAAATACTCATGAAAATAAAATTCATACATATTTCATACATTATAACATTTATAATAATAAATATGCATGAATATGCTTAACCTATGGTGGGATTTTAAGCTAATGACATACTTTATGCAACAATCAATTAATTTAATACATACATCACATGCATAATTAAATTAAAACTACCAAAATTGACCGGCATATTTAGCATATCCTTAGAAATTGAAAGCAATTTAAATTACAATAATTTAAATCCAAGACATATCTTGGTCTTCAAATATTTTCCTTTTTGGCATTTACAACTGATCTAATAAAAAAACATAAATCTAATGCCAACAAATATGCCTAAAGAATCAATTTTGTAAATTAAACCACATATCACATATATGAAATTAAAATACCCACCATTGAACCAATGCTAATTTTAGAGAAACGAAATTAAATCTACGATCGGCTCTGATACCAATTGAAAGGATTTGGAATTCCCCAATTCCGTTAAAGCAGAAGCGTAATTGGGACCGATTCGTAGTTAATTTTGTTTATCCAAAAATACTATTGCATTGGTTAAAACATAAAACAAATTCTATACAAACTTAAGGCTAAGCATACAAAATTTATTAGATCCCAATCTAAAGGGGAGAAGCAAACATACCGTCGTTGACGACTCTGAATACTTCAACGGACACCTTTCTTGATTTTGGACCAAGCATCAACAATTGGGACACCACCAATTGATCTTCCCCGCTATGACTCTAAGATTAGGAACGTAGTTGTGGGACTACCTAATCTTGAATGGGAAAAACTCTAGAGAGAAAATTCTCCCTAGAGTTCTTGGGTTGAGAGAATATGAGAGGGAGGCTAGAGAGAATGCAAGATTGCATTCTTGTGGCCTTATGTTGTAGTACCTAAACCCTAGGTTTAATGTTCTATTTATAGGAGAAAGACCATGAATAAAATATTCATTTAAAATCAATTATTTCCATAATTGATTTAATCTTTTCCATCATTAATCAATTTCATGACCAACCAATTCCATGACCAATCAATTCCATAATTGATTAATCTTTTCCATAAATGATTGATCACTTCCATAAGTGATTAAATCATTTCCATAAATGATTAATTACTTCCATAAGTGATTAATCATTTCCATAATTGATTAATTTCCAATTAATTAATTCTTTAATTAATTAATCACCAATTAAATATCATATATTTAATTTCAGACCTTCTATTAGTTAATTAATTAATTACCCAATTAAATATCATATATTTAATTTCAGGCCTTCAATTAATTAATTCTATAATATGAATCAAATTCATATTAAAATTTGAACTCCTTCAAATTCTCTTATATCCTATAAATTTAATATGAATCAAATTCATATTAATATTTGAACTTCTTCAAATATTTATTTCTCTCATAGACTATAGTTTAATTAAATCTCATTTAATTTAAACTAAATTGAATAATTAATTCATTCATAATTAATTAATTCATCTTCTAATTAAATACCATATATTTAATTAGACATATATTTGAACTCTTTCAAATATATCAATCTCTCAATATAATAAAGTTTAATCTAAAATTAGACTTTATATTTTAATGCATCACTATACATTATATTAATTTGTATCTCATACAATTAACTTAATTCCTAATATGAATTTGAACTATAAAAATTCTCTCAAGATATATTTGTTCCTAATTACTCTTTACGAGCTAGTAGGGGACCTAATGGACCTACAGATCAGAAGCTCCAATGATATGAGGTTAACCGGTTAAACTCATTAATCAGGTTAACCAATATTCATTAATTGTGGGTCATTCCACTAAAGACCCACAACTGAACTCTTCTCACTGTAGAACATTTCTGTGTCCACGGATATAGACCTATACCGGTAAGTCAATCCTTCATGAGTGTTCGTAACTACAGTTGGGTCAAATTATCGTTTTACCCCTGTGTTACCTCTGACTCCTTAAGTACCAGTGCTCCTCTAATGAACAACTTGTTTATGGTCCAACCAGTAAACAGAAAGTCCCTCTCGGGCCAATGAGAGGGCGGGATCCCTTTGTTCAAGACCCGGAGTCACCACTTAAGGGAACACTCATCTACTTCTCCTAGAAGCGGGAAGAAGTGAATTCCATCTTTTTTTTCATCTTATGTTGTCATGTCCCCAGCCCCCCACTCGGTCTTGTCCCCAATAAGGTAGGCTTATTGAGTCGGCGTGCATGCCACTCTCACCCATACTAATCAAAGGACAATCCCTCGTGAGAAGGAGTTCATGATGAAGGGATAATAGCCCTTGGCAGCAGAAACGATCAGAGAACCACACTGATTTCAATCATGACTAAAATACCAGTACGGTTCACAAACATTAAAATACAACATATTTACAGAAAAATAACATGTTGTATAATTGCTATAAAACATGCTAGAGTTATTAGATCATGCTGAAAAATTATCTAATAAACCCTAAACACTAAAGGGATGAAAAAACCTTACTTGTTTGAAGATCTTAACGGTTTTTGCCAGATTCGCTTGTGATTTTCTCCAAAATCCAACAGCAAGAACTATTCTTTGTCGTCACAAATCGCCCACGAACACCACCAATAGACTACACCAATGGACTCACAAGGTTATGTTGAGTGAGTAAGTGGGAACTCCTTGATTTTTCTCAGGAAAGATTGAGAGAGGGAGGATTTTTGGAGAGAGCTTTTTGGAAAAAACTGAATGACCACCCCACGAAGTGAATGAAAAACTACTCTGTAAAATCCCCGTAACCATCTCCTATGTAGGCGTGAAGGGGGAGGGAAAATAGGTCAACCACCTATTCCTCATAGCTGATCACTTATCAGTTAATATAATTAAATTCAATTTAATTAATTAACAAATTAATTAAATTAAAACCAATATTTAATTCATAATTAAATATCCAAATCATTTAAATCATATTTAAATGACTGTCCTTCACTTAACCTATAGTTTTAATACAATTTAATTAAATAAAAAATTAAATTAAATTAAATTAAAACAATGATTAATTAATTCGCCAATTAATTATTATCATAGTTAAATATCAAATATTTAATTATATAACTCTCTCAAATAAACTATAGTATTAATGTACATCCAATGCACATTAATTATAACCTATAGTTGAATATGAATCAAATTCATATTTAACTTGTCATTCGAACCCTTTCGAATATTTAATTCTTCCTTAGAAATAGACCTCAACACCTTATTAGAGTCATCAGTGGGACCTAATGGACCTACAGATCAGAAGCTCCAACGATGTGAGATTAATTGGCTAAACTCATTAACCAAAATAATAAATATTCGTTAACTATGGTTCATTCCACCAAAGAACCACAGTTGCACTCTTCTCACTGCATATATATTTCTGTGTCCACAGATATCGACCATGAACAGCAAGTCAGCCCTTCACGTGTGTTCGTATCCCAGTTAGGTCAAATTACCGTTTTATCCCTGTGCTACCTCTTGGTCCTTAAGTATCAGTGCTCCTCTAATGAACAACTTGTTTGAGGTCCAACCAACAAACAGAAATCCCTCTCGTGCCATAAAGAGGGTAGGGCCCATTGTTCAAGACCCGGAGTCACTACTTAAGGGAACACACCTCTACTTCCCTAATGTCGGGAAGGAGTGAATTCCATCTTGTAAGACTATGTTCCCAGCTCCCCATTGGGTCTTGTCCCCAAAATGGTAGGCATATTGAGTCGGCGAACAGGCCACTCTCACTCGTACAAATCAAAGGACAATCCCTCATGGACAGGAGTCCATAATCCACTCAAGATTAAGGCCAAGTTGCCTAGGTCATCCTAGTGAAATAGAAACCGAGCTAACTAACGGTGTTACAGTTAGTGGTTAACTATTTCGCGGTCCGGTCTTTGTGCAAACTCATTGCACAGGATACCCCTACTTGCATGTCAACTACATGAACGCGTTGGATCATTACGTTTGTATCTATATACAAAGCGGGTCGTATCCATAGTGTCACCAGGATAAGGTACCCAACCTTATCCCTATACTACAGACCCTTTAGGCTAAAACTTGAACATTGATCCCCGTATGTCCCTACATACTAGTTCAAGCCTCATTCTATTAGCCTTGGATGTTTAGTTTATTGGATTAGGGTTAATAAGACAAGATATAATACAAACATTGAATAATACATCACTTTTATTAATGTTCGGTCAAAAGTACATTTACTATCTACGAGTTTTAGGGCGTAAAACCCAACAAACTCCCACTTGAACTAAAACTCAAGTTACAGGGAAAATATATACAAAATAATCCAAAGCTGGAAACGGTAAATGTATGTTGTACATTACATGAAAAGTAAATATACAAAATACAATAAACTAGGGCATCCTTACACCCATTACACATCTCCCACTTGCCCTAGATTACGTTATATACATGTCTCACAGACCTAGACTTTCTAGATGACCCTCGAACACTTTAGTCGAGAGGGCCTTCGTAAATGGATCAGCAATGTTGTGCTCGGAAGCGATCTTGGTCACGACCACATCTCCTCTTTGCACAATCTCTCGAATCAGATGATACTTCCTCTCTATGTGTTTACCTCGTTTGTGGCTTCAAGGTTCCTTTGAATTGGCTACAGTCCCACTATTGTCACAGTATAACGTAATGGGCAAGTTCATATTTGGAACAACTTCCAAATCAATCAAGAACTTCCTTAGCCAAACTGCTTCCTTAGCCGCTTCACAAGAAACTACATACTCAGCCTCCATCGTGGAGTCTGCTATGCATCCTTGCTTTATACTTCTCAAAACTACAGCTCCCCCGTTAAGGGTGAAAACTGACCCTGACGTGGATTTCCTAGAATCCTTGTCAGTTTGGAAGTCAGAGTCAGTGTATCCAATGAGAACTAACTCTTTAGCCCCAAACACCAGCATGTAGTCCCTCATTCTCCTAAGATACTTGAGGATTCCTTTAACGGTGGTCCAGTGGTCTAATCTTGGATTTGACTGATATCTGTTGGCAATCCCTACAGCATAACAGATGTCAGGCCTCTTGCATAGCATGGCATACATTAAACTACCTATTGCAGAGGCGTAGGGAATCCGTCTCATATCCTCAACTTCTTGAGGTGTCTTAGGAGACTGTTCCTTAGACAGGTGAACCCCATGCCTGAAAGGCAATAAGCCCTTCTTGGAGTTCTGCATCGAATATCGGGCCAACATCATGTCGATATACGTTGCTTGAGACAGAGCTAGCATTTTGTTCTTTCTATCCCGAATAATCTGGATGCCAAGAACATACTGGGCCTCACCCAAATCTTTCATTTGGAATTGAGCTGCAAACCATTCTTTTACGTCAGACAGATATCCTACATCATTCCCAATGAGTAGGATGTCGTCAACATAAAGTACGAGGAAAACTACTTTATTCTTGTTGATCTTCTTGTACATACAAGGCTCATCAACATTCTGGTCAAAACCAAAAGATTTGATCGCAGTATCAAATCTAATATTCCAAGATCGGGAGGCCTGTTTCAACCCATAAATGGATCGATTCAGTTTGCAAACCTTTTGCTCCTGACCTTAGGTTATGAACCCTTCGGGTTGAGACATAAAAATACTCTCGTCAAGGTTTCCATTCAAAAAAGCTGTCTTGACATCCATTTGCCAAATTTCATAGTCATAAAACGTGGCAATGGATAAGAGAATTCTTATGGACTTAAGCATAGCAACTAGGGAAAAGGTTTCTTCATAGTCCACCCCTTCTCGTTGGGTATAACCCTTTGCTACGAGTCTGGCTTTGAAAGTCTGTACTTTCCCTGCAGCAACTATTTTCCTCTTATAGATCCATTTACACTCAATGGGTTTAACCCCTTCAGGTGGATCTACAAGTTCACAAACTTGATTGAAGTACATAGACTCCATCTCAAGGTCCATGGCTTTAGCCCACTCGTCCTTATCTACACCATTCATTGCCTGACGATAAGACAATGGATTTTCTACGTCGTCATCAGGTATGACTACTTGTGTTTCTGTTAAACCCAAGTAGCGGTTAGGTTGTATCACAACCCTCCAACTGCGTCGAAGCTCTCCCACTACATGAGGAGGACTAGATTGACGAGAAGAACTGGATTCTCCAACAACTCTTGTTGAAGGACCAGGTTCATCAACAACCCTTGTTGATGCTTCTGTAGCTTCTCCTAATACTAACTTACTTCGTGGTTTATGATCTCGAATGTGGTCTTCCTCCAAGAAAGTTGCATTTGTCGATACAAATACTTTATTATCTTGAGGGTCGTAGAAAAGACCACCTCTCAATTCTTTTGGGTATCCAACAAATTGGCATATTCTCGTACGAGGTTCCAATTTCTTAGGATTTGTCACTAACACATGTGCAGGACAACCCCAGATACGAAAGTAACGCAAACTAGGTTTACGCCCCTTCCATAGCTCAAAAGGAGTTTTAGAAACACTCTTTGAGGGAACATTGTTAAGAATATGTACTGCAGTCGATACTGCATACCCCCAAAACGAGCTAGGCAACTAAGCATAGCTCATCATAGATCGAACCATGTCTAACAAGGTTCTATTTCTCCTTTCTGATACACCGTTCTGCTGAGGTGTACCAGGCGCTGAGAGTTGGGATTGGATTCCATGTTTTATCATATAGTCCTGGAATCTCTGATCCAAATACTCTCCACCTCGATCTGATCGAAGAATTTTAATAGTTTTACCTAACAGGTTTTCTACCTCAGCCTTAAACTCTTTGAACTTTTCAAGAGCCTCAGACTTATGGCCCATCAGGTATAAGTAACCGTATCGAGAATAATCATCTATGAAAGAGATGAAATATTCATAACCACCTCGAGCCATTACATTCATTGGACCACAAAGATCCGAATGTATTAGTTCAAGTGGTTCTTTGGCCCTATAACCTTTTCCAGTAAAAGGTCGCTTGGTCATTTTACCCTCGAGACACGATTCACAGGGTGGTAAAGATGTATCTTCTACATCAGTTAGAAGTCCATGTTTAACCAAACGATCGATCCGATCGATGTTAATATGACCAAGACGAAGGTGCCAAAGATACGTGTTGTTACTTAAAGGAGAAATCTTTTGCCTTTTGTTTTGCATTTCGGCCGTTTTAAACATTTCATGACTTAAAATAGCCTTATCATCAGTTGGTCTTAACACAAATAAATTATTCTCACGCTTAGCTGAACAAATATTAATTCCATTCCTTGAAATTAAAGCTTCATTAAGCAATAATGAAATTGAATAACATTGTTCAAGTAAAGCTAAAACAGAAATAAGGTTCCTTTTAATTCGAGGAACCAAAAACAAGTTCTCCAAAATTAAAAACTTATTTCAAAAGAATAATTTTGCAGCTCCCACTGCACGAGCTGAAACAACGTCTCCTGTTCCAACCTTGAGCGTCATTTCACCGTCTGCCAGCTACTGGAAATCATTTCCCTGAAAAGAAGAGCAAACATGATTAGTGGCTCCCGAATCCAGTATCTAGGTGAACTCATCATGTTCGACGAGACAAGTCTCTAAAACAAGTAAATCGAATTTACCTTCTTTTTCTCTCTTCTTCTTAGCAAGGTAACGGGGACAGTTCCGCTTCCAATGACCATCTGCCTTGCAGTGGAAGCACCTGCCTTTGTCGGCCACGACCTTGGCCTTTCCCTTCCCTTGCACAGCCTGTGTAGGAGCCTTCCCCTTGTCTCCCTTCCTCTTTTGGATTTGCTTCGAGGAAAAAGCCTGGGGTACAGATTTAGTCCCTGAGGATGAACCCTTCAGGAACTTCTTTTTGGAATGGGTCACATTGGCCTCTCCTTTAACCACATTTTTGCCCTTGCTTTTTTGCAAGGACTCATAAATCTGTATATCCGAGAGGAGGGTAGTCAGGTTGAACTGAATCTTATTCATGTTCGCGTTCGTCCTGAAAGACAGATAGCTCGCTGGGAGCGAGTGAAGGATGAACGCAACCTGACTCTGCTCGCAGACTACCCCGCCATTTGCCTCAGCTATATTGAACTGGTTAATCATGTCCAGGACGTGTTCCCGAACAGATTGACCTTCCTGCATCTTGGCATTGAAGATGTTCTTCAAGGCGTCGTGGTGGAGCTGGTAGGACGGAAGTCCAAACATCTCCTGCAGGGAATTCATAATCTCCCTGGCAGTTTCCACGTTCTCGTAACGCTTGGCCAATACTTCAGACAAGCTGACCAGTATATAGACTTTGACCTTTTCATTGGCCTTAGTCCAGCGTTCGTGGGCGTCTTTTACTGCCTGAGCAGCAGTGCGAGGGGGAACGGAAGGACATTCCTCCGTTAAGACGAACCTTAAATCCTCAACCACGAGTATGGTATTTAAGTTCGATTTCCATTGTGGAAAGTTTTCGCCAGTTAATTGTTCATTTTTTAGCAAGGAGATAATAGAGGAAGAAATTGCTGAAAAACAAACAAATGATCGTATTAGTTATCTTTGTCTTATCCCATTCACACAAGCAATACAAACAATTGCATACATCCAATCAATTTTGCAAACAAGCAATCAAAGAACCCTAATAAAACTATGATTGTGTTTCGCAACGATGCTTTAGAGGTTTAGAAGAACAGCCACTGAAGGGTGATCAGTTGTTCCTCCTTTAAAATGAGACTCTTCTCAATCAATTTCTAATACCAGAATAACTCATATTCCATTAGATATTAACCATCGTTGTTCGGTCAAGGATTTGTTAACAATTAACTCCTCCCCGTAAGTGTAACCCTCCCACTTTCAAATCTCAGAGGCACGGACCAACAGGCTACCGTTAGGAAAGACAATTGTTGGTAATTAGCCTAAGCGATCCTATCCTATACAGGAGTTCACAGTGTTCCGAATCCTATGATCAGACCCTCCGAAGGGGTGGTTGCTCCAGGGCAACACGCAGGCGGATCATAGGAATCTCACATTGTGACCTAGGGGTGGAGACCGAAGGATACGTTGACACGCGTCCCGCTCCCACTTACTAAAGTTACTTTCCCCATTCACCTTGGTATTGACCCATGCAAACACTCTCCGAAGGGAGGTCGCTCTACAACGACACGAAGTCGAGCATGGATCTCACGGTGTGAACTATACAAAACGCAGGAGCAAAACTCGATTTAAATCAAGTTTTGTAATTTTCCTCCCACTAAAGTAACCTATCGGGTATTTTAGGGTTTGATTAAACCTAGATAAATCCGGCTAAATCATTTATCTAAGTCTAGTCCTATTATAACTATTATAATAAGACCTAATGTCTAGGTGTATTAAACAAATTTAATTTACCTAGCGACATTATTCTAACATTAACCTGTGATTAATTCAACTCCGGTGTTCCAGATCAGTTCCCAGGTAGGAGGTGTTCCGTATACCGTCAACTTAAATACCCCCAATCCTTAGACAGAACTTCACTGGTAGAGTTCCCTTATAATCTCAGGAATGTTTGTCTAATTAAGAATATCTAATCCTATTAGAAAATGATCTTAGGTCTAATTAATTTTAACTCATTAAAATTAATTCATTTAAACCTAAGATCCTATGTGAGCATGCATATCTTGTTTATAGATTGACGGTTTCTAATCATAAATTTTAAACTATTTCAAAATTTTAATGATTAGCCCTATAATCATGCATACTATAGTTTAAATCAATTAACAATCATATTCAAATTAATCAAATTTAAACTATACAACTATGCATTGCATGAAAATTAATATAACTCTTATATTAACCTATGGATGTATCATGCTCAATGCAAGTTGATTTCCATTTTTAATAAATTAACGATTAATTATTGCCAAAAATGGTAAATCAAAGTAGCATGCTGCAAACAATTCATTTTAATATAACTCTTATATTAACCTATGTAATTGCATGCATCATACTTTTCCATTTTCATGAAATTAATATAACTCCACTATATATTAAAAATCATGAAAAAACCATGCATTATCATCCACATATTATAATCATATTATAACATACATAATGCATGAGCATGCTTTATAACCTAAGGTGGGATTGAAATTTAAATGACATCCACAAAGAATTTAAATAGCAATTGAACCGATTTAATTGGCCCCTAGGATAAATTAAAGCAAAATTATTGTAATAAACTTTAAAACTATCCTATTACACAAGTCTGCAGCTCCAAATCCGGTCTACAAGCCTTGAACCGACCCGAACTGCTTCGAACCGGGTTTGAAAAACTCGAATCGCACCCAAACCGGGTTAAACCGGACCAAATCGGTCCCAGCTAACCCAAAAATCACGAACCAGACCGGCCAATTAGGGTTTCAACCCACGTCTGCACGTAAATCTCAGCTGCCGCACGAAATCGCGACAACGACGAGACGCTGTTGCGATAGCGTCCCGACGCTGGCGCGATTTCAACAATCCGTAGCGTGAAATCGCGAAAGCGTCGAGACGCACAACGCCTAGCGTCCCGACGCTGTTGCGCCTGGAGCTGTTTTTTGGGCAGAACTGCGACTGTTCTTCACAATTTTGGTCAAATTCCGCTGTGATCTTCACCGATTTTCAAGCCTAAACTAGACCCGAACTTTACAGACTCGAAATTCATGAAATATTGCCAAAAACGTTGGGGCCTTTACAACTGATCGTATCAAAATAACATGAATTTCTATGGCCAATTAAACCTAACTAGTTCAATGCAAATTAACATTCATAATGCAAATTAATCCTACCAAAAAGTGAATCCGCAAATTTCAATCAATGAAAAAAAAAATCCAGAGTTGGCTCTGATACCAATTGAAGGGATAATAGCCCTTGGCAGCGGAAACGATCAGAGAACCACACTGATTTCAATCATGACTAAAATACCAGTACGGTTCACAAACATTAAAATACAGCATATTTACAGAAAAATAACATGTTGTATAATTGCTATAAAACATACTAGGTTTATTAGATCATGCTGAAAAATTATCTAATAAACCCTAAACACTAAAGGGATGAAAAAACCTTACTTGTTTGAAGATCTCAACGGTTTTTGCCAAATTCCCTTGTGATTTTCTCCAAAATCCAGCAGCAAGAACTCTTCTTTGTCGTCACAAATCGCCCATGAACACCACCAATAGACTACACCAATGGACTCACAAGGTTATGTTGAGTTAGCAAGTGGGAACTCCTTGATTTTTCTCAGGAAAGATTGAGAGAGGGAGGATTTCTGGAGAGAGATTTTTTGAAAAAATTGAATGACCACCCCACGAAGTGAATGAAAAACTACTCTGTAAAATCCCCGTAACCATCTCCTATGTAGGCGTGAAGGGGGAGGGAAAATAGGTCAACCACCTATTCCTCATAACTTATCACTTATCAGTTATTATAATTAAATTCAATTTAATTAATTAACAAATTAATTAAATTAAAACCAATATTTAATTCATAATGAAATATCCAAATCATTTAAATCATACTTAAATGACTGTCCTTCACTTAACTTATAGTTTTAATACAATTTAATTAAATTAAAATTTTAATTAAATTAAATTAAAACAATGATTAATTAATTCTCCAATTAATTAATATCATAATTAAATATCAAATATTTAATTATATAACTCTCTCAAATAAACTATAGTATTAATGTACATCCAATGCACATTAATTATAACCTATAGTTTAATATGAATCAAATTCATATTTAACTTGTCATTCGAACCCTTTCGAATATTTAATTCTTCCTTAGAAATAGACCTCAACACCTTATTAGAGTCATCGGTGGGACCTAATGGACCTACAGATCAGAAGCTCCAACGATGTGAGATTAATTGGCTAATCTCATTAACCAAAATAATCAATATTCGTTAACTATGGTTCATTCCACCAAAGAACCACAGCTGCACTCTTCTCACTGCAGATACATTTCTATGTCTACGGATATCGACCATCAACAGCAAGTCAGCCCTTCACGTGTGTTCGTATCCCAGCTAGGTCAAATTACCGTTTTACCCCTAGGCTACCTCTTGGTCCTTAAGTACCAGTGCTCCTCTAATGAACAACCTGTTTGAGGTCCAACCAACAAACAGAAATCCCTCTTGTGCCATAAAGAGGGTAGGGCCCATTGTTCAAGACCCGGATCACTACTTAAGGGAACACACCTCTACTTCCCTAATGTCGGGAAGGAGTGAATTTCATCTTGTAAGACTATGTTCCCAGCTCCCCACTCGGTCTTGTCCCAAAATGGTAGGCATATTGAGTCAGCGAACAGGCCACTCTCACCCGTACAAATCAAAGGGCAATCCCTCATGGACGGGAGTCCATAATCCACTCAGGATTAAGGCCTAGTTGCCTAGGTTATCCTAATGAAATAGAAACCGAGCTAACTAACGGTGTTACAGTTAGTGGTTAACTATTTCGCGGTCCGGTCTTTGTGCAAACTCATTGCACAGGATACCCCCACTCGCATGTCGACTACATGAACGCGTTGGATCATTACGTTTGTATCAATATACAAAGCGGGTCGTATCCATAGTGTCACCAGGATAAGGTACCCAGCCTTATCCCTATACTACAGACCCTTTAGGCTAAAACTTGAACATTGATCCCCGTATGTCCCTACATACTAGTTCAAGCCTCATTCTATTAGCCTTGGATGTTTAGTTTATTGGATTAGGGTTAATAAGACAAAATATAATACAAACATTGAATAATACATCACTTTTATTAATGTTCGGTCAAAAGTATATTTACTGTCTACGAGTTTTAGGGAATAAAACCCAACACATGACACACTCAGGATTAAGATTGAGTTACCTAGTCATCCTATTGAAACAGTAACCTAACTACTTAACGGTGTTACATCTAGCGGTTTACTATTTCGTGGTCCGGTCTTATGCAACTCATTGCATAGGATACCCCCGCTTGCATTTCTCCTACATGGACGTCTTGGATGAATACGTCTGTATCGAATACAAAATGGGCCGTATCACATAGTGTTACCAGGATAAGGTACCCAGGCTTATCCCTGTATTATAGACACTTAGGTTGTTACTTGAACACCGATCCCCGTATGTCCCCACATACTAGTTCAAGTCACATGTAAACAACCTTGGATCTTAGTTTATTGGATTTGGGTCAAATTATGCAATATTTAACAATAACACTTTATTGTAGAAACTCAATAACACTTTATTGAAACAAGTATACAATTTGTTAAACAAGGTCTTTACACTAAATGTCTAGGTGAATTAAACTCTTTTAATAACCTAGTGACATTGCATGCTAGTAAGACTTTGGTTAATTCAACTCAGGTTCCGAACCATTTGCCGGGAGAGTTCCCTTATAACCAAGGTCTTATGTCCTACTTACTCAAATTTTAAAACTATTTAAAAAAAACTAAGTAAGACATTTTCTAATCCTAATAGAAAAGGCGATCTTAGATCTATTTCATTTTAAACCATTTAAAGAATGATAAGATCCTAAGATCCTATGTTAGCATGCAACTCTTTGTTATAGGTTTTATGGATTGTATTCATTAACTATTATAACTCTTATAACTTTTAATGAATTAACCCTATAACATGCTTTCTAATGGTGTTTAAAAGCATATAACAATCAATCATTCAAGTTATAAGAAAAGCACCATTTAGAAACAACCTATGTCTAGGTTTGTATAACGCTTTATACTACGATGTCTAGGTGATAACACTTTAAAACCTCACACCGCTCACGCATGCTCATAAAACTCGAGTTAACTTAACTCAAGAACCGAGTCGATGCCCAGGTAGGAGGTGTTCCGTAAACCGTCAACTTAAATACCTCCAGCCTTAGACAGCATCTTGTCGGGTGAGTTCTCTCGTAACCATTGTTTTACAAGATATCGACCTAAACTATGCAAGTTGATCGAATCGTTGAAGGTTCATTAACCTAAGTGAGCATGCACTTAATCTTGTTATAGATTTTAGATTTCTATCTCTTTTTATAACAATTATAAAAACAATCCATAACAAGCCTAATTTGAGAATAACACTTATAATCAAACTAATGAAATTTCATGCTTCATGCTTGGTTAATTTTATCAATTAATAATTATAACTATTATAAGAATAATCAATTTTAATTAACCATTCAAGCATGAATCTCCCTAAATTAATACAACACTTATATTAATTAAACACAAAATTTCCCTCATGCATTTGAATTAATCAATAACACTTATTAAAATTAAACAAATGCATGAACATGCTTTCCTATGGTGGGGTTTTAAAACTATATGGCATGCTCATAATGCACATACATCCATTTAATTAAATCATACATTCACAATGCATAAAGTAATTAAATCAAGCTAAAATGGAATAGTTTGGAAATTTTTTTAAAAAACACAAGCAATTTCACTAATTATTACAATAATAATTAATAAATAAACTTGCAACACGCCCGAGCTTCACGAACCATCCCGAACCGCTCATCCAAGCAATGAACCGGTCATGCAATGAGTGAAATGAGGCTGCAACAGACCGAGCCGGACCAAAAGGCAGCAGCTGAACCGGAATGAAAAAAAAACTGCTGCTCGAATTAAAAAACAGCTTGCTGGAATTTTCATTTTCTGCTGCGTCTTCTCCGGTTTTTCTTCAATTTTACAGCCTATATGGACTCTAATGACTCTATAAAAATTACAGACTATAGTACACACATTAACGCTCTTACATATCCGAGCAATTACAATTTCATGAAGGTTTGAATGCTCAAAAAATTGCCAAACCAGACCACTTCCATTTTAGCACACAGAAAATTCAATTTCAAAATGGTACCCACCAAAGCAAAATTAAAACGAATTAAGTGCTCTAATCATGCTCTGATACCAATTGAAGGTGTACATATTACACATGCGGAAACAATTGAAGATCGAAAGCACTTAAGACATTCAATTTTACTCCTAAAGCATGCATGTTCTAGAAAAGACAGAATAGAGAGTTTAGAAAACACCAACCTTTGTAGCTCACTTATGTTGAACTCCTTGTGGTGTTTGCCTCTCCTATGCTCCTTGGACAACCTCTAGAGTCTTCCCCACTATACTCCTGGCCAAGAATGACTTGTGGGAGTCTATATAAGATAGGGAATGGGAAGGGAATGCTTGAAGCATCAAGCAATGGAGAAGAATGAGAGATTTGAGAACTTTGAGTCCAAATTCCAGCAGCATAACATTAAGGAAATGGCTCTCTCTTGTGTTTGAATATGATTCAAACTCCTTTTAAAGACATTCTCCATGCAAAGCCAAGCCTCAAGACACAAGACACATGGTGTATTTGCAAGCTCAAGTGGATTCTAGGTGTACATTACACAAGACATGCAACAATGCATGAGTGAGTTGTCTTTCCACTTTGAATGATCATGCATTAAGTGGATTTCCAACTAAATCCACTAAATTCAAATTGAAATCAAATTTCAAGCTTGCAAATTACCCCCAATTTCAATTCTAAATTGAAATTGATTGCTTGGTAATTAATTTGAAAATTTTCAAATTAATTTTGATATGATTAATCTAATTAATCTTTGTTATCTTGTGCAATTCCATATATATGATTCCTGATACATATATATAGTATTCAAAACACTTTTAAATACTTCATCTCTCATTTTCTAATTTAATTCATAATTAAATTATTGTGTCAAACACAATTTACGATAATACCCTTTTTCCCGATTTTGAACGATTCAAAGCTTCCTATCTTTTGTTCTAGGCTTAATTCCGATATGAGCTAGTAGGGGGACCTAATGGACCTATAGATCATGGGCTCCAACGATTCGAGGCTAACCGACTAATCTCATTGTCCAAGCTAGCCAACATTCGTTAACTATCGGGACACTCCACTATAGCCCGATAGTTGCACTCCCCTCACTATAGATATATTTCCGTCTACTTGATTTAACCATGATTAGTAAGTCGATCCTTCACAGGTTGTTCGTAGCTATAGCTAGGTCAATAAGCCGTTTTACCCCTATAGTACTTCTAGTTCCTTAAGTCCCACTGATCCTCTAATGAACAATTGGTTTATGGTCCAACCAATAAACCGAGTCCCTCTGGGGCCAATGAGAGGGCGGGATCCCTTTGTTCAAGCCCCAGAGTCAGCACTTAAGGGAACAACCTCTCTACTATACCTTATTCGGGTAGGAGTGAATTCCTTCTTGCACGACTATGTCCCCAGTTATCTACCCGTTCCTATCCCTGAAATGGGAGGCTTATTGAGTCGGCGATACTGAGCCACTCTCACCTATGCAGATCTAAGGATAAGCCTGAATAAACAGGAGTTCATAGTTAGCTCAGGATTAAGATCGAGTTACCTAGGTCATCACATGAAATAGTCAGTCTCGTCAGTAAACGGTGTTATAAAGCGAGAGCGACTTTTCTCGGTCCTGGTCTTATGCAAACTCATTGCATAGGACACCCCCACTCGCATGTCTCTACATGGACGATTTAGGATCACATCGTCTATACCATCTATAAAGTGGGCTGCGTCTCATAGTGTCTCAAGAATAAGGTACCCAACCCTATTCCTATACTATAGACCGTTTTGGCTATCACTCAAGCTTGATCCACTTTTATGTCTCTACATAAAGCTCAAGTGTTCATCCTATAGCCATGGATCTTAGTTTATTGGATTTGGGTTATTATATCTACAATTTAATTTATTCAGTAATGACTTTTACTGAATCAATCTCGATAACACCTTTATCGAATAAGTATATAATTCGTTTAACATTCACTATCTACGAGTTTTAGGGCACCAATCCCAACAATGAGGCTGATAAAGATGTCCCAATTATTCTAGGTCGTCCATTTTTGGCTACTGGTAGGGCATTAATAGATGTTCAAAAAGGAGAATTAACAATGAGAGTCTGTAATGAGGAAGTGAAATTTAATGTGTTTAAAGCCATGAAATATCCAGACGAAATGGAGGATTGCTCCTTCATTAGGATTCTGGAGAGCACAGTTATTGAGACAGCAATACAGGATTCGGCTGATGAGCATTCGGAAAAGCATGGAGAGGTTAGTGTAGAAGATTTTGAATTTTGTTCTTTAGATAAAAAAAATGAAAAAGAATTGTTTAGGTGTGAGGATGTTTTTGAGTCTTTAGATTTAGATCAAAGAAAGGCTCCCCCAATTAAGCCATCCCTAATTGAGGCACCCACTTTAGACTTGAAGCCTTTACCGGATCATCTAAAGTATGTGTATCTTGGGGAAAGTGAGACGTTGCCCATTATTGTTGCATCAGATTTAATGCCAGAGCATGAGGAGGCCTTAATAAAATTGCTGCAGCAATACCGCAAAGCTATAGGTTGGACATTGGCTGATATTCAGGGAATTAGCCCATCTTTTTGTATGCACAAAATCACTCTAGAGGAAGGATCCTTTAGGAGTATTGAGCAACAAAGAAGGCTTAACCCTGCAATGAAAGAGGTTGTTAAAAAAGAGGTAATTAAATGGTTGGATGCTGGGATTATTTATCCAATTGCCAATAGCAATTAGGTAAGCCCTGTCCAATGTGTTCCTAAGAAAGGAGGTGTCACTGTGGTGAGCAATAAAGATAATGAGTTGATCCCCACAAGAACAGTAACTGGCTGGAGGGTTTGTATGGATTACAGAAGGCTTAATAAAGCTACCCGAAAGGATCATTTCCCTCTACCATTTATCGACCAGATGTTGGATCGATTGGCTGGTCAGGCCTATTACTGTTTCTTGGATGGTTATTCTGGGTATAACCAGATTACCATTGCTCCTGAGGATCAGGAGAAAACCACTTTCACCTGCCCTTATGGGACATTCGCTTTTAGGAGAATGCCCTTTGGCCTCTGCAATGCTCCAGCAACATTTCAGCGGTGTATGTTAGCAATTTTTTCTGATATGATTGAATCCACTGTTGAAGTCTTTATGGACGACTTTTCAGTTTTTGGAGGTTCTTTTCAGAGTTGTTTAGATAATTTAGGAAAGGTGTTAAAAAGATGTGAGGATACCCATCTAGTTCTTAATTGGGAGAAATGCCACTACTTGGTGAAGGAGGGCATAGTGTTAGGTCATAGGATTTCTAGGAATGGTCTAGAAGTTGATAGAGCAAAAGTTGAGGTTATTGAAAGGCTAGAGCCACCGAATTCAGTGAAGGGAATTCGGAGTTTTTTAGGACATGCTGGATTTTATAGGAGGTTCATAAAGGATTTTTCCAAAATCAGTAAACCTCTTTGT
This sequence comes from Luffa acutangula, assembly GCA_036850905.1. NCBI lineage: Eukaryota > Viridiplantae > Streptophyta > Magnoliopsida > Cucurbitales > Cucurbitaceae > Luffa > Luffa acutangula. The sequence continues at coordinate 28,953,872 of CM072087.1, read as the reverse complement.
AACTTATTGTGCACTGATCATGTTTTTGACTTTAATGCAGATTGTAGGAAGGCTTTTGAAACGTTGAAGGCTGCTTTAATCTCAGCACCCATTCTCTGCGCGCCTAATTGGAATTTGCCATTCGAGGTAATGTGTGATGCAAGTGATGCTGCAGTAGGTGCAATGCTGGGGCAAAAGCAGGGCAAATTTATTCATCCTATATATTATGCAAGCAAGGTTTTAAATGAGGCACAGGTCAACTATACAACTACTGAAAAGGAGTTGTTAGCTGTTGTGTTTGCTTTTGAGAAATTCTGGCCATATTTGGTTGGATCCAAAGTCACGGTGTTCACGGATCATGCAGCAATAAGGTATTTAATGTCTAAGAAAGATGCAAGGCCTAGACTAATTCGTTGGATTTTATTACTGCAGGAATTTGACTTGGAGATAAAGGACAAGAGGGGATCAGAGAATGTTGTTGCAGATCATTTATCTCGTCTTGATCCATCATCATCTTTGCTGGAGCAATCTGCCATTTCCGATTCTTTTCCAGATGAGTAGCTTTTTACTATTCAGGTAAAGGTAGTTAGGGATGTCCCTTGGTATGCTGATATTGCCAACTTTTTAGTAAAGGGAGTCACTCCTATTGACATGGATTGGAGGCAGAAGAAAAAGTTTAAGCATGATGCGAAATTTTTCTTTTGGGATGAGCCATTTATGTATAAGCAATGCTCTGACGGTATTATTCGTAGGTGTGTTTCAGGTACTGAAGTAAAGGAAATCCTGGAGCAATGTCACTCTTCGCCGTATGGAGGTCATTCCAGCGGTCAGAGGACAGCTATGAGGATTTTGCATTGCGGATTTTTCTGGCCTACGTTATTCAAGGACGCCCATTGGTTCTACAAGCAATGTGATGCTTGCCAAAGGAGAGGAAATTTGGGGCCAAGAGATGAAATGCCTCTTACTTACATTTTAGAAGTTGAACTATTCGATGTATGGGGTATTGACTTTATGGGGCCATTTCCCCCTTCTAATGGCAATGTTTTTATCTTATTGGCAGTTGATTATGTGTCCAAGTGGGTGGAGGCCATTGCATGCCATCAGAGTGATGCCAAGACAGTTGCAAGGTTTCTTCAATCGCACATCTTTGCGCGGTTTGGGACACCTAGGGCTCTAGTGAGTGATGAGGGTACACATTTTGTTAATAATATCTTAACTAAGCTTTTAGCTAAGTATGGGATTAAGCATAGGATAGCTACCCCTTGTCACCCACAAGCGAATGGTCAAGCTGAAATTAGTAATAGGGACATTAAAGCTATTTTAGAGAAAGTAGTCCATCCATCCAGAAAGGATTGGTCCTTTAGGTTGGATGAGGCTCTTTGGGCTTATAGGACAGCTTATAAGACTCCTCTAGGTATGTCTCCCTATAGGTTAGTATATGGGAAAGCTTGCCATTTACCATTAGAGCTTGAGCATAAAACATTTTGGGCTTTGAAAAAATTAAATTTTGATCTGAGTCGGGTAGGAGCAATCAGAATGCTGCAGCTTAATGAGTTAGAAGAATTTCGTCAATTTTCTTACGAAAATGCGAAAATGTATAAGGAAAAGACTAAGCTGTGGCATGACAAGAAAATAAAATCTAAGGAGTTTGTCAAGGGTCAAAAAGTTTTTCTTTATAACTCTAGATTAAAATTATTTCCTGGAAAATTAAAATCCAAATGGTCAGGACCGTTCACTGTGATTGAGGTTTTCCCCAATGGAGCAATTACTTTGCAGGATGAAAAAGATGGGAGATTGTTCAAAGTGAATGGGCAGCGTGTGAAAAATTATTGGGGTGAGGAGTTTTAGTCGAAATATCCTTCCCTAAGGTTGGTTGATTGAGAGAGCAGGACTTTTGCGGGAGCATTTCACAGAGCAAAATTTTGAGCTCCCAGAGTTTGTAGTGATTTTATTTTTCGTTGATTTGTTTTTAATTTCGGGTAGGTTAGATTTGATCTTGCATGGTTTATTAGATTTTATCTTTAGTGTATTCTTTTATTGTTGATGGTAGTTTAGGTTTTATCTATTCCATTTTTAAATTTGATTTTATTTTATTTTCTTAAATTATCTTTTAATTATCTTTTAATTAGTTAGATTTTATTAGGTTTTATCTAGATTTTATTTGAATTCTAGTTAATAGGGATTTTTCTCTAGTTTATTCGGCTTCTTTTGAGAATAACAGGTTAAGTTTGCTTTGATCGGTTTAATTTGAATTAAAAGGATTTGATTTGTCTATTTTGAAATTCGAATTCCGTATCTGAGATTCTTCAGGTTCAGCAGATTGTTGCGGCAAAGATATTGCTGGAGCAAAATATTCCGAGATAGAAGGGTTTCCGTTGGAATTTATTATTGTTACCGTTAGATTTAGCTTTAAATTCTCGCAGGTAAATGTGAGTGCATCATCTGATATGGCCACATGTCATAGAGTAATTATCCAACGGCTTCAATGATGACAGTACATCAATTTTACCATGGGCGTTTGGAAACCGCAATTTTACCATTCGTAATTTTTGAATTTCAGGTTTGCATTTTTAATTACAACGGTAATAATAGTTATGGCAGGGCAAATCTTTTCGGTTGGGATTCTTGTTTGCTGCAGCCCTATTTATTTGCAATCTAGGTACGCACGTTTCACTTCGCCTTCTTGATCAAATCTGTGTGCGTATAGTATTCTTTCTTTCTTTGCATTCTCTATCAAAATCATATTACACCTCCATGGCTAAGACTAGAGCTAGAAAAGAGAGGGAGAGTGAAGAAGAGGAGGTGCCGGTCACGCCGGAAGTGCATAAAGGAAAAACCAAAAAGAAGAAAACGCCAGAAGAAAATGAGGCAAAGCGAAGACGGAGGCAGCAGAGGGCTGCGGAACAAGAAATCATCCAAGAAACATAGGATGTTCAGAATCTTGAGACAGAACCGATAGTTTCTGTTACGGTTCAGGAAGAAAATACTGAGAAGGAACATGAGACAGAGGTCGACAGACAAATCGCAGGTATGCCTGAAAAAGAAAAAACACCAGAGCCGATGCAGGAGGCCCATGTTGAAATTATTATGCCTGAACCACCCACGCGCCGCCGTATCAAGAGGAAGGCGGGTCGCGTGAGGGTGGTTCGGAATACTCCATCGCCTCCGACGTCGGACTCTGAGGGAAACAGAAGGGAAGCTGAGAACAAGGAAAAAGAAGAAGAGGTGAGAAAGGCAGAGGAAGAACGTTTGCGTGTCCAGAGAGAAAGCAGGGGCAAAGGAATTGCCGAAGCATCGGGAGAAATTGAGGAGCCAAGGGCACCATTCATTCGCTACGTCAACGATCTTGCTCGAGCAAAACACCAGGAGGTGCTGAAACGGGACTTCTTGTTCGAACGAGGGTTTGGCAGTGATTTGCCCAGGTTCTTGGAGTCTGTAATAGTGAACCTCGGATGGAGGCAATTTTGTGCAAAACCAGAACCTGTCAATGCCAACATTGTTCGAGAATTTTATGCCAATCTTGACGTCAAGAATGATTTTGAGGTTATCGTTCGAGGAGTGCCTGTACAGTGGAGTCCTGAGGCCATTAATGAATTGTTCGATCTCCAGGATTTTCCGCATGCCGTTTTTAATGAGATGGTGGTTGCACCATCTAGTGATCAGCTGAGTGCGGCTGTCCGGGAGGTAGGCATTGAGGGGGCTCAATGGAGGGTGTCGCAGACGCCGAAGCATACGTTTCAAGCTGCTTATTTGAAGAGTGAAGCCAACACTTGGATGGGTTTCATCAGGCTACGCTTGCTGCCGACAACACACGACTCCACAGTATCTTGGGACAGGGTATTGCTTGCCTTTGCCATTCTTCGCTCGATGAGTATTGATGTAGGAAAAATTATTTCTTCTGAGATTGTTGATTGCTGGAAAAAGAAGGTGGGGAAGCTGTTCTTTCCGAACACGATTACTATGTTATGCAGCAGGGCAGGAGTGCCCACGGTTCCAGAAGATATGATCATGACTGATAAGGGAATCATTGACACACCTAATCTGGCGCGGCTTCAGCGTATGCAAGAGGTTCGCCAGGGTGGGCTTGTGTATGGCGTTAATCAGATCCTAGAGCAACTGTCAGTGTTGACCAGTAGGTTAGAATTTGCTGAAAGGCAAGCTCAGACCTACTGGACTTATGCTAAAAGGAGAGATGATGCGCTCAGGGGGGCCTTGCAAACCAATTTCTCAACACCGTATCCGGCCTTTCCAGTGTTTCCCGATGATTTGTTTAATCTTTGGATACCACCCCCACCTGTTGAACGAGAGGAGGATATTGATGAGGAGCAGGGTCAGGAAGACTGACTGATGGAATGACTTGGAGCGAGCATTACTTTTGTTTCTCTATTTTTGTTTGCTCGCGCATATTGACCCTGCTCACTGTTATAACTGCTTCTTTTTAATTTCTTTTTATTGCGAAATAAAAAATATATATCTGCTTTGTAATGTTTTTTTCTATGGTTTTAATGAAATTTCTGAATGTTTCTATCCCATGAGCACTGACTACCTCTAACTTAACTATTTTCTTCTGAATTTTTGAAGATTGGACTGATTACGCTTAATTAGATCAAGGTATTCTGATCTCCAGAAACCTTTTGCTTGAGCATTTCTTCTAGCCTGGACTGTTGCTGCGACAAGAAGATTTTGACGGTAGTATTGACTTATATGATCCACTTTAAGCTTAATCTGAGTCCCGTGTTTAGTTTAAAAATTCAGATAGAAAAATTTAAGTTTGGGGGTATAATTGCTTCATTAATGATTCATTGGGGACAATGAATAATTCAAGTTTGCTACTCCAATTATTTTGCTCGAGCATTCCTCTCCTTCAAAATTAAAATTTACTAGGTTATTGAGTAACCAGGGACATTTGTGATACTCACAGTTTGTCTTCGCGTCAAAAGATGACCTAGGAAATGTGAAAAAAATGAGAAATATGAGAAAAAATTATTTGAAGATTTTGCTGAAAAAATTGACGGAGCAAAAGTTTTGAAGGATGAATGATGATCCAGCAGTTTTTCTGTCTCCCAGAACTTAGGTGAGCTTCATCATAAAATGTCGCCATTTTGAGGGGCAAGAGATGGAATAACTAAGGATTTTTTAGCTTTATAATGAGTATTGAGTCTAGTTGGTGATGAGCTTGAGGCAAGGGTATACTGCACCATAAAGTGGGTCATCCCGTGCTTAAGAGCTTATGACTGTAAGGCTGTTTTAAGTCTGATAAATAATGAAATAAACCCCTTTTAAAATATGTTTTGAAATATCTGATAATAGAGCTAGGCTGTGGTGAGTTCTTAGAATTAAGTTGAAAAGTGGTGATTATTTGTCCATGTCGGAGGAATCATTTTGCTGCAGCAGAGCTTGGTTTTGCAGAGTGCTCAGGTAAAGGTTAAAGGTAGTGTTGGACTGTCTGGTTTGATTAAGCTAAGTCTTTGTCTAATGTTTTGAAATTCTTGAAGGAAGGTTGGTTAGTATTGCTCGGGACGCGCAATAGTTCAAGTTTGGGGGTATGATAACTGCCCAAAAGGTAGTTATTTAAGCCTCATTTATATAAGGATTTGTGTGTCTTTAATGCTTAATAGGGTTGGTTTTAGAGAGATATTACATGATTTAACCCATTTGGAAGAATGGAAGCATTGGAAATTATTTTATGCAGATTATGCTGCTGAGCGACTGGAGGGAGCAGATTCTATGCTGCAGCAAAACTGGGAACAGAAAATGCCACATCACAGCTCGTTAGCCAACTTCATGAACCGACTTCTATTGAGTTATTTCCGTGATAAAGGATCAAGGAGAGCCTTACACGTGTCCTAGTTGACCTAATTCAAGCCTCCCATCCTTCTATAAAAGGAAGTAGCCGTCAAAGTCAAATTATTCCATGTTTTCCCTTGGAAGCCGAATAGTATAGGTAGATTGAAGATCATCAAGAACACCATCAACCGCAAGCTGATTAGGGAGTTTACCTTCTTTATTAACTTGTAGTTATGGACATGCATACTCAGATTGTAATTCATATTCCTATGCTTATTATGAACTAAGTAGCTTAGGGTGTTGGTTAGGAATAATGTGATTATTGTGCTTCATCTCTAGTAATGAATTGACTATAGCATTTTGGTTAATTGTTGTGCTTAATCTTATTTTATGCCCGCCTGGCCAGCCGGTATGGATAGCTCTCTCTAGTTTCAGGGATGATTTAGAGAGTGTGTGGCAATTCTCCACACTATGATCATTGTGTATTGGTGAACGCCAGTGACTGAGCTAGGGATAGCCAGCTGCCTAGTGCTTGATCGGTCGCTCTTCATTGGGTTTGAAACATATCCCAAAAGATCCGGAGTTTCGGGAGGAATCCGCTAATAATACTGCGAGAAATGCATGATCAATAATATTGCTAGAGCATATCTTAGAATAATCACTGAAACCTAAGCAGCGCCTGTCTTTAATCTGTCTATCTATTTGTTTATTCGTTGTTCTGTCATTTATTTTGCTTCAGCATAATTCCGATAAAACCCAACATTTTTATTATCTTCGAAACCATTAGAAAGTTATACAAAATAGATAAAGTGGAAACTCATTCAGACCTTGGATTGATAATATTACTTGCTGCAGACTGTGTATACTTGCACAGGAATTCTAGAGTATTTCATATCATATTTTTACTCACTCTAGGAACCCAACACCCCACGATAACAATTCTCATCGTCATCCAACTCACCACCATAACGAACGAATAAACATTTCTTCACCATGTCTACCAGTTACCTTAACTCTAATTATTCTCAAAAGCAAGATTACTTAGTATGTTATCGTGTTTCATAAATTTAACTAGCCACACCACACATCAATCATAACGAGTTATGTTGATTTGAAAGGGTAGACATTAGTGGTTAGATGGTGTTTAATATGGTGTTTATTAGGTTTCATTGTACTGGCCTCAATGCATGATCTTCACTCATAATGCAAAATATTCGTACGTCAAATCAGTCCTCATGAACCATACCAAGTAGATTGTTGCATGCCTTTATAGACGTCAAACCGTCAACTCAGGTTCTGTATACGCGGGCTGTCTGGGCAGGCTATTTATAAAACACGGCTCACCTATCGGGCTGGCATTTATTCGCCATCGACATGACAAGGTTTTTCAACGAATGCCTGCGCGTGCTGTTTGTACCACACGGTTGACCAATCGGGCTGCCAGTTCTTTGCTGCTAACATAACAAGCTTCTTTCGCGGGCTAACTCCACAAGACGGCTCATGCTGTCAAACAACCCGTCTACTTGTCGACACGGGTTGCATGTGATTTCAATATTCGTGGTATAAAACTACATAAACCGACAATCCAACAACACTCCATTCGGGTCAACGTCGCTCGTCCACCATAGTTTTCCACTATCGATTCGAAGGTTAAACAATCACTAAGATGTTATAGACCTTCTTTCGCTAGTTTATGTCGTCCGTTTTTTAGGGTTACGAATTTACTTATCTTTTTATATGTGTTATCTTCTTATACGTCTCAATTACTAACCATGCATACGTGATCAGTGTTATGCGGAATATACACAAACTACAATTGCATTAATCCATAAAATTTCGACAATCTTTTAATACATATATAACAAGTCGAACAATATTATTACTACTAAATGAAAATATAAAAAACTAATATAGTTTAAATAAAAAACATGAGAACACGACTACTTCTAGTCCGAATCGGTGTTGTCGATTATAACCAACGGGGGACTTCTCTTCCTCTTCACCCCCACGGTCCTTCCCCAGCAAAGGGCCAACGCAAGGCATTCGTGTCGTCAGAATTCTCCGCCTCTTCATCCTCCAACTTGACAAGCATCAAACTTTTTCCCTTATCGGGAGTCAGTGAGACCCATTGATCAGAGCCCCATGAATCAGAATGAGTAGCAGGAGAATCGTCAGATATATTGGTGTGCGATGGTTGGTTGACATTGGGTTTGGACCCAACAGACGCCTCCGACCCCGGCTCGATATCGTGATGATGATCGTCATTGTCCGATGATATATTAACCACAATGGGTAACGAGGGTCTTGACATTTTTCCTTCTTCGATCAACGTGGGACTAGTAGGAGAATGAGGATAAGAATAACACTGCCTCTTCATTTACGTGGTCATCATATATACAGACCATGTGAACTGTTCGTCTCCTTATTGTCCAATAAATGAACTCGAAGACAGTTGTAACCCCTGTTAGCAGGCCAACAAAGGGGCGCATGATTGTTTCATTTGACTAAAACCAACCCTATTTCTTCTTAACAATTCTGGTTGACAGATCCGACCACGATTTACTTCGAATTAATTACTACTCTTCGGGTTTCAATTAATTGTTTACTTACTGTCCATCAGTTCATTTAATGAACGACTGGAGGCAGACGGATGGTTCCCACGGACTAAACCCTAATGTTCCTAGCCATTATCGTTGACGGATCCGACCACACTTTAGTTTGAATTAAGTACTCCTCTTCTAATATAATAAAGTACTTACTTACTCTTGTCCATCAGTGCATTTACTGAACGACTGGAGACAGAAGGATGGTTCCCACGGACTATTTTTAACTTGAGAAGCTACTTCAAGGTTCAGGGTTGTTTTTTGGATCATCAAACTTCTCCAACCAAAGGGTTGTTCTTCTCATCAGCAGACTTCACCAACCCATTCCTTGGCCGAGGAACTGATCGACCGAAGGATCTTCATCGTCTTGATGTACGAAGGTGGTGAAACCGATGATGAAGATCCCCAGTTGATCCATTTCCCATCCAAAAAGTGCCTGGGAACAATCGAAGATACTCGCCGTTGAAGGAGAAATTTTGACCCATCACAAATTGCCACGTCATTACATGAAATTATAATTAATTAAATTTGGGACCAATTATAAATTGACATGTGTCCCAAATTTAATTTGAAGACAAAGTTGACAAATTATAAATTTATAAAGCCAAATTTCTATTTGATCAATTAATTAAAATTAAATTATTTTGATCAAATTAATTAATTTGACCAATTAATAATTATTTGGATCAAATTTGGGTCTTTTAAATATTTGGGTCAAACGGTTTTGGGTCAAATATGAACCAGACCCAAGACTAAATAGTCGAGCCTGATAACTCTCCAAAAGGGAGTTATTTAGGCCTTATTTCTATAGGGATTTGTGTGTCTTTTATGCTAAATAGGGTTGCTTTTAGTTATATATTACATGTTTTAACCCATTTGGAAGAATGGATGCTTTGGATGTTATTTTGTGCAGAATATATTGTCGAGCGACCTGAGGGAGCAAATTCTGTGCTGCAACAAAGCTGGGAGCAAAACTGCCACGTCACAACTCGTTAGCCAACTTAATTAACTAAATTCTGTTAAGCTATTCTCGGGATAAAGGAGCAAAGAGAGTCATCCACGTGTCTAGGTCAACCTAATTCAAGCCTCCTATCACTCTATAAAAGGAGATAGCCGCCCAAGTCAAATGCATTCCATCCTTGGGAGAAACATTCCACTCTTGGGAAGTTTACTTCCACCTTTGGGAGCCGAATAGAGGAGAGAGATTGGAGACCTACAAGAAGACCATCAATTGCAAGTTGTTCAAGGGAATTAATATTTTCTTGCATTGTTTTGTAATTATGGATGTGATTACTCAGATTGTAACGTGTGTCTCTATGCATTTTATGAACTAAGTAACCTTAGGCGTTGGTTAGGGAACATGTAATTGTCGTGCTTAATTCCTATGCAATAAATATTGGTTTGATGCATCTTGATTAATTGTTGTGTTCATTTCTATTTTATGCCCGCCTGGCCAGCATGAATACCTCTCTCTAGTTTTAGGGATGATTTAGGGAGTGTGTGGCGGTTAATCACACTAGATCATTGTGTATTGGGGAACGCCAGTGACTGAGCTAGGGATAGCCAGTTGCCTAGTGCTTGATCGGTAGTACTTCATTGGAGTTGAAACATATTCTAAAAAATCCGAAGTTCTGGGAGGAATCTGCTAATAAGACTGCGAGAGTTTGCCTGATCAATAATATTGCTAGAGCATCTTTTAAAACAATTACTAAACCTGAGCAGCGGCTGTTTCTAATATGTCTGCCTATTTGTTTACTTTTTGTTCTGTCATTTCTTTTGCTTCAGCATTCTATAAAATCCAATCATTTTTACCACTTTTGAAACCATTGAAAAACTAAACAAAATAGATAAAGTGAAAGCTAATTCAGACCTTGGATTTGATAAATACTTATTACTTGTTGTGGCCTGTGTATACTTGCACAGAGTTCTAGAGTCTTTTTATATCTCATTTTTACCCATTCTAGGAGCCCAACAAGTTTTTGGCACCGTTGCCGGGGACTTGAATAAGTTTTTATCTGATCTGTTTTGTGTATGTGTTTTAGTAGTTTGGTGCTAGAATTTTTTTATTGTTTCTTTTGTTTTTGCAGGCGTGCGTTTGGTGTATGAGCGATCCGCCTGGGGTAAGGTTCGAGCTTGATCCAGAAATCGAGAGGACGTTCAGGAGAAGAAGGAGAGAGCAGCGTAGACAGCAAAATCAAATGGATAACGTGTCGCGCCTCCCGTAGGGTCCTGAAGATCCAACGAATCCCCAGCAGAATGGTTTGCTGCAGTAAAATAAGCCGCTGGAGCAAAACGAGCAGCAAAATAATCAGGCTGAGAATCCTATGTTGGTAGCGAATGATAGAGCCAGAGCCATTCGAGCTTATGCTTTTCCAATGTTTGATGAGTTAAATCCAGGCATTGCACGTCCTCAAATTGAGGCAGCAAATTTTGAAATGAAACCGGTAATGTTTCAAATGTTGCAAACCGTGGGTCAATTCCATGGTTTGTCATCTGAAGACCTTCATTTACATCTTAAGTCTTTTCTAGGAGTTCAGGAGACCCTCATTTGTCATCAGAGTCATTCTTTTGTAATTCAAGGAGTGCCTAGGGATGCCCTTAGATTAACTTTGTTCTCGTATTCTCTTAGAGATGGACCAAAGGCATGGTTAAATTCTTTTGCTCCAGGGTCAATTAGGACATGGAATGAGTTAGCGGAAAAATTTCTTAGTAAATATTTCCCATCACATAGGAATGCTAAATTGAGGAGTGAAATAGTAGGGTTTAGGCAACTTGAAGATGAAACTTTTAGTGAGGCTTGGGAGAGGCTTAAGGAGCTTTTGCAAAAGTGTCCCCACCATGGTTTACCACATTGTATCCAAATGGAAACATTTTACAATGGGTTAAATGGAGCAACCCAGGGTATGGTTGATGCTTCGGCTGGAGGGGCCCTTTTGGCAAAAACTTTTAATGAAGCCCATGAAATTTTAGAGAGAATATCAACTAATAGTTGTCAGTGGTCAGATGTTAGAGGCACAAATAAAAAGGTTAAGAGTGTGTTAGAGGTTGATGGTGTGTCCACCATTAGGGTTGATATTGCAATATTAGCTAACACTCTTAAGAATGTGATAGTGTTTAGTAATCAGCAGGCGCCAGCTGTGGAGCCTGCTGCAGTGGTGAACTAAGTTGCAGAGGAAGCCTGTGTCTATTGTGGTGAAGACCACAACTACGAGTTTTGCCCCAGGAATCCAGCTTCTGTGTTTTTTGTAGGTAACCAGAGGAACAATCCTTATTCTAACTTTTATAATCCAGGTTGGCGCAACCACCCCAACTTCGCATGGGGAGGACAAGGAAGTAATGTGCAAGCACAGCAAAGGTGAACCAGTCGGGATTTGCTAAAACGTAGGTAATGCCCTAGTAAAATAAGCAAGCTTTGCCCTAGCAAAATTCAGAAAGTTATCTAGAGGCAATGATGAAAGAATATATGGCTCGTACAGATGCCACAATTCAAAGTAATCAAGCTTCAATGAGAGCACTGGAATTGCAAGTGGGTCATCTAGCTAATGAGCTGAAGGCAAGGCCTCAAGGGAAACTTCCTTCAGATACTGAACACCCTAGAAGCGAAGGTAAGGAGCAGGTAAAGGCAGTGACTCATAGGAGTGGTAAGCCACTAGAGAAAAGAAAAAAGCCTAGTAAACCCCAGGATGTAGAAAAGAATTGTGATAAAAATGTTATTCTTGAGAAAGAGTTGGAGTCTGGTCAGGGTGCTGGAGCAGCAATAATTATGCTGGAGCATCTAGTTCTGTTCCAGATGTGGAACCACCTTATGTGCCGCCCCCCTTATGTACCACCTCTACCTTTTGCACAAAGGCAAAGGCCTAAGAATCAGGATGGTCAATTTAAAAAGTTTTTAGAGATTCTTAAACAATTGCATATAAATATCCCTTTAGTAGAAGCTATAGAGCAAATGTCTAATTATGCTAAATTTCTTAAGGATATTTTAACTAAAAAGAAGATGTTAGGTGAGTTTGAAAATGTATCTCTTACTGAGGAATGTAGTGCTATTCTTAAGAATGGGCTACCAACCAAGGCTAAGGATCCAGGATCATTTACCATACCTGTGTCTATAGGTGGAAAAGAGTTAGGTAGAGCACTTTGTGATTTAGGTGCAAGCATTAACCTTATGTCTCTTTCGGTCTATCGAAAGCTAGGTATTGGTGAAGCTAGGCCTACCACAGACACACTCCAACTAGCTGATAGGTCTATCACATATCCAGAGGGAAAAATTGAGGATGTCTTAGTGAAGGTAGATAAGTTCATATTTCTTGTTGATTTTATTATTTTAGACTATGAGGTTGATAAAGATGTCCCAATTATTCTAGGTCGTCCATTTTTGGCCACTGATAGGGCATTGATAGATGTTCAAAATCACTCTAGAGGAGGGATCTTTTAGGAGTATTGAGCAACAAAGAAGGCTTAACCCTACAATGAAAGAGGTTGTTAAAAAGAAGGTGATTAAATGGTTGGATGCTAGCATTATTTATCCAATTGCAGACAACAATTGGGTAAGCCCTGTCCAATATGTTCCTAAGAAAGGAGGTGTCACTGTGGTGAGCAATAAAGACAATGATTGATCCCAACCAGGACAGTAACTGGATGGAGGGTTTGCATGGATTACAGGAGGCTTAATAAAGGTACCCGTAAGGACCATTTCCCTCTACCATTTATTGACCAGATGTTGGACAGATTGGCTGGTCAGGCCTACTACTATTTCTTAGATGGTTATTCTGGGTATAACGAAATTACTATTGCCCCTGAGGATCAGGAAAAAAACTATTTTCACCTGCCCTTATGGGACGTTTGCTTTCAGGCGAATGCCTTTTGGCCTCTGCAATGCTCCAGTAACATTTCGACGGTGTATGTTAGCAATTTTTCTTATATGATTGAGTCCACTGTTGAGGTATTTATGGACGATTTTTCAGTTTTTGGAGGGTCTTTTCAGAGTTGTTTTGATAATATAGGTAAGGTGTTAAAAAGATGTGAGGATACCCATCTAGTTCTTAATTGGGAGAAATGTCACTTCATGATGAAGGAGGGCATTGTGCTGGATCATAGGATTTCTAAGAACGGTCTAGAAGTTGATCAAGCAAAAATTAAGGTTATTGAGAGATTAGAACCACCGAGTTCTGTTAAAGGGATTCGGAGTTTTTTAGGTCATGTTGGATTTTATAAAAGGTTCATAAATGATTTTTCCAAAATCAGTAAACCTCTTTGTAACTTATTGTGTACTGATCATGTTTTTTACTTTAATGCAGATTGTAGGAAGGCTTTTGAAACTTTAAAGGTTGCTTTAATCTCAGCACCCATTCTCTGTTCACCCAATTGGAATTTACCATTTAAGGTAATGTGTGATGCAAGTGATGTTGCGGTAGGTGCTATGCTGGGGCAAAAGCAGGGCAAATTTATCAATCCTATATATTATGCAAGCAGGGTTTTGAATGAGGCACAAGTCAACTATACAACTACTGAAAATGAGTTGTTAGCTGTTGTGTTTGCTTTTGAGAAATTCCAGCCATATTTGGTTGGATCCAAAGTCACAGTATTCACGGATCATGCAGCAATAAGGTATCTAATGTCTAAGAAAGATGTGTAGCCTAGACTAATTCGTTGGGTTTTATTATTGCAGGAATTTGACTTAGAGATAAAGGATAAGAAGGGATCAGAAAATGTCATTGCAGATCATTTGTCTCGTCTTGATCCATCATCATCTTTCCTGAAGCAATCTGCCATTTCAGATTCTTTTCCAAATGAACAGCTTTTTGCTGTTGAGGTAAAGGTAGTCAAGAATATCCCTTGGTATGCTGATATTGCCAACTTTTTGGTAAAGGGAGTCACTCCTATTGATATGGATTAGAGGCAGAAGAAGAAGTTTAAGCATGATGCAAAATTTTTCTATTGGGATGAGCCATTTATGTATAAGCAATGCTCTGATGGTATTATTCGTAGGTGTGTTTTAGGTGATGAAGCAAAGGAAATTCTGGAGCAATGTCACTCTTCGCCGTATGGAGGCCATTTCAGCGGTCAGAGGACAGCTATGAGGATTTTGCATTGTGGATTCTTCTGACCTACCTTATTTAAGGATGCTCATTGGTTCTACAAGCAATGTGGTGCTTGCCAAAGAAGAGGAAATTTAGGGCTTGGAGATGAAATGCCTCTCACTTACATTTTGGAAGTGGAATTATTCGATGTGTGGGGTATTGACTTTATGGGGCCATTTCCCCCTTCTAATGGTAATGTTTTTATCTTATTGGCAGTAGATTACGTGTCCAAGTGGGTGGAGGCCATCGCATGCCATCAGAATGATGCCAAGACAGTATCAAGGTTTCTTCAATCGCATATCTTTACGCGGTTTGGGACACCTAGAGCTCTAGTGAGTGATGAGGGTACACATTTTGTTAATAATATCTTAACTAAGCTTTTAGCTAAGTATGAAATCAAGCATAGGATAGCTACCCCCTATCACCCACAAGCAAATGGTCAAGCTGAAATTAGTAATAGGGAAATTAAATCTATTCGAGAGAAAGTAGTCCATCCATCTAGGAAGGATTGGACAGCCTATAAGACTCCTCTAGGTATGTCTCCCTATAGGCTAGTATATGGGGAAGCTTGTCATTTACCATTAGAGCTTGAGCATAAAACGTTTTGGGCTTTGAAAAAATGAAATTTTGATCTGAGTCGTGCAGGGGCAATAAGAATGCTGCAACTTAATGAATTGGAGGAATTTTGCCAATTTTCTTATGAAAATGCGAAAAATGTTCAAAGAAAAGACTAAGCTGTGGCATGACAAGAAAATTAGGCCTAAAGAGTTTGTCAAGGGTCAAAGAGTTTTGCTTTATAATTCTAGATTGAAATTATTTCCTGGGAAACTAAAATCTAAATGGTCAGGGTCATTTGTTGTGATTGAAGTTTTTCCCCATGGAGCAATTACTTTGCAAGATGAAAAAGATGGGAGAGTGTTCAAAGTTAATGGTCAGCGTGTTAAACATTATTGGGGAGAGGAGTTCCAGATGAAATATTCTTCCCTAAAGTTGGTTGATGAATGAGAGAGCGAGATTTTTGCGGGAGCATTTCACAGAACAATATTTTGAGCTCCCAGTGGTTGTTGTGATTTTATTTTCTCGCTGATTTGATTTGAATTTGAATTATGTTAGATTTTATTTGTTTAAATTTTGCATGATTTATTTTAAGTTTGTTGTTATTTTCAATTCGATGGATTTTATTTTTGAGTATTTTTATTATTTTGGGTAGTTGAGTTTTTATTTTACCCCGATTAGATATAATTCAGTTTTAGATTTAGATTGTATTTTGTGTTATTTAAAATTTTGTTCAGATTTAGATTTGAATAAAATTTCTCCTGAGTTATTCGGTTTTGAATAATAAAAAAAGGAATAAAAGATTTGATTTGAGCGGTTAATTTAAATTTGAATTTCCTGATTTGATTTTATTTGGATTTTCCGTATCCGAGATTCTTCTGGAAGATAATCCTTGTTCAGAAGGTTGTTGCGGCAAAGTTATGGCTGAAGCAAATCCTCCGTCCAAATAGGACGGGTTTTGATGAGAATTAATTACTTTTATCGTTTGATTTTGAATTTTCTGTGGGCAGGTGAATTGCATGGATGCTGCCACGTGTCGTGCAGGGGTAATCCAACGGTTTAGCCCTTTGACAGCACATAATTATTTACCATGGGCGATTCAAATTCAAGATTTTACCGTTGATGGATTTGATTTACAGATTAAATGAGATTTGAACGGTAATTCCATTTAATGAGGGGCAAAATCTTTCGGTTACAATTTGTTTTGCTGAAGCCCTATTTATTCACAGCCTTCGGTAAGTTCTTCTCACTTCATCTTCTTGTTTATCCCTTGTCGTTTGTATTCTTCTTCTTTTTCTGTGTGCGGTAAAATTCCTTTGAGTCTCCAATGGCGAAAACGAGACCAAGAAAAGAGAGAGATAATGAGGAAGATGAGGTACCTGTTACCCCCGAAGCACGGAAAGCTAAGGCAAAGAAAAAGAAAACACCATAAGAGAAAGAAGTTAAGAAGAGAAGAAGACAGCAGAGGGTTGAGGATCAAGAAATAGTGCAGAAGATAGTAGAAGACGTTGCTGCCACGGTGGTTGGAGAAGGCAATCCGAAGGAACCAGAAGTACAAAACCCAGAGCAGACTGAGACGAGAGTTGAGGATACAGTTTGAGAGGAAAATATGGAGGAAGTGCGAGAAGGAAATACAGAGGAGGTTCAAGAAAAGCAAACTGAGAATGTGCAAGGAGAACAAACAGAAGTTGCGCCTGAAAAAGCTAATGAGCAAGGACAGGAGGCTCGAGTGGAGGTGATCATGCTGGAAGTGCCCAAACTTCACCGCGTGAAGCGAAAACCTGGACGCGTCAAGGTAGTCCGAACTGATACTCCCTCACCTCCAACCACTGATTCTGAAAGAGAAAATACAGAGAGAGAGGAACAGGAGTGAAAAGAGGCCGAAGCCAAAGAAAGAGAGGAAGCAGAGAAAAAGACTGAAGAAGAACGGTTGCTCAAGCAAAGGGCAGACAAGGGCAAGAGTGTTGCTGCAACATCGGAGGAACCTGATGAAACAGAAGAGCCACAATTGTCGTATGTCCGCTTCGTCAACAACCTTGCTAGAGCAAAGTATACTGAGTTGCTGAAGAGAGATTTTCTGTTTGAGAGAGGATTTAGCGGTGATCTTCCACATTTTCTGAGGGTCGGCATTACGAACCACGGTTGGGAATTATTCTGTTCAAAGCCTGAATCTGTGAACGTGCAGATAGTGCGCGAGTTTTATGCAAATATTGACGAGGAGGAAGGTTTCCAAGTTATCGTTCGAGGTGTAGAAGTTGACTGGAGTCCTGGTGCTATCAACGCCTGGTATAACCTTCAAGATTTCCCCCACGCAGGATACAATGAGATGGTTGTGGCGCCATCTAATGAGCATTTGAGTGATGCTATGCGGGAGGTTGGTGTTGAAGCGGCGCAGTGGAGACTTTCAAAAACAGAGAAAATGACATTTCAGTCGGCCTATCTTAAGAAGGAAGCAAATACATGGATGAGATTCATCAAACAGAGGTTGCTTCCAACAACTCATGACTCGACGGTTTCTAGGGAACGTGTTCTGCTGGCGTTCGCGATTTTAAGGTCTCTAAGTATTGATGTGGGCAAAATTATTGCGAGTGAAATATCTGGTTGCTGGAAGAAGAAAGTGGGGAAATTGTTTTTCCCGAATACAATCACAATGCTTTGCAAGCGAGCAGGGGTTCCAAGCGAGCAGGGGTTCCGGAGAATGAAGGAGATGTCATATTATTTGATAAAGGGATCATTGCTACACCCAACTTGGCGAGGCTTCAGCATACGCAAGAGGCACGCCATTTTAGAACAACTTGCACTGTCGGCCAGCAGGCAAGAGTTTGCCGAGAGGCAATCTCAAACCTTCTGGAACTATGTTAAACGTCCTAATGCCAATTATAACCTATAGTTTTTATTATGAATCATATTCATACTTTAATAAAATATTTGAACCCCTTCAAATATTTAATTCCCCTTAGAAATTTACCTCAACGCCCCAATGCAGCTACCGGTGGGACCTAATGGACCTACAGATCAGAAGCTCCAACGATATGAGATTAATTGGCTAAACTCATTAACCAAGTTAATCAATATCCGTTAACTGTGGTTCACTCCACTAAAGAACCACAACTGCACTCTTCTCACTGCAGATATATTTCTGTGTCCACAGATATCGACCGTCAACAGCAAGTTAGCCCTTCATGTGTGTTCGTACCCCAGCTAGGTCAAATTACCGTTTTACCCCTAGGCTACCTCTTTGTCCTTAAGTACCAGTGCTCCTCTAATGAACAACCTGTTTGAGGTCCAACCAACAAACAGAAATCTCTCTCGTGCCATAAAGAGGGTAGGGCCCATTGTTCAAGACCCGGAGACACCACTTAAGGGAACACACCTCTACATACCCTAATATCGGGAAGGAGTGAATTTCATCTTGTAAGACTATGTTCCTAGCTCCCCACTCGGTCTTGTCCCCAAAATGGTAGGCTTATTGAGTCGGCGAACAGGCCACTCTCACCCGTACAAATCAAAGGACAATCCCTCATGGACAGGAGTCCATAATCCACTCAGGATTAAGGCCAAGTTGCCTAGGTCATCCTAGTGAAATAGAAACCGAGCTAACAAACGGTGTTACAATTAGTGGTTAACTATTTTGCAGTCTGGTCTTTATGCAAACTCATTGCACAGGTGATAACTACCCAAGAGGTAGTTATTTAGGCCTCATTTATAAAGGGATTTGTGTGTTTTTTGTGCTTAATAGGGTTGGTTTTAGATAGATATTATATGTTTTAACCCATTTGGAAGAATGGAAGCCTTGGAAATCATTTTGTGCAGAATTTGTTGTTGGGCGACTGGAGGGAGCAAATTTTGTGCTGCAGCAAAACTGGGAGTAGAACTGCCACATCACAGCTCGTTAGCCAACTTCATGAACCGACTTATGTTGAGTTATTTTCGGGATAAAGGAGCAAGGAGAGCCCTACACGTGTCCAGGTTGACCTAATTCAAGCCTCTTATCCTTCTATAAAAGGAAGTAGCCGCCCAAGTCAAACTCATTCCACTTTTGGGAGAAAACATTCCATTCTTGGAAAGTTCCTTCCATCTTTGGGAGCCGAATAGAAGAGAGAGATTGGAGACCACCAAGAACACCATCATCCGCAAGCTGATTGAGGAGATTACTATTTTCTTTATTATCTTGTGATTATGGACATGCCTACTCAGATTGTAGCGTGCGTTTCCATGCATATTATGAACTAAGTAGCTTTAGGCGTTGGTTAGGGAATATGTAGTTGTTGTGCTTCATCTCTAATAATATATTGATTATTGCATCTTGGTTAATTGTTGTGCTTATTTCTATTTTATGCCCGCCTGGCCAGCCGGTATGAATACCTCTCTCTAGTTTCAGGGATGATTTAGAGAGTCTGTGGCGATTAACCACACTACGATCATTGTGTATTGGTGAACGCTAGTGACTGAGCTAGGGATAGCTAGTTGCCTAGTGCTTGATCGGTCGTACTTCATTGGGGTTGAAACACATTCCAAAAGATCCGGAGTTCCGGGAGGAATCCGCTAATAATACTGCGAGAGTTTGCATGATCAATAATATTGCTAGAGCATCTTTTAAAACAATTACTAAAGTCTAACCAGCGCCTATTTCTAATCTGTCTGCCTATTTGTTTATTCTTTGTTCTGTCATTTATTTTGCTTCAGCATAATTCTTATCAAACCCAATCATTTTTATTACCTTGAAACCATTAAAAGATTTATACAAAATAGATAGAGTGGAAGCTAGTTCAGACCTTGGATTGACAAATACTTATTACTTGCTGCAGACTGTGTATACTTGCACGGAATTCTAGAGTCTTTTTAAATCATAATTTTACTCACTCTAGGAACCCAACAAGTTTTTGGCGCCATTGTCGGGGACTTGAATAAGTTTTTATCTGATTTGTTTTGTGTATGTGTTTTAGTGGTTTGGTGCTAGAACTTTTTGATTGTTTCTTTTGTTTTTGCAGGTGTGAGCTTGGTGTATGAGCAATCCGCCTGGGGTAAGGTTCGAACTTGATCCAGAAATTGAGAGGACATTTAGGATCAGAAGGAGAGAGCAGTGCAGAAACCAGATGGAGAACATGTCGCGCCTCCTGTAGGTTCCTGAAGATCCAGTGAACAACCCCCAGCAGAATCTGTTGTTGCAGCAAAACCCACCGCTGGAGCAAAATGAGCAGCAAAATAATCAGGCTGAGAATCCTATCTTGGTAGCGAACGATAGGACTTGAGCCATTCGAGTGTATGCTGTCCCAAAGTTTGATGAGTTGAATCCAGGGATTGCACGTCCCCAAATCCAAGCAGCAAATTTTGAAATGAAATCGGTAATGTTTCAGATGTTGCAAACCGTGGGGCAATTCCATGGTTTGTCATCTGAAGATCCTCATTTACATCTTAAGTCTTTTCTAGGAGTTAGTGATTCTTTTGTAATTCAAGGAGTGCCTAAAGATGCTCTTAGATTAACTTTGTTCCCGTACTCTCTTAGAGATGGAGCAAAGGCGTGGTTAAATTCTTTTGCTCCAAGATCAATTAGGACATGGAATGAGTTATCTGAAAAATTTTTGAGTAAATATTTTCCACCAAATAGAAATGCTAAATTAAGAAGTGAAATAGTAGAGTTTAGGCAACTTGAAGATGAGACTTTTAGTGAGGCTTGGGAAAGGTTTAAGGAGCTTTTGCGAAAGTGTCCCCACCATGGGTTACCACATTGTGTTCAAATGGAAACATTTTACAATGGGTTGAATGGAGTAACCCAGGGTATGGTTGATGCTTCCGCTGGAGGGGCCCTTTTGGCAAAAATTTTTAATGAAGCCTATGAAATTTTATAAAGAATATCTACTAATAGTTGTCAGTGGTCGGATGTTAGAGGCACAAATAAGAAGGTTAAGAGTGTGTTAGAGGTTGATGGTGTGTCCACCATTAGGGCTGATCTTGCAATGATTGCTAACGCTCTTAAGAATGTGACAGTGATTAGTCATCAGCAGCCACCAGCTATGGAGCCTGCTGCAGTGGTGAACCAAGTCACAGAGGAAGCATGTGTCTATTGTGGAGAAGATCACAACTACGAGTTTTGCCCTAGCAAACCAGCTTTTGTGTTTTTTGTAGGTAATTAGATGAATAACCCTTATTCTAACTTTTATAATCCAGGTTGGCGTAACCATCCCAACTTTGCATGGGGAGGACAAGGAAGTAGTTCGCAAGCACAACAAAAGGTGAACCAGCCGGGATTTGCTAAAGCGCAGGTATTGCCCCAGCAAAATAAGCAGCCTTTGCCCCAGCAAAATTCGGGGAATTCTCTTGAGGCATTGATGAAAGAATTTATCGCTCGTACAGATGCTGCAATTCAAAGTAATCAAGCTTCAATGAGAGCTCTGGAGTTGCAAGCGGGTCAGCTAGCTAATGAGCTGAAGGCAAGGCCTCAAGGGAAACTTCCCTCGGATACTGAACACCCTCGAAGGGAAGGGAATGAGCAGGTAAAGGCAGTGACTCTTAGGAGTGGTAAGCCATTAGAGGTAGGAAAGGAGCCTAGTAAGATCCAGGATATAAATAAAAATGGTGATAAGAATGCTGTTGTTGAGAAATAGTTGGAGATTGGTCAGGGTGCTGGAGGCAGCAATAAAGATGCTGGAGCATCTGGTTCTATTCCAGATGTGGAACCACCTTATGTGCCGCCCCCACCTTATGTACCACCTCTACCTTTTCCACAAAGGCAAAAGCCTAAGAATCAGGATGGTCAATTTAAAAAGTTTTTAGAGATTCTTAAGCAATTGCATATAAATATCCCTTTAGTAGAAGCTATAGAGCAAACGCCTAATTATGCTAAATTTCTTAAGGATATTTTAACTAAAAAGAAGAGGTTAGGTGAGTTTGAAACTGTATCTCTTACTGAGGAGTGTAGTGCTATTCTTAAGAATAGGCTACCACCCAAGGCTAAGGATCCAGGGTCATTTACCATACCTGTGTCTATAGGTGGAAAAGAGTTAGGTAGAGCACTTTGTGATTTAGGTGCAAGCATTAACCTTATGCATCTTTCGGTCTATCAGAAGCTAGGTATTGGTGAAGCTAGACCTACCACAGTCACACTCCAACTAGCTGATAGGTCTATCACATATCCAGAGGGTAAAATTGAGGATGTCTTAGTGAAAGTGGATAAATTCATATTTCCTGTTGATTTTATTATTTTAGACTATGAGGCTGATAAAGATGTCCCAATCATTCTAGGTCGTCCATTTTTGGCTACTGGTAGGGCGTTGATAGATGTTCAGAAAGGGGAATTAACAATGAGAGTCTGTAATGAGGAAGTAAAATTTAATGTGTTTAAAGCCATGAAATATCCAGACGAAATGGAGGATTGCTCCTTCATTAGGATTCTGGAGAGCACAGTTATTGAGACAGCAATATAAGATTCGGTAAGCAAGCATTCGGAAAAGCATGGAGAGGTTAGTGTAGAGGATTTGCAGGTTTGTTTGTTAGAAAGAAAAAATGAAAAAGATTTTTTTAGGTGTGAGGATGTTTTTGAGTATTTAGATTTAGATCAAAGGAAGGCTCCTCCTATTAAGCCATCCCTGATTGAGGCACCTACTTTAGATTTGAAGCCCTTGCCGGATCATCTAAAGTATGTGTATCTTGGGGAAGGTGAGACGTTACCCATTATTGTTGCATCAGATTTAATGCCAGAGCATGAAGAGGCCTTAATAAAGTTGCTACAGCAATACCGCAAGGCTATAGGTTGGACATTAGCTGACATTCAGGGAATTAGCCCATCTTTTTGTATGCACAAAATCACTCTAGAGGAGGGATCCTTTAGGAGTGTTGAGCAACAAAGAAGGCTTAACCCTGGGATGAAAGAGGTTGTTAAAAAGGAGGTGATTAAATGGTTGGATGCTGGGATCATTTATCCAATTGCCGATAGCAATTAGGTAAGCCCTATCCAATGTGTTCCTAAGAAAGGAGGTGTCACCGTGGTGAGCAATAAAGACAATGAGTTGATCCCAACCAGGACAGTAACTGGCTGGAGGGTTTGCATGGACTACAGGAGGCTTAATAAAGCCACCCGTAAGGACCATTTCCCTCTACCATTTATTGACCAGATGTTGGATAAATTGGCTGGTCAGGCCTACTACTGTTTCTTAGATGGTTATTCTGGGTATAACCAGATTACTATCACTCCTGAGGATCAGGAAAAAACCACTTTCACCTACCCTTATGGGACGTTTGCTTTTAGGCGAATGCCTTTTGGCCTTTGCAATGCTCTAGCAACAATTCAGCGGTGCATGTTGGCAATTTTTTCTGATATGATTGAGTCCACTGTTGATGTATTTATGGACGATTTTTCAGTGTTTGGAGGGTCTTTTCAGAGTTGTTTAGATAATTTAGGTAAGTTGTTAAAGAGATGTGAGGATACCCATCTAGTTCTTAATTGGGAAAAATGCCACTTCATGGTGAAGGAGGGCATAGTGTTAGGTCATAGGATTTCTAAGAATGGTCTAGAAGTTGATAGAGCAAAAATAGAGGTGATTGAGAGACTAGAACCACCGAATTCAGTGAAGGGAATTCGGAGTTTTTTAGGACATGTTGGATTCTATAGGAGGTTCATAAAGGACTTTTCCAAAATCAGTAAACCTCTTTGTAACTTATTGTGTACTGATCATGTTTTTGACTTTAATGCAGATTGTAGGAAGGCTTTTGAGACTTTAAAGGCTGCTTTAATCTCAGCACCTATTCTTTGTGCACCTAATTGGAATTTACCATTTGAGGTAATGTGTGATGCGAGTGATGCTGCGGTAGGTGTTATGCTGGGGCAAAAGCAGGGCAAATTTATCCATCCTATATATTATGCAAGCAAGGTTTTAAATGAGGCACAAGTCAACTATACAACTACCCAAAAGGTAGTTATTTATGCCTCATTTATGTAGGGATTTGTGTGTCTTTTGTGCATAATAGGGTTGGTTTTAGATAGATATTATATGTCTTAACCCATTTGGAAGAATGGAAGCCTTGGAAATCTTTTTGTGCAGAATTTGTTGCTGGGCGACTGGAGGGAGCAAATTCTGTGCTGCAGCAAAACTGGGAGCAGAACTGCCACATCACAGCTCGTTAGCCAACTTCATGAACCGACTTATGTTGAGTTATTTTCGGGATAAAGGAGCAAGGAGAGCCCTACACGTGTCTAGGTTGACCTAATTCAAGCCTCCTATCCTTCTATAAAAGGAAGTAGCCGCCCAAGTCAAAGTCATTCCACTTTTGGGAGAAAACATTCCATTCTTGGAAAGTTCCTTCCATCTTTGGGAGCCGAATAGAAGAGAGAGATTGGAGACCACCAAGAACACCATCATCCGCAAGTTGATTGAGGAGATTACTATTTTCTTTATTATCTTGTGATTATGGACATGCCTACTCAGATTGTAACGTGCGTTTGCATGCATATTATGAACTAAGTAGCTTTAGTCGTTGGTTAGGGAGTATGTAGTTGTTGTGCTTCATCTCTAATAATATATTGATTATTGCATCTTGGTTAATTGTTGTGCTTATTTCTATTTTATGCCCGCCTGGCCAGTCGGTATGAATATCTCTCTCTAGTTTCAGGGATGATTTAGAGAGTGTGTGGCAATTAACCACACTACGATCATTGTGTATTGGTGAACGCCAGTGACTGAGCTAGGGATAGCCAGTTGCCTAGTGCTTGATCGGTCGTACTTCATTGGGGTTGAAACACATTCCAAAAGATCTGGAGTTTCGGGAGGAATCCGCTAATAATACTGCGAGAGTTTGCATGATCAATAATATTACTAGAGCATCTTTTAAAACAATTACTAAAGTCTAACCAGCGCCTGTTTCTAATCTGTCTGCCTATTTGTTTATTCTTTATTCTGTCATTTATTTTGCTTTAGCATAATTCTTATCAAACCCAATCATTTTTATTACCTTGAAACCATTAAAAGATTTATACAAAATAGATAGAGTGGAAGCTAGTTCAGACCTTGGATTAACAAATACTTATTACTTGTTGCGGACTGTGTATACTTGCACAGGAATTCTAGAGTCTTTTTAGATCATAATTTTACTCACTCTAGGAACCCAACAACAGGATACCCCCACTCGCATGTCAACTACACGAACGCGTTTGATCATTGCGTTTGTATCAATATACAAAGCGGGTCGTATCCATAGTGTCACCAAGATAAGGTACCCAGCCTCATCCCTATACTACAGACCCTTTAGGCTAAAACTTGAACATTGATCCCCGTATGTCCCTACATACTAGTTCAAGCCTCATTCTATTAGCCTTGGATGTTTAGTTTATTGGATTAGGGTTGATAAGACAAGATATAATACAAACATTGAATAATACATCACTTTTATTAATGTTCGGTCAAATGTACATTTACTATCTACGAGTTTTAGGGCATAAAACCCAACAGGATCAGCTATCAAAATAATGCCTAAGTCAACCATGAAGCAATTAGGCATCTCGATGGAAGAATTATCAAACAGTAAATTGGTGATTCAAGGTTTCAATCAAGGCGGACAACGAGCGATTGGCATGATACGCCTCGAGCTCATCATTGGGGATTTGAAGGCCAATACTTTGTTTCATGTGATAGATTCCAAGACCACTTATAAGCTGTTATTAGGTCGTCCTTGGATCCATGGCAATGGAGTGATAGCTTCTACATTGCACCAGTGCTTCAAATTCTATCAAGATGGCATTAAGAAAGTTGAAGCTGACACTAACCCATTTTCAGAAGCTGAATCCCATTTCGCTGAAGCAAAATTTTATATGGAGAGCGACAACACAGGGAATACCTACAGAAATCCCCTTGATAAAAAAGAATGATAAACTCAACTTAGAGCCACAAGCAGATGCAAGGAAGGAAGTTGTTGAGGATGTGAAGGCATCTGACCTGAAAAAGGGTGAAACATCTACAAGCCTTGTGAAACCTAGAGTTGTAGAGGATGAGAAATGTTCACCTGTCCTACGATACGTCCCTTTCTCTCGGCGTAAAAAGGGTGAATCACCTTTCACTGAATGTTCGAAAAGCATAAGGTCGGTGACGTTGAAATTCTGAAGGAAAGTTTCACTACGCCTCTTACAAAGATCACAAAGCAAGAGGTTAAGAAACCTGAGGATGACCAGATAAAAACGATTTTGCCTGAAAAATGAACTAAAGACGGGTTCGACCCCAAGGCATACAAACTTCTAGCGAAAGCAGGTTATGACTTCACAACTCACACTGAGTTTAAAAGTCTAAGGGTTTTTGATGAAAGATCTGAGCTCTCTGCAACACAAAAGAAGCTTCTAAAGGAAGGCTATAGTCTGCCTATGACGAGAAAAGGACTTGGATATAAGTCGCCCGAACCAGTTCTCATAACAAGAAAAGGGAAGGCGAAAGTGGCAGACATAAATCATATAACAGTAGAGGAGGTTGATGACTCAAATGAAGAAGAGAGTGTCGACAACCGAGCTTCTGTTTTTAGGCGCATCAGGCCACCAGTTGCTCGTGCTTCAATCTTTCAGAGATTAATTGTGAATGAAACAGAAGAGGAAAGTGCATAACCTACCAATAACTCCACTCGATCTTCAGTTTTTCGAAGGTTAAGTATGTTCATTGGGGAAGAAGAGAGTACACTTTCAACTCTAGATGTCACGCGACCTTCAGCTTTTCGAAGGTTAAATATGCTCGTTGGGGAAGAATTGAGTACACTTTCAACTCTGGATGTCACACGACCTTCAGCTTTTAGAAGGTTAAATATGTCCGTTGCGGAAGAAGATGGTACATTTTCAACTCCGGATGTGACTCGACCATTAGTTTTTCAGAGGTTAAGTGTTACCACAAGAAGAGACCAAAAAGAGTAGCCTGCTTCGACAACTTCTCACCGACTTCAATATGAAGATGCGATGAAAACTGAAAAGATCACGAAGGTCGATGGAGAAATTCGAAGTGCAGTTCCTTCACGAATGAAAATAAAAACCTTTGTTACTGTCCATACGGATGGTTCTTTGAAGGTAAAGAGACGTGATGTTGTCATCACCAATCCTTCAGAAGAAGATAGTGACCAGGAAGAAGAACAAGCCTCTTGCCTTTATATCACCATTGAAGAAGAAACAGAGGTCAAAATTTTTGAAGTAGATGAGGACGAAGCACCTTTATCACTTGAAGACGACAGTGAATCTACAGTCGATGAGCTTAAAGAAGTAAACCTAGGTACACCAGAAGAGTCACGCCCAACTTTTATAAGCATGTCACTTACTCCCGAAAAAGAGGGTGAATATATGAGTTTACTCGCTTCATATAGAGATATCTTCGCCTGGTCATATAAAGAGATGTCTGAACTTGACCCAAAAGTAGTTGTCCATCATTTCGCAATTAAAGAGGGGTATTGGTCGGTCAAGCAAGCTCAACGACGCTTTCGCCTGGAGCTTATCCCTCAAATTGAAATAGAGGTCAATAAGTTGATAGAAGCCAGATTCATCCGTGAGGTGAAATACCCTACGTGGATAGCCAACATTGCTCCTGTTAGAAAGAAGAATGGGCAGCTTCATGTTTGTGTTGACTTTCGCGATTTGAATAACGCATGTCCGAAAGACGATTTTCCACTGCCAATCACAGAAATCATGGTTGATGCCACCACAAGACATGAAACTTTGTCTTTTATGGATGGATCATCGAGTTATAACCAGATTCAAATGGCTCTTGCAGATGAAGAAATGACAGCCTTTTGAACTCCAAAAGGGATATACTGTTACAAAGTGATGCCCTTTGGATTAAAGAATGCTGGTGCTACTTATCAACGTGCTATGCAAAAGGTCTTCGACGATATGCTGCATAAACATGTCGAGTGTTATGTCGATGATCTTGTTGTTAAGTCAAAGAGACGACAAGATCACTTGAAGGATCCAAAAGTGGTCTTTGATCGTTTGAGAAAGTATCAATTGAGGATGAACCCTCTCAAATGTGCATTTGGTGTTACTTCTGGGAAGTTCCTTGGGTTCGTTGTTAGACATCAAGGAATTGAAATAGACCAATCAAAGATTGACGCCATTCAAAAGATGCCAAGGCCTAAAAACTTACATGAGTTGAGAAGCCTGCAAGGTCGTCTGTCCTACATTCGAAGATTCATCTCTAACTTAGTCGGTCGATGCCAACCTTTTCAAAGGCTAATGAGGAAAGGAGAAATATTCGAGTGGGATGAGGCATGTCAAAATGCTTTCGAAAGCATTAAGAAATCTTTGCTTAATCTTCCTGTCCTAGGAGCCCCCATAGCTGGAAAGCCATTGATACTATACATCGCTGCTCAAGAAAGATCACTTGGAGCGTTATTGGCACAGGAAGGTGAGAAAGGAAAAGAACAAGCCCTTTATTACTTAAGCAGGACTCTGAATGGTGCTGAGATAAATTACTCACCCACTGAGAAAACGTGTCTTGCTCTTTTCTTTGTTATTGACAAGTTAAGGCATTACAATGCACTTGGTCGCAAAAGTTGATCCTGTTAAGTACATTCTATCAAGGCCGGTTATTTCTGGACGCCTAGCTAAGTGGGCCATCTTACTCCAGCAATATGACATCGTTTATGTACCTCAGAAGGCGGTTAAGGGGCAGGCATTAGCCGACTTCTTAGCAGATCATCCAATCCCGTCGGATTGGAAGTTATGTGAAGACCTACCTGATGAAGAAGTCTTCTATGTTGGAATCACCGAACCTTAGACCTTGTACTTTGACGGCGCAGCACGAAGAAGTGGAGCAGGGGCAGGAATCATTTTTGTTTCACCTAAGAAACACATGCTCCCTTACAGCTTCATGCTTGGTGAATTGTGCTCGAACAATGTTGCTGAATATCAAGCGCTGATAATTGGCCTCCAAATGGCCTTGGAGATTGGCATAACATATATAGAGGTCTATGGTGATTCAAAGTTGGTCGTTAGTCAACTCTTACTCCAGTATGAAGTGAAGCATAAAGACTTGAAGCCTTATTTCATCTATGCAAGACAACTGCTAGAAAGGTTTGACAATATAGTACTAGAGCATGTTCCGAGATCAGAAAATAAAAGGGCAGATGCTCTAGCAAATTTGGCGACTGCCCTAACAATCCCAGAAGATATGTCGATGAACATCTCACTTTGTCAGAAGTGGATTGTGCCACTAATAGAAGATGAAGGTGAAGAGGCAAATATGATCTCTGTTTATGCAATTGAGGAAGAGGACTGGCGACAGCCTATTATAGATTATCTTCAACATGGAAGACTTCCCACAAATCCCAGACTTAGGGTCAACATACGAAGAAGAGGAGCCTGATTTATCTACTACAAGGAGACCCTTTATCGTCGTTCTTATGAGGGACTCTTCCTTCGATGCCTTGGAAAGGAAAAAGCAGCAAAGGCAATAGATGAGGCACATTAGTTTCAATTAAAAAGGATGGGTTATTATTGGCCTACAATGATTCGAGACTCAATGGAATATGCAAAGAAGTGTGAAGCCTGTCAATTCCATGCAAACTTCATACATCAACCACCGGAGCCTCTTCATCCGACTATAGCTTCATGGCCTTTTGAAGCTTGGGGACTTGACCTTGTTGGCCCTATAACACCTAAGTCTTCAACAAGACATTCTTACATTCTTGTAGGGACGGATTACTTCTCAAGATGGGTTGAAGCCGTCACATTGAAAGAAGCCAAGAAAGAAAATGTTTTGAATTTCGTCCGAACTCATATAATCTATCGGTACGGTATCCCTCATCGTATTGTGACAGATAATGGAAGACAATTCTCCAACGGCCTAATGCACAAGTTGTGTGAGAAGTTTAATTTCAAACAATACAAGTCCTCTATGTACAATGTTGCGGCAAATGGGTTGGTAGAAGCATACAATAAGACGTTGTGTAACTTATTGAAGAAAGTAGTCTCCAAGACAAAGAGAGATTGACAAGAAAAGATCGGTGAAGTGTTGTGGACTTACCGAACTACTCATCCCACTCCTACAGGGGTCACACCTTACTCCCTCGTCTATGGGGTAGAAGTTGTGCTCCCGTTAGAAAGAGAGATTCTCTCATTAAGGATGGCCATCCAAGAAGGGTTGAATACGGAAGATAATGCTAGGTTGCGCCTTCAAGAGTTAGAAGCACTTGATGAAGGGAGGTTAGAGGCTCAGCAAGCGTTGGAATGCTACCAAGCACGGATGTCTAAAGCCTTTGACAAGAATGTGAAGCTTCAATCATTTCAAGTTGGTGATCTTGTACTCGTTGTTCGAAGACCCATCATCACGACACGACACACAGGAAACAAATTCACACCTAAATGGGATGGACCCTACGTCGTCAAAGAAGTCTACCCAAATGGAGCGTACAAGATCGTGGATAAAGACGAATTAAGAATAGGCCCGATAAATGGCAAGTTTCTTTAAAAAAATTATGCGTGAAATGTAATGCTTCATATCGCAAGAGCTTAAACTGCACGATACTCCTGGCCCACATGAGTTAAAAAGGTGAACGGCAAAAAAAAATCAAATTTGTACTCTGAACTACGTTATGACTTGATCCCGTTTATTAATGGGTATGCAACTTAAATGAAACTTTAAGCTCAGTCCATAAAATTAAAAAAAAAAATCATCATTCCATTATACAAAACAAGTCTGATGTTGAATAAAAAAAAATCTTGCCTATTACAAAAAATGGAGATATCTTCGGTAAAAAAAATGACAAAAAAAAGGTGCTACAATGATAAAAAAAAATGAAGTCTGATCACGGTATCTACTTGTAGTTCTTCAGTTCTTCTTGTGCATCTTCCAACATTCCACGAAGTATCGTCAAAGTTTTAGCATCAGCATCAGTAAGAACAGGGGCATCTTCAATACTACTTATAGTTCCTCAAAGTTTGGAAGCCTCGAGTTGATGTTGTTTTAAAAGATCCTCCTTCTCGACAATCGACTTAGAAATCTCACCTCGCTTAGCTTTCACAGCTTCAAGCCTAGCTTCCAATTCTTCTTCTTCTCGCAAAGCTTGCAGATGTTGCTGAAGTGAATCTTTCGCTATGAGTAGTTCACTTTCACTGTATAGTATTTTCTCCAAACTAAACTTAGTCTCTTCAAATTGGCGATTCTTTCTCTCCGAAGTTAATTAAGAAGAAAATGACGACTGCAACTGGTTATACTTTTCTACCTTCTTGAAATACGCACTTACAATTTCTTTAAGAGAATCCAAGCCGGGTACACGAATCTCAGAAATTGCATGAAGTATTTTGACTGTCTCTTGTTCAAGACGAGGTATTTTGTCGAAGGGAGTGCGTATGATCTTCTGGTGTATGCTCTCCCACAAGGTAAGGGCAACATGTTTCCTATAATTGGAAATCACATCGTCAGCACAATAATCAGAGATCTCAGACGCATCCGCATGGGTTGTTGTCTTCTTTTGTCCAGGAATTTCATCAATTATAGGATGACAAGATTGAATCACAACTCTATCCGTTGGCGCTTTGGAATTGCCCACACGTGCAGCTACCGAGTCAAAAACGTCTGGACTCACAAAAGAAGGAGGACTATGATGCCTCGCGGCTTCTATAAGGGGATCATTTAAAGGTGACTAAAAAAAAGAAGGGTAAGTAGTAATAATAATAATAATAATAGTAAAATATTATAATGAAGAGGAAATGAAAACACTTACCAGTGGTGCAGGGAGTTCAGGAAATTGTGATGAGCTAGGAACTCCATCAAAATATTCATCTTCACATACTGATGGTTGTTTGGACTTTTTAGACCTTTTCCAATGATGATCGCCGCTACTGCTGTGACTACCATCATTATCCTTAGAGTGAAATTCACCAAGTTCAAACATGCGAATCCTTTTGCCTCCATTGTTATTACCAACCTTTTTAGGAAATTTTTGCTTGGGAGAAAGAGGAATAGCACTAGCCACCAATTTATCTCTGCCTTCTTCAAGATAATTTCCATTTTTGCCAACCACCAACTCCTGTAGCAATGGGTAATTTGGATGTGTGGCTTCATCGTGTGTGCAGGGAGATAAACTTGAGACAATGTTTTTGCTCAAACGCATGTCATCCATAGGCGCAATACATTATCTAAGTTGACTTCAGGAACTTCTTCACTTAGATCGTTTGGCACGTCTTGGTAAAATCCGAATTTTCGGCTAAATTGAGAGGGATTATAAGATTCAATGATCATCAAAGATCCACATCGGGAAGATAAGAAGCATGATCGAATACTTATAAAGAATGAGGAATTCCAAAATGATAGTTGGTCATCATCTGTCAGAACCATGCCTTTGTTGCGGGGAGGGAGATTCACATACCATGATACATATTTACCTTTATGAATATGTACACGAGCTTCAAAATCATCGAAGTATTTAGCTCGACCCTCTCCGGAAAACACAACCATCATTGGGCCCCTAACTTTTTCTGGAACTGCATAATGCGTGTTAAAATAATAAGCAAGCCAAGCGTAAACATAATGCACTGGAAAACAAGCCTCTGAACGTCCTACCGAAGGAAACGCTTTATAAATCTGGCCCAATCCATGATAGATATTAGCCAAAACTGGGACGGCAAGACTAAAAGCATAACATTTTGCCATAAGGCTTGCAACTTTGAAGACCTCTGGGCGAAGAGAAACCTGCTTGTTGGAAACACAAATGCACATAACCAACAAGAAAGAAAAGCAGCCAAGTAAGTCTTTTCTATCAAATCATCTTTTACACCCAGCTCACGAAAGAACTCGAGTTCTCTCTCAGACCAGTCAGAACAATTGATAGGAAATCTGTTTGGATTATGAGTCGAATGAGGACGACTAACTTTCTTCGCTTTTCGAGAATGAGGCTTATCATACTTCAAATCTCTTTTAAACCAAACAGAAATCCATGAACTAATGGAAATCTGGAAATGATCACTGTTCTGAGAGGCTATATGTTAATAAGTAGCAAAAAGATACTCACAACTTTTCGGGAGGCCTTCGTTGTTTTGGTCAGATGACACTAACAATTCCTTGCAGCAAGGAATAACTTCATCATAGAACTTCCCTTTAATGGAAAGGCCCCCTAATCTCCATATGTCCCATAAGGAGATTGACAATTCTCCAGATGACGTATGAAGAGTATTTGTTGAAGGACACCACGCCTCACAAAAGGCTCAAATTATATCGGTATTAAAATTATAGGTGTATAAGGAAGTCATTACAACATCAAACAAACGAGCCTTCTTAAGTGTCAACTCATGGCGAGCAACTACAATTTCCAACCATTCCCAATAATGGTGAGTGTAACCGAATTCTCCATGGATTTTAAACGACGAACTCCAGCGAGCTTTACCCTCAATAATTTGACGACCTAGTGTTGATTCTGGATTCTGACTCGGCGTTTTATTATGTATTGGAGATTCTAGAAACCACACTTTCATGGATGATTCTTGATTCAAGGGCCTCCCCTCAAACCATCTAGATAGGACTCTAGAACTATCTAAGGAATGCTACAATGTCCTAAAGTTTCAATGCACCGTCTCTCCTACATGAAGAATGACTCCATTTTCAACAGGTTGATCTCTATCCTTCAAGATGACTTAGCAGTTTTTCTCAGGATCAGGATGTTCAATGAAATACACCATGATGGAAATAAGTTTTTCGACACAAGAAAAAAAATGATGTCAATCTTGTCCTAGAAGCTATGAAAGGAAGAAAATGATGCATAAATAATCAATCATAAAAAAAAGAGGTGACCACCCATGCAGGAAACTACAGTCATCAAAGTGACTGGTCTAGACAGGTGGTGAAATCACTGCAAGTGAGTTGATGACGACCGTGGTGACCACCCTTGCAGGAAACTACAGTCATCAAAGTGGCTGGTCTAGACAGGTGGTGAAATCACTGCAAGGGAAGCTGATGACGACCGTGGTGACCACCCATGCAGGAAACTACAGTCATCAAAGTGACTGGTCTAGACAGGTGGTGAAATCACTGCAAGTGAAGTTGATGACGACCGTGGTGACCACCCATGCAGGAAACTACAGTCATCAAAGTGACTGGTCTAGACAGGTGGTGAAATCACTACAAGTGAATTTGGCGATGACTATTGCATGAAGCTTACACATTCAAACAAGAAATAAACAAATTGCAATAATATATGTGCAAAAAAAAGTAAGAGACAAGAAAATCTATGGCACAATCAAAACAGTTCATATGTACAAATCTAATAAGGACACCAATGGAATATATATGCATATTAAAAAATTGGCAAAAAAAAAAAAAAAAACCGAATATGTATATACCTTTTAGTGGTGGACAAAGATTGATGTTGTATTCGAGCGAATCGTCAAATAAATTTGTTAATTCCAAATCCTACAAAGAAAGAAAGGTAATTAGCAAACCAAAAAACAAAAGAAAAAAAGAAAAAAGAATGTGCATCGGCATAAAACGAAGAGAAGAAAGTGAGTTTATATATAGCTTACGGCAGTATATGAGCATGGGGATTTGGGCTAGGAAGCATGCAACAAAATTTGTATTTTGAAATCAAATTCAAGGCCTTAATGAAGCTACCGTTGATGATTCATGTATTTTACAAAGCACATTTGTTCTAGATGTGATTTAAGGAAGTGTACATTTGAATGTCTATTAATGAGAAAGTATTAAACTCGAATGTCTGGGAAGTAGGCAGCAAACAGGAAAGAAACATGAAATCAAAGATAAGAGGGAGGAACACATGTAGAGTCTAGTGGCGACAATTTTGTACGTGTAGGTAAATTGAAGGACATGCATGTGTTGCGCGAAAACCCAGACGACTGAAGTTGAAGCATATGTTAAAAAAAAAAAAATTGAAACAACAGTATCTTATCGATTGAAAAAAAAAAATGAACTCTCAAATCAATTTTGATTTACCGGCGGCAACATTATAAGCTTCAAGCTTACGACAGCATTAAAAAAAAAAGCTGTGGCAAGATTTTAAAAAAGAAAGCAAATGTTGCGGCAGTGTTTGTTTTAAAAAAAATAATTGATACAAAAAAATTTGCTTAAAGAAGCAAGCCGTCAATTAAAAAAAAAAAAGAAAAAGAAAGCGCGGCTGGAGGTCCAATGACATTGTAAAAAAAAATAAATCAAGGTTTACGGATTGGAGTTCACATATGAGATACAGGCTAATAATTAAAAATTTGAATCTTTGGAGTTCACAATCTTTAAGACTCACAATTGCAAGAGCAACCATCATATTTCATTTATTTTCATTTTTCCTCTTTCCATATGTCATGTGTGCGAAAGTAGTGGAAGCAGATGTATGTTGAAAAAAAAAAGAAAAGAAAAAGAAAAAAGGACAAAGGGGTTTTTAGATACTACAGTACGAAGGGAATTAAAAAAATCAGTCAAGGGTGGAGGTAAACTGAGATTGAAAATAAAATAAAAAAGTTTCAAATAGATTTTTGTGACTTGTTGGCAGCAACCCTCTTGTGTATGTGTATATGAAAAATCGGCAGAGCTGAGACAATGAACTAGCGAAAAAAATTGAAGTGAAGCATTGCGGTAATTGATAAAAAAAAGTTTCAAGAGATTTTTACTTACCAACGGCGCGACAAAGAGGCACGAAGGGAAATTTTCGCTCGAATTCAAGGCCTACATAAATAAGAAAATACATGTGCATTTGAAGTCAAATGAAAAGAAGAAAAGAGAAATTAAAGAGGAGAGAAATTTTCTTACCTAGACTTCTTGCTTGAATGGCTTTGTGTCTTGACCTATGCAACCTCTTCTATTTATAAAAAAGAATTAGGTCAAACCCATAGAGAAAAGGTATTATGAGATTTGATTTTAAATTGAATTTTATCTCTAATTAGATCCTTATCAAATTAGGAGTGTCAATTCAAATCGTAATCAAAGTGGGAAATTTGATTTAAATCAATTTTGAATAAAAATTCGAGTTGGTCCAATTTTAAAGTAAGATAAATTGGATAAATTTCGAATTTGATTCGATTTAAATTGAATTAAAATCAACGTAGCTAAACTCTTAGCTAAATCTAAATCAAAGAGGCATATTTTAGAATTCTATTCCTCAAACCAAAATTTGGATAGAATTTAGCATTACTCCAACTAAATTTTTCAAGCCTTATTTGAATTTCAAGTATTTAAGGTTGAGTTTATCTTGAGATAATTTTGCCTAATCATAATTCAGCTCCGAACTAAACTCAAGTCAAATTCAAGATAGAGAGAAATCACTCCGAATTCAAAGTTACATAGAATTTGGACACGACTGAAATTCAATATGGAATTAAAATCCAATTGAAATTCAAATTGCAATTTGTCACCAAGCAAGTGGGGTCAAAAAAAAAACTTGATTCCAAATAATTTCTTTTCGAGATTCATCCACACATAATTTGTGCCTAAATCTCGTAAATGGGCATTTGTTGAAGGAGAAATTTTGACCAATCACAAATTGTCACGTCATTACATGAAATTATAATTAATTAAAATTGGGACCAATTATAAATTGACATGTGTCCCAAATTTAATTTGAAGGCAAAGTTGACCAATTATAAATTTATAAAGCCAAATTTTGATCAATTAATTAAAATTAAATTATTTTGATCAAATTAATTAATTTGACCAATTAATAATTATTTGGATCAAATTTGGATCTTTTAAATATTTGGGTCATATGGGTTTGGGTCAAATATGAACCAGACCCAAGACTAAATAGTTGAGCCCAAAACCAATAAAGCCCAAGCCAAAGTTGTTGGCCCAAAAGTCACCCGGACCCATCCAGCGAGAATTATAGAGGAGTTCTCTTCGGGTCAGAATTTTGAAGCTCCAAGCCAGAGTGAGAAATTCCATCAAGATTGAAGACTGAAGACTCCTTAAAATCCATAAGTTTCAAAGTGTTGAACAATCAGAGGATTAACATTAGAGATTGTATATCCACACGGATATAAATATTAATACAAGTATATTGTTTATTCCACGTGTCTCCATCTTCGAAGTTACGTGTCAACACTCACATCCCATCCAAAAAGCGACTTCTTTGGAAATTAATTTTTTTTTATCTATTTGTTTTTTTTTTTTTTTTGCCAGGTTATTGTTCATTGTCGTTACCTAGCACGGTCGGGTTGGGAATTCCCAGCTGCGGGGTTGTCAGAAACATGTGGTGGTGGGTCGCTAGTGGATGGCTGGAGCTTGGCGGGGCGGGTTGGTGTCTATCGAGGTTGGGCGGGTAGACGGGGGCAACAAGGGTCTTTTGGCATGTGGTGACGTCGACAAAAGGTCATTTATCATTATTTTGTAAGCGACGGATCATATTCCATTATTGCCCCCGAAAAGGGTCATCTGTAAAAAATCCCAAAACTTTTCTCCCTTGTTTTAGTTATTAGACACTTTTTGTTTTTTTTTTTTTTTTTTTGAGAAGAGTTATTAGACACTTTCTATTCCTCCTCTCTGTCGTGAAATCAGCCGCCGCCTACCCCTCAACAGAGTCTCCTTCTTCCTCGCGTTCACGGCCGCCGACCTCTTCTCCCTCTCTTCCGTCTTGCTTCGCACGCGTCGAATCTCTCTCTCTCTCTCGTTTTCTTCAACAGCAACCCGCGGAGTATCAGCGCCGCACCCTCGACACCTCTGCATCTCGGCGTGTGACGTTCGAGCGGCCGCAGCAGCGACTATGCGGCTCCTCCGGCCATTTCTTTTCACCCTCGACGATCCAACATCGATTCATTCTTTCCCTCGCGTTCTTTCCAGTGCATTTCTCCAATAAGACAGCTTGAGTTTCTCGAGTTCTTTAGTGATAACTAATTTTCCCCCAAATTTTCCGTTTCCTTTTAAGTCTCCGGTGCTTACAAGTTCCGCTTCTGTAGGTGCAACTTCAGCCCACGCGATTTCGGCAAGGAAACACATCGATCTCGAATTTTCCAGCTTCTGAATTGGACCTCGAATTCGTTCCGGTATGTGATCCACCCTCTATAGACGCTAGGTTGGAGATACCCAATCTTTATTAGCTCCGAATTTGCAGGATTGGCATTCTTTATTCGCCAACATTTTATTTGCTTCTATCCGTATCCATAATTACAACATACATCTGTACCATCACCCTACACTTCATTTCGAGAGAAAGGATACACCATCTCCATACACCTTATTAAGATTTAAGAACATCAAATATTGAGTAATAAAATTCTCCCTAAAAATGTATAGAATACTAGATAGCCCAATTAGAAATTAGATAATTCTTGTGCAATCCCAACTAGTAATCTTGTATAAAATTTTATATCGTTTATGTGGCTTCTAAGGCTCAAGTTATAATTTCAAATGTAGGAAGCTACATGTCTTGGACTGTGATATGATAAATTATAATTTCAAATGTAGGAAGCTTGTAAAATGATTATGCGTCGTGTTTGAACTTTGAAGTTGAATGATATCGATTTTCTTCGTTGTTAGATAATGCATCAAATTGAGATGATTCCGGAGTGTTTTTCTTCTTCTACTTAAGGCTTTTTTTTTCCCCTTTTATTTATTTATTTTATTTATTTATTATTTATTTTTTTTTAATGAAAATTTAAGATTTGGACTTTCTGTTCAAGATGTTCTATTACAGTAATGTTTGTATCAGTCTTATTACCAATTTTTGAAAATATTTGGCACTAAGTTGAGTGATTTGGACTCCACTTTTCCTTCTGGTTTTGTTTTTAGGGGTACCAATTTGTTGTGGGTGGCACTTGCAGAGAGGGTTATAAATTGACCATGCAAAACCTGCATCATTTAATTTGTCGTCTCAGTTCCACTTCTCTCGGCAAAAGCACAAATACTTCGAGACTTCTAAAAGAAAATGTGGGATCTAATTTAATTCTTGATTCAGTTTCAACATTGAAGCATGCTCAAGGAGCTTGGTTAACCTCTTGGAAAGAGTTCTCTGCAAAATCTGGTGGATTTGATGAAGGTGATGCTAAGAATGAATGGGATAGGAGTGTTAGTGAATCATTTTCTGGCACCACGTCAGATGATTTAGGTTGGGATTCTGTTTCCTCCTGGTCAACTGGATTGACCAAAGAACATTTTGATGGAGAGGCTGTGGGCCGCAGGACTAGTGGGGGCGGGGATTCACCAAAATCACCACAGTCTTCATTAGTTTCTGGGTTGCAAGAGATTGAGGACAGAATAAGGGAAATAGATGCGGAAAACCGAAAAAACGAGGGCTTTATGGACAAGTGGGGTGAAAGGATGAGGGAGATGAGCATGCTTTTGAAACAAGTAAAAGAACCTGGTGCTAGAGGGTCTTATCTCAAGGACTCAGAGAAAGCTGAGATGTATCGCTTGCACAAGGAAAACCCTGAGGTATATACGGTTGAGAAGCTTGCTAAAGATTACAGGATTATAAGGCAAAGGGTTCACGCCATTCTTTGGCTGAAAGAGCTTGAAGAGGAAGAGGAGAAAAAACTGGGCCACCCCTTGGATGATTCTGTTGAGCTTTTACTCGATACTTGCCCTGAGTATGTTACAAATTCCTATCTTGCCTGGTATCATGTGCTTAGTAATCTTATATTCACTTTTGTTAAATTTGAGATGGATATTAGTGTAGCATCTTAATAATGATTTACATTTTTATGTTTATCACTTTGCTGAATCAATTTCACTCTTTTTGGAAAAATGAAAATTTAATCATAGTTCTGATGACTCTTTTCCTATAATATCTTAGTTTAAGTTTCTTTTTTTTTTTGGGGGGGGGGGGGGGTGGGGTGGGGGGAAGAAAAGAAAAGTAACCATGGACAGACGATTTGGCACCAGAACATCTGTTTTGTTATGGTGTATTTTTATTATTTATTTATTGGCAATTGTTATGGTGTATTTTTATTATTTATTTATTGGCAATTGTTATGGTGTAATTTGTGTTTACAATTTCTTAATTTTCATTTTTATCCATATGTAAGATATGTTATGAAGATACATGTTTTCCTTGTCTAACTTTCGATTGAGCTTTGGAATTTTTGGTTGCATAAATTATGGAGGATGTGAAATTTGCAATCATATAATTAAATTTTCCTCAAACTTTTTTTTTCGGGATAAGAAACTAGATACTTTCCATTAAGATTTTGAAGAGATCATTCAAGGAATGTACAAGAGCAAGGAGCTTAGCTTAGCTTTTAATTCTAGCTTTTAGTCTTTTTCTTCCTAAAACCATTTGAGGGATTAAATACCTTAGTTCTGGCTTATATTTTAAATTTAATTTTCCAGGAGCTTGACAGTAAAAATATTTTAATTACTGACTTCTAATTTTGACTTTCTGCCTTTTTCTTTCTTGACCCACTTGAGTGTTTGAATTCAATCTAGCTTTTATATTTTAATTTTCCATGGGCTAGACGCATAATATCATGGGCCCCTATTCGTGATTTATTATCCATGATTTTTTTTGTCCTAATGCTCCCTTTGATTGGTTTTGGAGGCAAATTTTTTTTATGTACCCGTGTAAGAGATTTCTAAGTTAAACTTGTATAAAGGTTAAACTCATTTACCATTGATCTATTATCTTCCTTATGGTCAATTTGGCATTGCATCTTGCAGATTCTTTAAGTCCCATGACCGCGAATTCCATGTGGCATCCCTTCCGTACAAACCTGATTTCAAGGTTATGCCGGAGGGTTGGGATGGTACAACCAGAGATTCGGATGAAGTCCACTACGAGATCTCCCAAAAAGAAGACGATATGTTATATAAGGAATTTGTCGAGAAGATGAATTTCAACAAGAAGAAAGTAAGTTCTGTTGTACCCTTGCTACACTATTTGGCTGTGAAATGGTTGAGTGAGTGATGAGAGAGAACCTTTTGAAGCCATTTACCATATAATTTTAAACTAGACTTGGATGGTTCTGAAATGAGAAATTGGCATTGACGATGATAATGGATTTGATCAAAGGGGAATGTTAAAATGGCCTGCCTTTCTCTATTACTACCCCCTCTCCTCTCTCAAGTATAAACATATGATGTCTAATGGTATAATGGTACGATGCGAACGAACCCGATTTTCCATTTTCCCATAATAATGTCTTTTTGAAATGCAGATTGCAGGAGAGGTCTTCCGCCATAAATATAGTAGGCGTCGGGCTGCAGATGGGTGGAAATTCACAATAGAGAAAATGGGACCCCGAGGGAAACGGGGAGGTGGTGGTGGATGGAAGTTCGTCAGCTTGCCTGATGGTTCTAGCAGGCCATTGAACGAAATGGAGAAGATGTATGTGAGGCGAGAGACACCTCGCCATCGACGTAAAATCCTTCCATGATAAGTTTCGAGAACACGCATGTCGTTTTGTTTGTGTAAGATAATATAGATAGCTTGAAAGAAACTAGTAGATCTCAGGATGATTTCAAAAAATTTTCCCCTGTGACATCATCTGAAGTAGGATTCCTCTCTTTTTGACTGACCTGTTTTTTTTGTTGAACTCTCTGCTGTGATGTAGTTTTTCCTGATAGTTCAATATCTCTGCAATAACAGGTTTGTTTTTTTGCCCTCTATTATGGGATGGCTCTTTGTATCTTATTTCCCATGTTATCTTCTAAATAATGTAGCCTTAGGATGAAAAGGTTGGAGAAACATATTGATTATATAGTTGAAACATCTTACTTTTCTTGTTGATTACTTTACTAAAGGCTCTATTTCTAACTAGCCTTTGTTCTATTTAAGAACTTTTGGATGATAGTACTCCCCATATAGACTTGTACAAATAGTAATTTTGAAAATTAATGATCATTTCTAACTGATAATATAATATATACATATATACATATATATACATATATAGATATACATATACATATAATATATACATATACATATATATATTGTAGAAGAAAGAGCTGATGAGATATTGAATGTCAAATTGTATACAGGAAGATATATATTTGATTAAATTCCAAATTATATATTTGGTTGTGGCTATGTTTGTAGTTTGAAAAATGTCTAATAGGATTAAGGTTCTGTTTGATAACCATATCATTTTTGAAAATTATAGTTGTTTTCCCTCAATTACCCCACAATGGTTTTTATCTTTGTTAAAAGACACATTTGAATTTCTAGTCAAATTTCAAAAAGCAATAACAAGTTTTTTAAAACACTTTTTTGAAGTTTTCTAAACTTAAACTTGTTTTTGAAAACAGGGAAAGAAGGTAGACAACGAAACTAAAAAACTTAAGTGGAAATAGTGTTTTAAGCTTAATTTCTAAAAACCCTTTTAGTTTTATGTCTAATAGATCCTTGAATTTTAAAAATAGTTAATAAATCTACACACACTATAATAAGTTATTGAACTTTTAAAATGTTTAATAAGTCTAAATATTCAATTTGTTGTTGAATAATAAGTCCTTGGACTAGTAGATATTTTTCAAAATTGATTGATTATTAGAAAAAAAATGAAATGTTTATAGACTTGGTTCAATTGAAGTTCAAAGATCTATTAGATATAACCAAGTTTATGGACTTATTAAACGTTTAAAAGAGTCAACTTTGGCGAGAATGAAGATACGGGGAGAGATTCTCAATGAGAATCAGAGTTAAAATAGATGTGTTGAAGCCTTTGGGGAGAGGAACAACGATAAGAATTGGCTCCAACATTAAAGAAGAATGGGTGGAGATGTGATTTGAAAAACTCCCGAACTTTTGTTTTGGTTGTGGCTGATTGAATTTAGCCAAAAAAATGCAACGGCCTTGAAGCAATCAATAAGGAAAAGATCTCGTATGGTGGGTGGCTTAAGAAGGAACAAACGTTTAAAGGGATGTGAAAAACAAAGAGGGGCAACGAGATATATGACTAAAAAAAATAGGTGGGATTTGAAAAATAGCTAAAAAGGTTTCAATACTAACTAAATGACTAACGTGATTTTAATTAATAATTTCCCAAATTAAGATACAAAATTGCCCCTAACAAAACGTCTAAGAACTTCCTATCATTTAAATCAAATCTTAGGAGAGAGACCTACAGCTAAAAAGTTGGAGATTTATTAGGAATATAGAGAAATATAAGATTGCAACACCCTAACAACCTATTTTGAATTTCCTACGACAAAATCTACAATCTGGGAAAAAAAATGAAACCATGTCCCCATTTAAATAAACACATCGTTCACAAAAAAAACAAAAAATAAGACTGAGTAGACGATAAAATGGGATAACGGAATACACATAATGAAACACTCAATAACGTATTTACATGGAATTACCCCACGAAATTGAACTTTTAGCTTAATTCTCATGTATAGTATGAAAAAATGAATACTCAATGTAGGTATTTAAAAAAGTGAATTTAAATCTCACTTCATTTATTGCATGTCAAATCAGCAAAACCCTCCATCTCCCACAAACAGCCCTCTTCAAGACAAGCAAAACCCTTCATCTTCCCACAAACGTCAGTCCTTCTTCGTACAGACCGTCGACCCCCACCTCCCGCCGATCCAACCTCCAGCCATCGCCTTCGTGTAGGCCTCCTCCCGCCGACCCATCAAATGTGCAGGCCGTCAAAAAGGTGCCACTGAATTTATTCTTCAAAGATGTACCATCTACCGAAATAACTGGGAGACAGTGTTTCCACCCGTTTATGGATGCTGCAATACTCATGAAGAACTTGAACCTGTCATTTGAATCAACTTCCTGGGCGGTGTACGTACCTGTAATTTTAGGTAGTAAATATCATTATACACTGTGACAGAATGCTATAAAATGAAAGTACAGATGGTAAATACCTGAATTCCTTTCGATCAACCTGACATCAAACAACGGAATTTGCGCATAAGACACTTCAGGAGATCCTCTCAACTCATTTAACGCATTTTCTCTACCCCTCCATGCTTTGTCATAACTGATATTGATCCCGTGCGTTTTCCTAGCATACTCTATTATGTCCCGAGGTGTACAGTTGCATCCTGTTAGTTATCCTCATTATAGTCTTCGCATACTCACATGCAATACTCGCTATCGCTTGCCTGTGATCATTCTAAACGACATCGAAAGAACAAGTGTGGTCGTTGATAAACTTCCTCACAATCCACAACTGCCCCGTGTAATAGGTAGATGCGCGCATATACCATTGGCATGAGTCGTCTATGCATGCCACTGTATACTGTATGCTATTGGATTTAATTGTCTTGAATTGGAAACTCCCTTTCAGAGCCAGTGAAGAGACTACCTTCTTGAGATGTTCTTTGCATGAAAATACGCACCCTTCTGTTACGGATACTATGTCGGTCAATGCATCAATCCCATCTGAGTTGACAAACTCAAAATTTTTCTCCCCCTGGGATGAACTTGCAACTACCCCTCCCCCGTTGTGTATATTAGTATCTACCCCCTGCACGTCGACAACTAAGCAACAGTCCCTATACGTGCCATTCTGAAACCTGTTTACCATCCAAAAGACATCCCTGTCTTCTGAGAGGACTATATTTATCGGGTTGCTTGACCAATTCCTAAAGAGTGTCAACCTACAGATACTACTACTGTCCGCCAAATTGAGGTAGTTCGCAGCACATACCTTTAGTTGGGAGAGGTTAACATCACAGGGGCATGTCACAATGCCGGACTTGAACCCACTGTAGACTCCCGTCATTTTGTGTAAATGGTATTGAGAGAAGGCTTGGAGATTTTTGTTCCTTAACTTAATAGAATAAGCTATATATTTGAATTAATTGAGAGAGGGCTTGGAGATTTTTGTACAAATTGAACATACCAACAAAACCACGATTTTTGCTGTTAGATGGAGGAGAAAACGGGATCTGGTGAAATCAGTTATATGAAATGAGCGGATCCCATAAAATGTGGAACAAAAAAGACGTTATACATTTAACGGTGTAGTAAACGGCGT
The DNA here is from genome assembly GCA_036850905.1 of Luffa acutangula. Lineage (NCBI taxonomy): Eukaryota > Viridiplantae > Streptophyta > Magnoliopsida > Cucurbitales > Cucurbitaceae > Luffa > Luffa acutangula. The sequence continues at coordinate 28,909,050 of CM072087.1, read as the reverse complement.
CTGTATATGCACGGATATACCTAGGGGTAAAACTGGAAAAAACCACCTGTCTGCAGGTCCCTTGATTTACGGCAGCCACAAATGAAAATATGAAAGTTATTTAGCCAAAAAAATTAATGGCCTATTTTTTTCTAGCCATCTAGCACAATTTCCCAAACAAAAATGAATAGGAAAAAAGAGATCCACAAAGAAGGGGGTCTCTTTTTAGGATTAAGGTTCTCTTTCACAACTTCATTGTTTTCTCTTCTCTTCCATCTCACCACTAAGGAAAGGATGATAAAGTTTAATCCTAAAATTGATGGAAAAAACATTAAAAAATATATATAAATAATAAATCATTTTTTTTTTAAAAATATTTTACATAGTTTCAAAATAGATCAAAAGAATAATTGTATAATAAAACATTATTAAAATTATATTACATTTAATAAATATTTCGTAGATATACAAAGTTAATTTGTTACTTTTATTTAATTCTTTTTAAGAAAAAAATCAATTTCATTTCAACATGCAACCAATATTAGAAAATCCCAAACACACAACAAAATCACTTATAACTAAAATTAATTATCTAAATAAATTAATCAATTAAAAAAGAGAGAGAAAACTACAAAAAGAAAATAGAAAATAGAAAATAGAAAAAAGAAAAAGACTAAAAAAAGAAAGAGAAAACGGTTATAAAAAAAAACATTTGTTATAATCTATACTCTCTATTAAAAGGCCCAGAGAAACTTTTGATTTCATTTTAAGCCCATTTTTAATCTTTAAATTCCTTATTTGTCCTTCCTATTTAATTATTCAATATTTTATTATTCAAATTCCAACGGGTAGATCATTCTCACGTTTAAGATTAAGAATTGGTTTTAAGAAAAATCTTTATTATCATTGTTTTTTTTTAAAAAAAAAAATCTCATCTTTCATAAGATTAAAAATTGGTTTAAAAAAAACATCTTTGATGAGATTAATAATTTTTTAATTTAATTATTAATTCTAATTGATTTCGGTGGTTATAATAAATATAATTTTTTAAACTAAATTTTATGAAATCTAAATTTAGATAATTGTTTTGATTTTTCAAAAATAAAAAGATACTTGAGTTTAATTTTCCATTAAATCAAATCAAGTTTTAAAATTAAATTTGAAAAACTAAAATCTATATCTATACTATATTAGAAGGCGTTTAAGGGGAGAAACTTTTGATTTCCTTTTAAGCCACTTTTTAATCTTCAAATTCCTTATTTGTCATTCTTATTTAATTATTTAAATTCCCACAGGTAGATCATTCCACGTTTAAGATTAAGAATTGGTTTTAAAAAAAATCTTCATTATCATTGTTTTTTTTTTTTTTTTAATCTAATCTTTCAGATTAAGAATTGGTTAAAAAAAATCTCATTCTCACGTTTAGGTTTTGTTTTTTTTTTTTTTTTTAAATCTCATCTGGGATAAAATTAAGAATTAGTTAAAAAAAATTCATTCCCACGTTTTAAAAAAAAAACATTCTTATGTTTAGGTTGTTATTTTTTTAAAAAAAAAATCTCATCTTTTATAAAATTAAGAATTGGTTTTTTAAAAAAAAAATCATATTTGATGAGATTAATAACTGGTTTAAAAAAACACCTTCATTCCAATCTCAAAAAAAAAAAAAAAAAAAAAAACCTTCATTCCCACGATTTTTTTTTTTTTTTTTTTTTTAATAAATCTCATCTTTGATAATATTAAGACTCATTCCTACTCAACGTAAGTGGTCATTCCTACTCCATCTTTAGTAATGTGAGTAAATATAGAGCATTTTCATTTAGTGTAAATATATATAATTCATTCATATTTCAAAATTTCTAATGAACTACTTATATTTAAAAGGTATTATAACACATGCAACGCACGTAGTTTCAAACTAGTAATTGTAAAAGAGAAAATGATTAAAAAAAAAAAAAGAAACGTTAATAATAATAATAACAACAATAATAACAACAACGTTTGAGTCAAGATTTTGTTAAATTTAAACCGATTTGAATATTTTGAAGGATGCACATTTCGAAGATACACATTCAATGAAGAATGTGTAATTTTGACCTACGCATTCCAATAAACGACAAAAATGGGGCATGGTTTTTCTAAATAGTTTTTTAACTCACTTTTTCATCTAATTTTTTTTTAAACAATTTCATACTTCTAGTTAATCCGAAAAAATGGAAGGAACAACTCCGGTGGAGAAAGGAAAACGACAAGTTTAACCATAAACTCGACAATATAAGATGTTGTAGAAAATATGATGATTGATCAAATCAAATCCCAATAAACACAAAGATAGAGATAGCCGAAAATGGAAAATGAAAAATAAAAGGACCAATTCCAAGGCCTAAGCTTGAAACAAGTAAAAAATCAATGGTCAATGCAAAAATTGTTGGGTTTTATGCCCTAAATTCGTGGACCGTAAATGTAAACATATTTATTTATTCAATAATGAAATAAATGTTATTTTATTGAGGTGTTTAGACTTGCATTAACTCAAATATAATCCAATAAACAAACATCCTAGATTATTTAATGTAACTCGAACAATATGTGGTTGACATACAAGGGATCATGTTCAAGTAATAACCTAAAGGTTTTTCTGATAGCGAGCATAGCTAGCTATCTTTACTTGTTTAATTTAGCTAGTCTTTTATGATTATTGGGCCATTTTATTGCACTTAATTGTTTATTTTGTAGGAAAGAGTCGATTAGAGCTAAAACGTGGATTACCAGTTAATCGGGTGTTCGATACGTGAAAATATGCCAAAGAACCAGAAAGTTCAAGCATCAAGGAGCCAAGAGAGGGCATTCTACCTATCAGCGTCGAGACGCCACTCTTGGAGCGTCGAGACGCTACGTTTCCTTAATTAAAATAGGCGGCAGACTCACAGCGTCGAGACACTGTGATAAGAGCGTCCCGACGCTCCCGTTTTTCCCTTATTCAGAACGCGCGTTTAAGAGGCAGCATCTCGACGCTATCGACAGATTTTCCTATTTAATTTTCTTTTCTTGCTACGGATTTGGGGATGCCAAATTGAGAGAATTGAACCCTAATTTCAACTAGAGACCTACTGTGGGAGCTAAAGCAAGGACGAGAACCGGGAATCTCACTTGGTGGCGTGGATATCGAGACGGGGACGTGCCGGGATCGACGACATTAAGTGTTTCCTTTCCTTTTACTTCTCTCTAGCTAGATTTTATGGCTTTTACATGTTTAGTCAAGCTTGTAATTCTATTCATGAGTAGCTAAACTTGTAGCTTAGGGATTGATGTAGTTGATTAAGTTTATGGATTGATTTATGGTTTAAGTTGTGCAATGTTATTATGTTTGTAATCTTGATTTAATGCTTTCAATTAATTGGCCATTAGTTGAATGATTTAAGTTTCGAATCTAGCTCGGGAGAGGGGATTTGATTTAGACTTACTCAAGATTGCATGACTAAAGTTTATTTTCTAATTCGTGACGGTTTTAGATTAACTTTAGAATTGGTTAAAAGATCTCATTGCCTTGCATGTTAATAAACTTAGATAGGGATATCAAGTTGGTTAATTTGCATGAGAATCAATTATACTCGGGAGTTGTGATTAAAGGGTCTTTGGCTCATAATTCCATTGTGCATAATAACTTATTCTTTAAAATCAATCCTAAACTAAATCGGCGAAATCAATTCCCTAAGTAGTTTTCCCAATTGAAATTCCACACTTTTTACTTGCTTTAATTTGGTTTTCTTATCATTCAATCATCACTTTTTGATCCCTAAATAAAATTGGGCAAGATAATTCACAATACTTGATTTGCTTAAAAATCCAATCCAGAGGACGACACTCGTTTATACGAACTCTTTATTATTACTTGACCCGTGCGCTTGCGGTTAGGAAAAGTCCACATCAAGTTTTTGGCGCCGTTGCCGGGGATTGGCACATTTAGTTAAATTGATATTGTGAAAAAATTGTTTGATCTTAATTTAGGGTGTATTTTTATTTTTTTAGGTTGATTGCATTTTTTTCCTTATTTGTTTTTCTTTCCATATTTGTTTTTCTAGTTTAGTTTTTCTTTTAGTTGTATCTTTTCCTTAATTGCTCTTGTTTTTCCTTTTTTAGATTGGTTTTCCTTATTTGTTAGTTTCCTTATTTGTGTTTTGCCATATTTATTTTTGCATTCCATATTAGGATATTTTGTTTCGTTTTCTAGATTATATTTTCCATATTTAGATTAGTTGTTTTCTTTTCTTTGTTTCTTTCCATAATTGTTTTCTTTCCTTTTTAGGGTAGTTTTGTTTGTTTATGCGTAATAGTAAAGATTTAATTTTAGCACCATTTGATCCCAAGATAGAAAGAACAATTCATAGGCTTCGAAGGGAAAATAGAGAAATTATTCAAATGGCAGACCAAAATCCACCTGAGGAGCCTAGGCCTATTAGAGATTACTTTCAGCCTGTGTTTCAGGGACAACAATCGGGGATTGTCTATGCCCCGATTAATGCCAATAACTTTGAGCTGAAGACCGGCCTCATTCAGATGGCTCGAGACTGTGCATACAGAGGATCGCCCACCGAGGATCCAAATTCTCATCTTAAATCATTCTTGGACATTTGTGGGACGGTAAAAATTAATGGAGTCTCCAAGGATGCTATTCGCTTACGTTTATTTCCCTTTTCTTTGCAGGATAAAGCACGAGATTGGTTGCAGTCTATTACCCCTGGGAGCATCACCACCTGGGATGCTTTGGTCCATGCCTTTTTAAAGAAATTTTTCCCTCCTGCAAAGACGGTCAAGCTGAGGACCGAGATTGGGACATTCCAACAACAATATGATGAGCAGCTGTTCGAAGCTTGGGAGCGATTCAAAGAGCTACTGAGGAAGTGTCCTCAGCATGGTTACCCCGATTGGCTTCAGGTACAGTTGTTTTATAATGGTTTAACTCCTAGTACAAAAACAATTGTTGATGCAGCTGCAGGTGGGACTCTGTTGTCCAAGACCGTGGAAAACGCTCGCACACTTTTAGAGGATATGGCCACCAACAGCTATCAGTGGCCATCTGAGTGGTCTACACCTATAAAGATTGCTGCTGGAATGTTTGAGGTTGACAAGGTAAGTGCACTCCAGGCCCAGATGACCTCCCTTACTAATGCTTTTATGAAATTTTCAGGTACAGGGAGTGCTCAATCAATTGAATCAGATGCTGCTTTAGCATCCAGACCTCAGGAGGAGACCATTGAACAGGTTCAGTATGTATCAAATTCAAACTTTAGGGGATATAATAATAATTCTACACCTACACATTATCACCCTAACAATAGGAACCATGAAAATTTCTCTTATGCAAATACTAAGAATGTTCTTAACCCCCCTGGTTTTGCCCCTCAAACTCAAGAAAATAAAAAGTTAGAAGATCTTGTTGGAGCTTTCATTGCAGAGTCAAGTAACAGGACAACCAAACTAGAGGAGGCAGTCATTGCTATCAACACCACGGTGAATGGCCACAGTGCAGCCATAAAGAAAATTGAGACTCAGTTGGGACAGTTGGTAAGTGTTGTAAGTACCATGAATAAAGGTAAGGCCCCAGTTGAATAGGAGAAAACTCAGATGGAGTACTGTAAGGCAATCACTGTTCACCAGGAGGAATCTGAAGAGGAACCTGAATCTGAGGACTATGAAATGCCTACAGGGGAAGCTGAGGAGGACACATCATCAGATGAGGCTGAAAAGCCTAACCTTGAGCCTCCTATTCCTTCTCCCACACTGTTGGTTCCCAAGAAAAAGAAAAAGAAGAAAAAGAACAATCAGGTTCAGTTTGATAAATTTATGAATGCTTTTATGAATCTGAATATTAATATTCCTTTTGCAGAGGCATTAGAGATGCCCCAATACAACAGGTTCATGAAGGAGTGGTTAGCAAAGAAGCGAAAAGAAAAGTAGGTTGACACTGTATATCTTGCTTCCACATGCAGCACTAGAGTCCAACAGAAGGTACCTGAAAAAGTAGCAGATCCAGGGAGTTTTTCTGTTCCTTGTAGTTTTGGTACTTACTCTTTTAGAGCATTATGTGACTTAGGTGCTAGCATTAATATCATTCCTCTATCATTGTGTAAAAAGCTAGATATAGGTGAGATTAAGTCTACTCCTGTAAAGCTCCAATTGGCTGATCAATCTGTGGTGAGACCAGTTGGTATTGTAGAAAATGTGTTAATCAGAGTAGGTAGATTTTTCCTCCCTATTGACTTGTATGTTATGGACATGATAGAAAATCCTTCAATGCCTGTCATATTAGGACGACCATTCCTCGCTACTGGGCGAGTGATTATAGATATTGAGCGCAGGGAGCTCACTATTAGAGTCAATAACGAAAAAGAAATCTTTAAAGCAGTTGAAGACTCCAAAGATGAAGTGCTTTTCATGGGCTACAGGAAAGGTGCAAGAAGAGCACCTCTGTTGGATTCACAGAACAAAAGCCTCCTTGAAGCACGTTCAACACGTCGAGCTAATGACGTTAAACAAGCGCTTATGGGAGGCAACCCAAGTAAGTTTAGTGTGTTTTCTTTTTGCTTTTGATTTATTGTTTGTTTTTGTTTTGTAGGTCTTGTTTTCTTTCTCTCCTTTGCTTTCAAGCTTTCAAGATTCCAAGTTCATAAGCAAGAAGTCATCATCATTCCAGGCCAGTATTGTTCACTCCTGTCATTCTTTTATTGTTCTCATGCTTGTTTATGCTTTATTTTCTTTATACATTGAGGACAATGCATATTTTAAGTTTGGGGGTGGATTAGCATGTTTGTGGAGCCCTTGAGCATCTGAGTTCGGGCTATAGTTTTGAGCTTTCTTTGAATTATGCATATGGTTGTTTTCTGGATGCTACTTTCGCATGATTATGATGTCCTAGGATAGGCTTTCTTGTCAATTTTCAAGCTTGTGATGAGTTGTAAGCATGAGTGCCCAAAAAGGGAGACTTTTTAAAATTTTTCTAGGAGATGGCTTGCATGAGTAGAGTATTTGTCTTGGCTAGATTTGGATTTGAATGCTTAGGAGCGAATTATTGGGTTCATATGCTTGTTGTCACCTCGATAGGTGTAGGGTAGAGCTAAAAAGTTAATGCTTTGCAAATTAGCATGTTTGATCTTGCTTAGGAGGAAAGAAAAGAATATTTGCTATTTATGCTCATAAAGAAAAATCATTCTTGTTGTTACTGTTGAAAAAAAAATATATTATGCCATGGCCTGTGCACAGTTTGCAATGTTTAATAAAGATTAAGGCAAAAAGAGCTACCCCTGTTGTGATCAGTTAGGCCAACCAGAGAAAACTCAGGTTAAGGGTCCCTGCAATGGGTGTGTGAAAGCTAGTGCCACATATACATGCTTAATTTAATTGTTAATTATGAGCACCTAAGTTTGGAGGAAAACAATCTAATTTGTTCCATTAACTCATTAGTGAAGCCTTAGTGCCAGTGTAGAGGGAAGATGAGCTGAGAGTTTATTAATCCAATCCCGAGCTAGTAGAGTCTGATCTTGTTGAGTTAGATCTCGCTTGTGCAAGTTAATTTTGGAAAAATTTTAATTTGTCTCCATCATTGGTCCTTATGTGCATGTCTCTTGCTTGCTTGGTTATTGACTTTTGAGCCTTGAGGATTGAGTTATGATTGTTGCATCCATTTTTCTACTGTATGTTGATTGGTAGTTTGCTCGAGGACTAGCAAAAGCTTAAGTTTGGGGGTATTTGATAGCGAGCATAGCTAGCTATCTTTACTTATTTAATTTAGCTAGTCTTTTATGATTATTGAGCCATTTTATTGCACTTAATTGTTTATTTTGTAGGAAAGAGTCGATTAGAGCTAAAACGTGGATTACCAGTTAATCGGGTGTTCGATAAGTGAAAATATGCCAAAGAACCAGAAAGTTCAAGCATCAAGGAGCCAAGAGAGGGCATTCTGCCTATCAGTGTCGAGACGCCACTCTTGGAGCATCTCGACGCTACGTTTCCTTAATTAAAATAGGCGGCAGACTCACAGCGTCGAGAAGCTGTGATAAGAGCGTCCCGACGCTCCCATTTTTCCCTTATTCAGAACGCGCGTTTAAGAGGCAGCGTCTCGACGCTGTCTTGACAGCGTCTCGACGCTATCGACAGATTTTCCTATTTAACTTTCTTTTCTTGCTACGGATTGGGGGAGGCCAAATTGAGAGAATTGAACCCTAATTTCAACTAGAGACCTACTGTGGGAGCTGAAGCAAGGACGAGAACCGGGAATCTCACTTGGTGGCGTGGATATCGAGACGGGAACGTGCCGGGATCGACGACATTAAGTGTTTCCTTTCCTTTTACTTCTCTCTAGCTAGATTTTATGGCTTTTACATGTTTAGTCAAGCTTGTAATTCTATTCATGAGTAGCTAAACTTGTAGCTTAGGGATTGATGTAGTTGATTAAGTTTATGGATTGATTTATGGTTTAAGTTGTGCAATGTTATTATGTTTGTAATCTTGATTTAATGCTTTCAATTAATTGGCCATTAGTTGAATGATTTAAGTTTCGAATCTAGCTCGGGAGAGGGGATTTGATTTAGACTTACTCAAGATTGCATGACTAAAGTTTATTTTCTAATTCGTGACGGTTTTAGATTAACTTTAGAATTGGTTAAAAGATCTCATTGCCTTGCATGTTAATAAACTTAGATAGGGATATCAAGTTGGTTAATTTGCATGAGAATCAATTATACTCGGGAGAGGTAGTTATGATTAAAGGGTCTTTGGCTCATAATTCCATTGTGCATAATAACTTATTCCTTAAAATCAATCCTAAACTAAATCGGCGAAATCAATTCCCTAAGTAGTTTTCCCAATTGAAATTCCACACTTTTTACTTGCTTTAATTTGGTTTTCTTATCATTCAATCATCACTTTTTGATCCCTAAATAAAATTGGGCAAGATAATTCACAATACTTGATTTGCTTAAAAATCCAATCCAGAGGACGACACTCGTTTATACGAACTCTTTATTATTACTTGACCCGTGCGCTTGCGGTTAGGAAAAGTCCACATCATTTTCTCAAATAAAATTAGGCAAATACATCTATAGTAATTAAGGGGCTGTTTGGGGCACTAGGTTGAGTTGAGTTGGGTGGGCTATTATAACACACTCAATGTTTGGAATGCTAGTTTAATTAAACTGGAGGTTGGGTTATTTTATCCACTGTTTTACTATTAGAACCCACTCACGTTCTTTCTGTCTCATTGTCGCCGACAAACATTTCGGTGATCATCGTCAACGCTGCATGACAATTCCGACAAAAATTTCGACGATCACCGTCGACAACTTTTTTTTTCTTTACCTCTACCTCTTTTCTTCTATTTCTTTTATTTATTTATTTTATTTTATTTTTTTTAAAAATGAAAATAAGAATAACGAAGAAAAAAATGAAAAAAAAAATCCAGTCATCGATGGCAGCGATAGTTCCAAGTTCCTCTTACCCTTGCGTACCTAAGAAGAGCCTTGCTTTGTATAGGTTGCGCAGTTCTATTCTTTTGACATTTTGATTGAAAATATATCATTTGTTTGCTAAGTAATACACACTTGGTTGTGAACAATACATGGATTATGCACATTTTGTTTGGTTTTGTTACATGTAGGATTTGCCATTTACTCTTTTTCTTAATGTCAAAGGTTCAAATTTCCATACTCCATATTTTTTGTATTAAAAATGTTAATGAATGTTGCATTTGTTGTTTTTTTTTATTGGATTTTTTTGAGATGTTAAGCATTGAAAAAGTTTGAAAGATTAATTTAATGATATATATTTTTTTTATTTAATGATATATTTTTTTAGTTGGAGTTAAAATAAGATATCTCACTTTATGTGTTGACATTTAATGATTTTTATTTTTAAATTAGTACATTTTAGGAGTTGTTTTTTTTTCCAAAAATTAGAATAGATAGAAAAATCGATTATCATATTTACTATTCTCATCACATAATAATAATAATAATAATAATAATAATAAAAGAAATGAAATAGTTATAACCCCGACTATTATAACCAACTCTGCACCCCAGACACAAACTTTCTGAACACAAGCTAAAATACTCTGCACCCCAAACACAGACTATTTAACTCCATAGACTTTTATAACCCCTAGACTATAATAACCACAGACTAAAGACCCAAGCCAAAAGCTCAAGAAAGGAGAGTTGTAGGCCCAAGATAAAGTCCAAGGGCCATTTTGAAGTGGAGATCCGAGGCATAGCGTCTCGACGCTAAGCAAATCGTGTGGAAAATTCTGGAACTGGGACAACATCGAGACGCTGCACCAACTTGGAGGCCAGGCATATTACGTCACAGCGTCGTGACGCTGTGACATCAGCGTCACGACGCTACCCTTGCTGGACACCTATAAATAAGCCATTTTGCATCCGGATTTGGGGAGCCAATTTATGGGTTTTCACCTCATTCTAGAGTCCACACTAAAAGTGGGGGTTTTGGGAGCCTTGTTGAAGATCTTGGGAGCTCGGGATCGATAGAGATCACCATGGGATCGAGGAGATCGACAATATTATGAGAAATTCTCTTCCCTTTTCCTTTATGTTTTAGTTTCTAGAATTGTTGTGATTAGGAATTATTGGATATTTTGTGATTACGAGTAGTTAATTCATAAATTCTATGAGTTTTGATTTAGTTGTTGAACCTTTGTTTAATTAATGAATTAATTTGGTTTGATTGTCATTATCATTCATTTGTGCATTTTGTCCTTAATGCTTTTAATCACCTGATCACTGATTAAATGAATTGTTACTAAGTGGAAACTTGACGGAGAGATGCTTAGATTAGAACCGAATCCATGACTAACGTTTGTTTACCCGAGTGACATGAGATAGAATGAATAACGTTAGAGGTTGTTAATGAATGGTCGTGATGCCATGCTTAAGTAAATAAAGAGAAAACTGAAAGGAGATTCTTTATTAAAAGGTATGAGAATAGGAGGAGACCGAAAGGAGAGTCCTTGAAATTAGGCTTCTAGACTTATGAATAGAATGATTAATTAATCCAAGTTAGCTAATTGATTAAGCAATTAAAAGGTCCAATTGATGAAATCAACACTCTGGAATTATCCCTTCAAATTGCGTCTTCATTTATCTTTTGCTTTCTAGATTAGCTTTTGTTATTCTTTTCGGCATTAGATTTTGTTCTCTAAATAAAGCTAATAAGCAAGATTATTCGCGGTAGTTAAGTGAATAAATCCAATCCCTGTGGAATGTGGAGACGATACTCACATACTTACAATCACTATATTACTTGACGACCCGTGCACTTGCGGTGCTCGCATCAAGCAGCTGAGTCAGAATTAGAAGAGGTGGGAGAAGATTCAGATGGTAAAGAGGTTGAAAAAGAAGCTCTTGATAGACTATCAGCAGAAGATAAAGGTTCACAAACATTATTAGGAAAAATATGAAGAGAAACTGGAATAGAGGAGGAGATCATAGGAGATTGAACATACTGAGATAAATTATTTTGGAGAAAAGGAAAGGTGGATTCATCAAATAAAACATGTCAAGAAATATAAATTTTATTAGATGATAAGTCAAGACACTTATACCCTTTATGACTACTATTATAACCCAAGAAAACACAAGGAGAAGAACGAAGTTGTAACTTATTGCTATTAAAGGGTCGAAGATAAAGGAAGCAAAGACAACCAAATATTTTGAAGGTTTTATAATCTGGTTTAGTATGGAAAAGCTTTTCATAAGGACTAATATTATTAAGATCAGTGGTGGGAAGTTGGTTAATCAAAAAAATGGAAGTACTAAATGCTGCATCCCAATACTTAAGAGGCATAGAAGAATGAGCCATTGACGGGTCGGAGTTGTCGAGGCTCCTGTTGGTCAAATAAAATTTATAATCCACGACACTAAAACTATTTTATAGAAATAGTGACCGAGGTCGAACATAGGGAAAGGGACCTAGCAGTTATAGAATTTTGTGCTTATGAAAACAGGGGAGATTTTTAGAATGAAGGACAAGCAAAAGTAATAAAATAATTAAATGTTGAAATTTAAGAGACAGAAAACTAAGCATGCTGGATAGAAATTAGATGAAAACAATAACATGAAAATGGATCGTTGGATTGAGATTTATTATGCTTGATTCTAATTCGTTGGCTTCCTAGTTTTCTCTGATAATTATTCTAAACTAATTTCATTAGTCGTCCAGTCGGCTTCTGGGTTACTCGGAGGACCCCTCTACACTAACCTGTGCTAATTATCTTTCTAACCGTGAATTCTGCAATTAACAAGATTAATTAATATAGACTTTATCGCTCGCCACCCCTTATACATAATTTAGCAACCATTCGAGATCTTTGCAACGGTTACTAATTATATCTAACTAGTTAATTAACTAGCAATTTCGCAACTACCTATTAAAACTAGCCGCTTAGGGATCGTGGGTCTGAAATCGTAAGAACCAAATTCAAATGAAATTTAAATCTAACTCCTACAACCTTTAACATGCATCCTAGACCTATCAAGGGTCGTCTCGCGTAGAGAGTGACTTGCCTCAACCTAATGGCTATCTAAAAATAACTGATAATACAAAAGCGGTAATCACATAGGACGTCAATCCTAATAAACTAGCCTCATGTATTGGTTTAAACGAGATAACATACAAAACTTAATGAAAATATAGCATGAACATCAAGTAAAACTCAGAAAACTCGGTCAATCTTATTAAGAATCAAGACACAAACCCAATCCAACGATCTAAACGAGATTAGCTACGCATAAATGAAGTAAAATCAACAATAAACATGAAAGAATCCATAAAATATGACCAAGAATGGTCTACAACAATGCTGGAATGTAAAAGATGCAAAAGAAATCGTAAAAGGACCAAAGTTCTAACCTAACGGTGGACTAAACCGAGGCTACATATATATAGAAAATATGGCGGCGTCGAGATGCCAAGGGCAGCGTCGAGACGCTAGCCTCAAATCTCGACTTGATGCTTTAATTCTCGATCTTGTCTCGCTTCTTCTCGGTACGAGGCTTCAATCTTTGACTTTTGGTGTCATTCTTCAGGCCCGCTTCAACACAATTGGGTCTTTTCACCTCCTCCCGTTCAAGACACCGAGATGGCTCCAAAACTCCATAGTTGGTCCGATTAACACCAACTAACGTGATCGGCTCCCGACATAGCCTAAGCTCAATTAACCTGTAAATAAGACAAGTAAAGCACAAAATGATTCTAACAAGCTTAGATGAGAGTTGATAAAATAGGACTATTTAGGTCCTATCAGCCATCAAAGTTAATCATAGTTCAACAATATGTCAGTTTTTTCGAACTACAATTCCATTTTGTTCAGAGGTATGTGGACAAGCAACACGATGAGTAATACCATTGTTTTTAAGATAAGATGTGCAAACACGAAATTCACCACCCCAATCAGTTTGTATAGACCAAATAAAAGTATTCAATAATTTTTCTACATGAGTCTTAAATTGAACAAAACAAGCCAAAGCCTCATATTTGAAATGTAAAAAATAAATTCAAGTATACCTAGAATAAACATCAACAAATGAAATGTAATACTTAAAACCGTGAATGGATGAATAATGAGATGGTTCCCATATATCAGATTCAATAAGATACAAAGGATCATTATACATAGTTTGAGAAAAAGAAAAGGGCAACTGGTGAATTTTACCACGAGCACAAGCATGAAAAATTTGTGTACTTATATTTGATGGACAATGTATTTACATGATTTCAATATGCTGGAAACAAGAGGAAAAGCAGCATACCCTAATCTATGATGCCACGAAGTGAATTGATCCATAACAGTGAAATTTATAATAGAAGAAGATTTTGAATCTTATTCATTTCAAATGAAGACTGAGGAGAATTAGGATGCAAAGGGGCTGGTGATGTGGTTTTCATACAAAATTTTTATAAGCCTTTACTGAGATGACCTCGAAGGAGAAGTTCCCCACTGTGTTGATCCTTTACATAACAAATATTGTCGGAATGAAATTCAAAGAAAACATTGTTATCTATAGCAAACTAACTGACACTTATTAAATTCTTTTTAACTTGAGGAACATAAAGAAGGTTACGAAGATGAAAATGTCTATGGGGAGGGAAAATAGAAGACGATAAAATAGAATTACCAGTTTGGAGTATGGACAAACCTATTCCATTTCCCATTTTGATTTGTTGACCACCATTGTAATCTGAATTGATCGACATGTTGCTTATGTCATTTATTACATGATTGGTGGCACTTGTGTCCGAATACCAATTCACCTCGCTATTGTACTGATGGTTGTACAAGGGAGATTCAGAAGAAACATTCCCTAAGGTGGTTAAATTTGCCAAATTGGCTTGAAAATTTGGAGAGGAAGCAAAATTGAGAGAATGAGGTGGTCGTGGAGAATTATTGTTGTAAGGATTGAAGGCTTTATCAAATCTAAAATAATAACGCCCTGCGGTATGACCAAACTTCCCACATAATTAATTGACTTTGAGTTCTATTAATATTCCAACTCCTACCACCACCTCTATTTCCTTTACTACCTCTGCCCCTAAAACCTCCCGAACCTTTATTTGAAAATCTTGAATTTCCATTATTTGTATCATCAGGATTGTTGTTGGGTTTGAAAGCGGTTAGATTAACAGAGGGCAGAGTGGACTCAGAGAGAGAATATACTTCTTGCAGCGGTTTGGGTTTTGATTTGGCAGAGACAACTGAAATAATATACTCATATTTACTTCTTAGACCATATAGGATATAAAGAACATGATCGGGTTCAGAGATAACATGTCCAACAGCAGCAAGAGAACTTACAAGAGTTTTTACCTTTGTCAGATAATCTTTCATTGACATACCTGACTTCTTGAGGTTTGGAAATTGTGATTTGTACTGCATCGAATCCATTCAGAGTTCTATGTATTCATAATCGATGAACTATCTTTATCAGACAAATCTTTGGGCAAGAACTTCTCTGGAATTTTAAAATCTTCCTTGATATGATCAGCCAAACCATGAGCTTGAATTGTAAATTGGACTTGGAACTTCCATGCTAGGTAATTGGAATCTGTAAATTTGATGATGGATGGATTATTACTGGAATTGGATGAAAGAGGGTTGGGAGATGAAGAAGAAAATGAAGCCCTAGTCTTGTCGCTGGACGAAGGAGAGGCCATGGACCGAGTCGTGAGACTTTAGACTTCTGATACCATCTTAGAGGCTCGAAAGGAAGTTGAAAAGGTAAATGTGAAAAAAAGATTTTTATTCAATCACTTCTCTGTATCTTTACACGAAGCCATCAACTGCTATAAATAGGAAAATGCTAACAACTAAGACTACAGCTGACAAGGGAAAATGACAAAAAATCAAAACAGAAAAATTGAGAATAAACTACAAAGATAGCCTTTAGCCTTTAATAGCCGACAATACAATCTTACAATACAATCTTATTCTCTAATATGGAAGATGATACATTTGTACATAATTTGCTCAAAGTGGTCAATACCTTTGAACTAGCACCGGGACACAATCAACCTACACAAATTTGAGATCATTGGGATCAATATGGAACAAACAAAGATTGAGATCATTGCCAACAAATATGGTTTCAAAATGGGTAAATGGCCAAATACATATTTGGGACTCCTCCTCAACGGAACACCTAAAACATGTGGATTTTGGTCTCTATCATTGAGAAAATTGAGAGAAGACTATCAACATGGGGGAGCTACATATACATCCAAGGGAGGTAGACTCACTCTTTTTCAGGCTACTCTTTCTAATCTCCCTACATATTATTACCTTTCTTTGTTCTTGCTACGAGTCATAAGATTGGAAAGGAGATAGAAAGATTGTTCAGAAATTATTTATAGAAAGACAATACTAATGAACATGGGTAACACCTAGTCAAATGGAGTAACATTTTATATCCTCTAGATCAAGGAGGCCTTGGTCTCCACTCCATGAGGGACAAAAACAGTGCCCTTCTTGTTATATGGGTGTGGTGGTATAATAATGAGAAAAACGCTCTATGGAGAAAGGTCAACAAAGGTAAATATGTTGCTATATGGGTGTGGTGGTATAATAATGAGAAAAACGCTCTATGGAGAAAGGTCAACAAAGGTAAATATGGTTCTTCAACATATCTTAATTGGGCTTCCCTTGCCAATGCTAAAGGACCATGGAAAAATATAGTCAAACACCAAAGTCTCATCACAAATCGAATATGTCACAAGGTGGGAAACAGAGCTAACACTTTATTTTGGTTAGATTCGTGGGTCTCTAACAGTCCCCTTGCTACAAGCTTTCCTCACCTCTACAGATTGTCTTGATGCAAAGAAGCCTCGAATAAAGATGTTTGGAACAATGATCACAACTACTGGGACCTTAGACTGGGGAGGAACTTGAAAGATGTTGAAGCATCCAAATGGGCAAGTATTACTTGGCCTCATTGTTCTCACACAAATAGAAGATGAATGGAATTAGCCTCTCAACCCCAATGGACAATTCTTCGTAAGATCTCTTCTAGCTAATATGGGAGATAAACCATGGCTAATTGACCCCTCTCTTTCTAAAGCCATATGGAAGGACAATTACCCCAAGAAAATCAAAATTTTCTTATGGGAGCTCACTCACGAGGCCATTAACACCAAATATGTCCTCCAAAGACGTATGCCTTCTATGGCATTATCCCCCGAGTGGTGCTCTTTGTGCAAAGCAGAAGATGAATCTCAGAATCACATTTTTATTCACAGTCCATTTGCTAAACAATTTTGGTATAGAGTTATGAACTCTTTTGGCCAGTATTTGGCTTCTCCAGGAAATATCAAAGATTATCGGCTTCTCCAGGAAATATCAAAGATTATCTCTACACTATTTTGCTGGGGCATCCTTTCAAGAACAAGAAGTTTGTGCTATGGTTGAATATCTCCAGGGCTTTGGAAAGAACACAACAAAAGAGTATTCCAAAATATAGAAAACTCCTTTGATACGTTCTTTGATCTAGGTTATCTATTATATTATCTCTTAGTGTAAATTGTCCAGCTTTTTTCTTTTTACTCATATGCATCCCTCCTTATCAATTGGGATAACCTTTTGTAATCTCCATGGATTTCACATCCTTTTCGTAAATTTCAAACATATATGAAATTGGTTCCTATTATTATATAAAGTATTATGATATAAATAGAAAAATGTTACCCTACTTTGCTAAGTTTTCTTGCTTCCATGTAAGTTGAAAACCATGTTGTAATATTGAAACTTAAACTTTTAGAAATGATGGTTAAATATTTTAACTCTAACATAAAATACTTTTATTGTTTTCATTAGAACATTTTAGAAATTATTTTGGTTGAATGAAAATTACTCACTTAAACATAAATCTTTTAAAAAGAATTGCTATTTAATTGACATTTAAAAAAAAAAACAATAGATAATTCCCAACGAGAAATCCCCGCCTCCGCCTTGATCTCCACAAAATTAAATGAGAAATTTTGCAGGGACGATTGAGTTTGGACAAAGTTAACAACTTTTTTTTAAAAAAAAATTGAACACGTGTAATTCGAGACATAAAATTGAATAACTATGTAACTTATAAAGAATGGTCACTATAAATTATGGTTAATTTGGACAAAATTGAAAATTGGGTCAATTATGAAGTATATTTCTGTAGTCAACTTTATTCTAACAATATATTTTGAGTTAAAATAAATGGTAACAATAATCTTAATCTTCTATATAATTGTAAATAATATCATGATTGCTTTTAAATGCACATCAACTAAGTGTCAATTTTCATCCTCCAAAAGCTAAAGCGAGCATAGCTCAACAGTAATTGACATGTATCATCGACCAAAAGGATAGATGTTCGAATCTCTCACCTCCAAATGTTGTTGTACTAAAAAAAATATATATATATATCATCCAAAAAAATAATTTTTTTTTGGAACAATTTCAAATTCAAAGATATTTTTTTAAACAAACTTCAAAGTTCAGGAGTAAAAATAAAACTTTTCAAAGTTGATCGACATAATCAAAACCTCCTCCAAGGTTCAACAGAGTTTATATAATTTAATCTAAAATTATCAAACATCCTCCCAAGCAAGTTAACCAAAATAGTTACTTTGAAGTTTGAAGATTACAAGTATAAATAACATAACAATGTAATAGTTAATCCAACAAAGAAAAAATGGAAACAAAAACACACCCCTAAGCAGAAACAAGAAAAATTTATATATGTGCATGAGGAAGTGTCTGTACAACATCATCTTGGTGAATGGGCCATCATGTTCATGACCATTAGTAAGAATTCACAAAATCAAATGACAGATGCTCAGCTCAAACCACTACTATACCAGGACATGAACATTCATGTACCAATACTTATGCTGCCAACGGTTCTTCCATCACTGCATTCAACGAATTTAAAGTATTATGAAACCAGTGTAAAAGAGAGAGAGTAGAGAGAGAGTAGAGAAAGAAACCTCTTCTCTTTGTGGGGGCAATAGATGAAACAATTTCACCATCTTCTTCAACGGCATCAGCTGCAACAGGTTTTTTGGTCGGTACGTTCGGAAGATCCAACTTTTCAGCATTTTCTTCGGATGTTGGAACCTCAGGGAGATCTTGAACGGTGAGCTGAGAAGAGTGACGATGGGCGATCGCCTTTTAGATAGTATAGTAAAAAATGCAACCAGCAGTTGCCACAACTATCACTCCTATGAGTTTAGATCTTATATTGGTTCCTATATTCATACTTTATGTACTTATGAGTTATGACTATCCATCATAAGACATTCAAAATTTCAATTTAGTCTCGGAACTTTCAAACGTCCTATTTTATTCCTTATAGTTGATTTTTTTTCATTAAACATTTGATGAGAACCCAAATTCATTTCAAAACCCAGCACTTGGCTCCAAACATGTGTATCTATGAGTGAGTTAAATGAATAGACCAAAGATGAATCTAGGTTTTTATTAAATAATTAATGGAAAAATTATGATGATAAGGACTGATAACTTTTTATGTAGAAGTTCAAGGAGTAAAATAGAATTGTTTCAAAGTTAAAGGACCAAAATAAAACAAAACTAAAAGTTCAAGGTCCATAATAATTTGCACAAAAATGAGTGAATGATATATTTTGCAAGTAGGAATCTGATTTGACCACCCATTAAACGATTGAACAGACTGACCCTATCATGCAGGATGAAAAATAATAATGAATAAGACAACAAAAGACACAATACCTGAGCTTCCAAGCTCTCAAATTCTGCTAAGATCTGCTCCTCATCTTCTTCTGATAATTTTTCTCCTAAGATGGCATTAATTTCCTTCAAAAATATAAATAAAATTTGAGCCCGAGAAAAGGGAAACATAATGATCTTGGGCAAACATATTAAATACAATGAAGCAGATGAATGGAATGATCCCAACATACAAGGACGCTCATAAACAAATTCCCAAGCATTTGAAAGGCTTGGACTCTTCCAATTTCATCATAGCTCCCATGCCATAACCATAACTCTATTTCATTACAAAACATTGTGCTACTCAACTTCAATTTTGTATAATAATTAATAGATATTTTAAAAGTTCAAAAACTTACTAGATATTTCTAAATTCAAGAACCTATTAGACACAAAATTGAAAGTTCAAATACCTATTACACACTTTTTAAAGTTCAAGGACATTTTAGACACAAAATTGAAAGTTCAAATACCTATTACACACTTTTTAAAGTTCAAGGACATTTTAGACACAAACTTGAAAGTTCATGGACTAAACTTATAATTTAACCAAATAAAAAGTTTTTAAAAAATTTTAAAGAAAAATAAGAAGAAAGAAAAGTAGTGATGCAAAAGGAACCATGGAAAAATTTTTCTATCAGGACTAGAAGAAAAGATGAACTCTAACGAGCCTAATATAACTATAATCTCCTCTCATCAAGCTGGAAGACTTGCTGAAAAGGTCCTTTTCTTTCTTTAGTACATAAAAAAACACCTTTCAAATATAGTGTAGGAATATTAGCAAGGACATGTTGGTTGGTTATAAATAGGGTGAGTCGAGAGAATTGAGAATTGGGCATATTTTGGAGCATAGTTTGGAGGGAGTACCAAGCTTTCAAAGTGCTTGGGTTTGTATCCGTTTGACAATCTTCCGAGTACAATTAGCATTTTCTGTGTTGGGTTTCTGAAATGGCAAGGTTAAACGGTTTACAAAGGAGTTTGCATCAAGAATTGGTCAAACGAAGGAGCATGTATGCTGGCTTGAGGATTCAATATATGCTTAATAAAATACCCCCACGAGGCAAATCTATCGGCTAAGGCCTCCAGTGACATCTACCCAAAGATTGTGTGTTCAAATCTTCAGGTGAGCTTTAAGTGGGCTTAATAAGGAAAATCTTTGATGTCCAGTCTGGGCTCGTGGCAAGACTTTATCTAAACAATAAAAAAATATATGCTTGATAAAATAGTAAAGATCCATATAATTATGCGTTTGTTGTCACCAAAAGCTGGGGATATTGTGATCAAGGCTGAGGTGATGAGAACGTATAAACAAGAATAGGAAAAAGGCTTGCGAGACTAAAATTCAGTTTAGACCGAATGTCTTGTACAGCAAGAAGCCAAAGGTAGTGGATGAAGGATGTGTTGGGTTACTACTTTCTTGCTAAATTACTAATATCCATCTAATTTTATTTCTACAACATAGGGCATGTAAACAACCAGGTAAGAAAATATAATATTCAAAGATGAATCCTAATCAAACGATGAATTGAAAAACTCACAAACTTACATCTTGATATGCCTTGGCTTCAGCAGTATCATCCATCAGCTTTTGGACATCATCTATATTAATTTCACTTTGTAAAGCTTTGATCGCATTATTACCAGCCTTCAAACTTTCAAAAACAGCTTTCTGTTTGCTAGTCAATTCAATATCTGACAACTGAGCAAACGACTATATTAAAGCACGGACACAAATTTCTAAAACACAGAAAGTTTTAAACATGAATACAAATAGTGCAGGAGACAATTAATTGTTAATGTCGAACCAGAAAACCAAACCTAGCTATTGCATCAAAACCCTCAAAATCTTGATTTTAAGATCCAAGACAATCATTACTTTTAATAGGAAAAAAAAGTTAAATTTTTAAGTTAAAAGGGAGGAGAAAATCAGATTTGAATAGACAAGGGAAAAATGAACAGAACTCACTTGTTGTTCGACATTTATCAGCCAGGCATCAACTTGCTTTAATAATTCTTCTTGTGCCTTTTTCTTCTTCAAAGCTAACAACGCCCGATCCTTTTTCTTTTGACGAACTAACTCTCTTGCAGCATTCTTTTCTGCTTCAATGACAGCATCAAGCTAGGAGATAAAAAGCCACGGAAAGACAAATAAGAATTATTAAATTTTCAAAGTAAAATACACTTGCACTCCTACGTCAGAAGCCCATACAGGAAGTATTTTGTGTAATATTTTGCCTCTTTTTATTAATTGGTTTTGGGTCTTACACCCAAGGCAAAATTCAACTTTACTTTACAATGATTTGTTGTCATGCATTATACAATTCCTTGATTTATCTGACTTAAAAATTTATTTAAGTCTAATTAAAATTCATAATTCATTTAAAAGCACATTTTGGTTAAATTAAATTTAGATAATTTAGGAGGATGTTAGGCCCCCGATAGTAAATACCTATGTTAGAAGGGGTAGAAGTTTTTTTTTTCTTTTTTTTGATATCCGTGAGTGCCCAAGCTATCTTATGCGAACCTTGACTAATCTCACGGGACAACCGTCCAACCCTACTACATTTGGTTGCCAAGGAAACTCGTAGGATATTAAATCCTAGGTAGGTGGTCATCATAGATTGAACCACTAGAAGGGGTAGAAGTGGAAATTCACCCTCTCCTTAGTCGGTTTTCTTAATTAAGTTGGGTTAGAGTCGGTTTAGGGTCAGTTTGCTGATGTACTGTTATATATATGTGTGTGAATTTTGGATACGCCTTGATGTTAAGGATAACAGCACCTAGTTTTAAAATGGAAAACTTGAATCACTGTCTAAGGCCTCACTGGGCAAGAATTCTCTCACTTGGACGCGCACTAATAAAGATGGAGATTTCAGTTCTGAACACAACTTTCATTCCACCAATCCATTTTTTTTCCAAAGCCTTTTTCTCTCCAAAATTGTAAAATCTCAATCAACCATATGAGCTCCTCCTAGAATTAATTTTCGACAAACCACTCTTCTACAACATTCTTTCTTCCTCAACCACCTCGTTTGCACCTAAAATAAAGTCAGCAACTAAATAAGCACGGCCACTCTATTAATTATTATTTTTTTCTCTCAGACATGTCTAGGTATGCCTTGGACACATCTAGGACACACTTAAAAATTACAACTCATTCCGAAAAAGATTAAAAGTCAAGCCCATTAAGCCCAACATAAAAGGTTTTAAAAAAAAAAACCAAGAATTTATTATATACAAAATTGAAAATGTAGGAACTTATTGGACACAAAATTGAAAATTTAGGAACTTATTAGAAACCTTTTAAAATTAGAGACTTATTAGACATAATCTTGAAAATTTAAGGACCAAACTTATAATTTAACTAATTTAGGGTTGTATCAATTTTCAAAATATATAAACTAATATAAATGTGTTCAAAACTATCTTTAGGGGAAAAAATCAATTTTTAACCCTAAACTTGATAAGTTGTATCAATTTTCACCATAAACTTTTAATTTCATCAAGGATTTTAAGCTGAAGAATAACACATCATACAACATGATGGAGAGAGAGTCAAATCTGGCATTCTTCGTTGTAGGCGATCTCCCATAAGAATATTTTGATTTTCTTAGGATAATCATCTTTCCAAATTCCCGAATAGAGGCAATAAGGAGATTTTGAATTATCAATCAAATCAAACATGAGAGATTTAACAGCAAAAATTTTAGATCGATCCATAGGCCAACTCTAAGAATCATCTATCGCTCTCAGTGTTATAAGTGAAAGAAGATTGGAGAGATTAGCCCATTCTATCACCTCCAAGTCATTAAGATGACGACGAAGACCCAGATTCCAAGCCTCTTGTATATTATTCCAATCTTGATCCATCGAAATATTGGGCGAGAAGTTAGGCGAAATAATCTTGGATAAGTCTCTGCAATAATTCCACAAGATAGCCATGAATCATGCCAGAAAGATGTGTCTCGACCATCCCCAATAACTCTTTGAGCCTTTTCTGCAATTAAATCAATAGTATTGCAAATAAAGCGCAAAGGAGATTTGTAAGGACCCCTCACAATGTGTTTTGGCCCCAAACAATTACCATAAGATGAATAATATTTACCCATAATGATGTTGTACCAAAAAGATCCTTTCTCATGTAAGAATCTCCAAATCCATTTGGCCAGAAGAGACAAGTTTTTTTCCTTAAAGTGGCCAATATTCAATTCTCCCAAGAGAGTAGGAAGCTCGGTTTTCTCCCAATTAATATTATGCATACCACGATCTCCTTGAGCTCCTCCCAAAAAAAGTCCTAAATGAGTTTATCCAAAAATTTGGTAACTTTAGTTGGAATTTTAAACAATGAAAGGTAGTAAATAGGCATACTTCATAGAGTTGCTTGAATAAGAGTATGTCTACCGCCTTTTGAGGTAAAGGCATACTTCCAACTATGAAGTTTATGCTGAATTTTTTCAATCACAAGCTGCCAGAAAAAGATAGTTTTCGGATTTCCACCCAAAGGGACACCAAGATATGTTGTAGGCCAATATCCTTGTTTACATCCAAAGGTTGTCTACAGCCAATTGATCTCATGATCATCAATGTCGATTCCCAAAATCTCACGGTTACTAAAATTTATATTCAAACCAGATGTCCATTCAAAAATTGTGATGAGATCAAACAAATTCTCCAAAGCTTTCAATTCAAATATGGAAAACAATAATGTGTCATCAGCAAATTGCAAATGATTTAGCTAAACTGATTTAGCTAAACTGAAGAGTTACCAACTGGATGAGCCATAATTTTACCCAACTACACACCATGCAATAATAATCGACTAAGGCAATCCAAGAACAAAATAAAAAGAAATGGGGAAAGCGGATCTCCCTATCAAATACCCTGAGTGGGTAGAATTTTACCTCGTGGCCGCCCATTAATTATAATTGGAGAGGAGGCGTTAGGTTTAATGCCTCCTTGTGGGCTTTAGCCTCTAGACTTTTTTGTAATTATGATCTTGGTCTTGTTTTTTTGGATTGGAGTGTAGTTACGTCGGACTCCCTTATTTTTTGGGACTTGTTTTTTATGTCCATGTATTCTTTCATTTTTCTCAATGAAATCGCAATTTCTCACAAAGAAACTAGAAACCATCTCTGGGAGGATAGATCTTAGCCTTTTTGCTAGTACTTCTGCAACAATCCATATTTTATTGTCCCATCTTCAAAATTGGTAGGAAAAATGGTCAGAAATAGCCTGGCTCCTTTTGTCACCCTAGTAGAATCTCCCAACTAATCCACCCCCGCCCATTACTAAAAAGCTAAAATCTTTGTAGCAAAAACTGTATTGGATTATGCCATAGTCTAGACCAAGTAAAGTTTGCTTTAGATAACAATATATCAACCAAAGAGTGGCCATCTATTAATACTCCTTAAAATCCACGTAGATTTTTGGTCACAAGTCCTTCTCACACTTATAAAACCCCATCCAAACACCAATAAATAACTGTATAACCATCACAAACTCTTACTGACTTTACTGTAAACAACAGGGAAGACTTGAACGTGTGGGAGCTTCAAAGCAATGGCATTTTTATGGTCAGATCGCCAATCCCCAAACTCATTATGAAAATGCTTTTCCCAGAGCCACTTATATTAAAATAATCTGAAAGTCCAAGCTACAAAAGAAGGTTCAGGTTTTCTTATGGTTTTTTTGCTTATGTGAGGCTTAAACGTATTGCTGAATCCAAAGAATAATGTCACCTTCATCCATCTTCCCAAATTGGTGCCCATCATTTCTTCAATTGCTCTTTTATTGCTGCTTGCTTGCTGGGTTGATTTCTCCAGAATTTTTTAAATCAGCCAGCTTCCTAACAAAGCCAGTGAGGCTCTAAATTTTTTTGAGAAGAGAACAATTTCATTGAATGAATGAAATAGGAGTTCACACCCCAAACACCAAAAGGTGAATTACATAAAAGATTTCCAATTAGCAATTAAAGATGAAAGGCTATAATCAGAGAACGGGTGTTTACATTTACACCAATAAAGAGAATTAAAAACAATCAAATCTATAAAAGTAGTAAAGTTGGAGGCCATGTCTTTGAAGATCCGACTATTTCTTTCACACCAAAGAGACCAAAAGAACACCTTGTTAAGAGCCAACCACAAAATCTTCTTTGAACCATGGAACAGATGACCCATAAAAATCAAAGATACAAGATCAAACACATTGTTAGGTAGGACCAAATTCCACCCAAAAGCTTCCAAGATATAAGACCAGTAACATTGAGCAAAAGAGCAACACCCAAATAAGTGGTCTGGGTTCTCGTTATCATTAGAACACATAACACACCAAGATGGAGATAGAGAGCAGTGAGACATCCTTCTTTGTAAACGATCAGCAGTATGGATACCTCCATGACTAAGTTCCCACAAATTTTTTTTTTTTTTTTTTTGGATAAACATCTTTCCAGAGCACATAATAAAGATTATCTGATGATGGTCTGTTAGAATGGATCAAATCAGCAATTAGAGAGCGAACCGTGAATGACTTAGAAGGGTCACTTGGCCACAACCAAGAGTCTCGATTATTCCTCAAAATAACTGAGGATAATTGATGAGATAGATTAGCCCATTCCGATATTTCTTCCTCATTAAGATTCCTCCTAAGACCAAGGTCCCAGGCTAAATTCTCAGTATTCCAGAATGTGGCAATAGCATCATGTTGTTTGGTTGACAATCTGTATAATCTGGGGAAGACAGTGACTAATTTCTCACCATTAAGCCATTGATCATGCCAAAAGTCTGTATTCTGCTCATTACCAACTCACTTCTGAATTCGAGTACTTATTAAAGCAATAGTTGAGCTAATGTACCTCCATGGAGACTTAGAACCACCCCTCAAAGAATGAGAAGACCAAAGGCTAGAATCACCTATAGAGTAATATTTAGCCACAATAAGTTGACGCCAAAGAGAATTCTCCTCGTGAAGATAACGCCAAATCCATTTTGCTAACAAGGCCTCGTTTCTCTGCTTTAGATTTCCAATCCTAAGTCCGCCCATAAGTTGGGGAAGTTGAGTGGTCTTCCACTTAATATTGTGAATATCACCATTCATTTGAGAACCTTCCCAAAAAAAAATCCCTAAAGATTTTATCCAGGGTGAGAACCACTTTGGAAGGAATATGAAATAATGAGTGATAATATATAGGCATGTTGGATAAAGTAGCCTGTGTAAGGGTATGTCGACCACCTTTGGAAATCAAGGCATATTTCCAGCTTCTTAATTTATGATGAATCTTCTCTATAACATGTTGCCAAAAAGATAAACTTTTTGGATTACCCCCTAAAGGAAGACCTAAATAGTTAGATGGCCATGAACCAATTTTGCAACCAAAAATACCCGCGACTGATTCCAAATCTTCCATAGGAGAATTGATGCCAAGAAGCTCACTTTTCCCAAAATTTATATTCAATCCGGAGGCCAACTCAAAAACTTTGATAATATCAAAAGATTAATCAAAGCATTTGGATCCATGGTGGAAAATAATAAAGTATCGTCTGCAAATTGAAGATGGTTGGGTTGAGGCAAAAAGATGAATCACCAATAGGGTGAGTCAAAATTTTACCTAAATGAGCTCCATGAGATAACAAATGAGAAAGGCAATCAGATACCATGATAAATAAAAAGGGGGATAGCGGATCACCTTGACAAAGACCCCTTTGATGGAATGATCTTACCTCTAGGCCTTCCATTGATAATAATCGAATAATTTGCACTTGAAATACAACCATAAATCCATTTTCGCCATTTTATGCCAAATCCTTTTATTTTCAAAACTGCATCTAAGAAACCCCAATCAACCTTATCAAAAGCTTTTTCAAGATCCAATTTGATAATCGCCCCCTGCTTACCCGAGCAACACCAATCATCAATTAACCCGTTGGCCATCAAGGAGGCATCTAGGATTTGTCGATTTTCAACAAAAGCCCGTTGATTTGCAGCTATCGTGGAAGGAAGAACTCTTTTCAGCCTATTAGACAGGACTCGAGCAATTATTTTATAAGCACAAGAGATAAGGCCTATTGGTCGATAGTCATAAACTGCTTTTGAGTCCAGCTTTTTGGGGATAAGACATATGTAAGTCTCATTCAAGGCTGCATTAGTAATTCCATGATGATAAAAATCAGCAAAAATATTCATGATATCATGCTTTATAGTAGGCCAAGCATATTTAAAAAATTCTGCAGTAAAACCATCCGGTCCAGGTGACTTATCTGAGCCCAACGAGTTCACTGCAATTAGCACTTCTTCAGAAAAACTCATTCTAAATCCGTAGCTTGAGACTCGTTAATTGGACTCCAGTCAAGATTGGTAGGCAGGAATCTCAAGTTACTGTCTTTGGAATACAAGTTCTGATAAAAATCAATAAATTCCTTCTCAATTGCTGGAGCAGTAAGCAAACTAATCCCATCCTTGGATAGCACCTCAGTAATAGAATTCTTTCTTTTTTGAGCAGCCAATATGGGATGAAAAAATTTAGTGTTTTCATCCCCTTCTTTTAGCCATTTTAGCTTACATCTTTGATGCCAATAAGTAGCTTCCATAGCTGATAAGTCTTGAATCTTTTCTCTTAACTGATGCCTTTTTGCACGTTGTTCTGACGTTAAAAAATCCACCTCTTCAATTCTGTCCAAAGTTTTAATTTCATCAACCAGAGAAGGAATTTGAGTCAACTCACTCTTTTGGGAGAGATTCCATGAACGAAGTTCCATTTTTAAACCTTTTAGTTTTTGCATCAACCCATGTCCAGGCCATCCTATGAGAGTACTGTTCCACCAAGATTCCAGGACTGATTTGAAATCTTTGCAGTTTAACCAAGAGTTTTCAAACCGGAAGGGACAAGGACCCCATGATATATCTCCAAAGTTCAGAGAAATTGGGTAATGATCCGAGGTAACTCTTTCAAGCCTCGTTAAATGAGTTGTTCCCATTTTCAAAAGGCAATCATTGGTGGTAAAGAATCTGTCCAATAGTGAAAGAGTCTGATTCTCTCCCAAATTGGACCAAGTAAACCGCCCATTTTGTAGAGGAATGTCTAACAACTGATGATCCTCAATCTATTGAACATTCTCACATTGTTGGTAATGGGCCGGTCGTTAGATTTTTCCCAAGTCCATCGGGTAATGTTAAAATCTCCCCCAACAATCCAGCGATTTCCTCCCAAACCTGCCAAGTCATGAAGCTCTTGCCAAAAATCCACCCTTTGAGATCGATCTGTTGGGCCATAGATAGCCGATAACCAAAAAGAAAACCCATCATACATACAAACATGAATAGAATGAGAGAAAATACCTCGCATAGTCTCCTTAATAGTGTAATCCGAATCGCTCCACATGATAATAATCCCACCCGAAGCTCCTATGGAGTCCAGGGATGCCCAACCAATGAAAGATGAACTCCAAATAGACTTAATTAACCGTCTGGTAGTTGTAGTCTTCTTAGTTTCTTGAAGGAGCACAAAAGAAGGATTGTGCTTCAGAATAGTTGCTTTGATTACTGTCCGCTTTTTCCATGACCCCAAACCTTGAACATTCCAGGATAGAAACTTCATTGATCAACCGGAGAGCCCGCCATTAATGCCAAAGTGGCTGTTTTATCATAGTTCACATTGGTAGTGAGATTCTTTAACTCTCTATAGACAGATTTCTTCCCTTTTGCCGTGTATTTCTTTTTAATGGTAGGTGGGGGTGGAATGGGCATAATACAGAGGTCGTGATCTTGCAATATTAGAGTTATTTTCCGCAGAGATTGAGGTAAATGGTTAAAGTGAGATGGGTTGTTTGGGCATATGGGTGAAAAAGTGGATGATGGTAAGGGGGGAGGTGTGGCTATAATTGGGATGGGATTCTGATCAAGGTGGAAGGAGGGTGGTGACTATGTGGCAAGTGGTTGGATTGGTGCGGTTGATGTCTCTCCAATGTCAAATTCTTTGTTAAGTGGTTCTTCGAAAAAGGTAAGGTCCAGGGAATGGTGTGGGCCATTGGGGGAGTGTACAGGGGATGGGCTTGAGAGATAATCTTCGGTATCAGATATCATCACATTTTTCATATTTGACGTGGATTTTGCTTGGCAGACTCGTAAATTGGTGGGCCCTGGTAGGAAGATTTCCTTTTCTTTTTGCGGCTGAGGGATTAGGGCTGAAGAATCGGTTTGCGGCGGGGGTGGTTGAGATATTTCTTTCCATAACTGATTTATTTTTGGAGAGAGGAGCGGTTACCTCATCCTTGGCCAATAATTGCGGAGAAGTTAATGCCAATATCCCTACTTGGTTCAGTGTGGCGCGATTTCCGACAATCAAGGATTCAAATTTAGGAGATTCCTTTTTTGGCAGTTGTTCTGGCGTGTGGTGGTCGACGGTGGTTGTTTCGATCCTAAAAGATGATGGCTCACCTTTGAGATTCACAGTAACTTCGTCTCCCCCGAAATCGATGTAGGAATCACAATCGAAGAAGGAATAAAACCTTGCGAGGGCCGTTTAACCTTTATTCGAGCATCAGTGAGGACTATTT
This sequence comes from Luffa acutangula, assembly GCA_036850905.1. Lineage (NCBI taxonomy): Eukaryota > Viridiplantae > Streptophyta > Magnoliopsida > Cucurbitales > Cucurbitaceae > Luffa > Luffa acutangula. Next base: position 28,879,236 of record CM072087.1, on the reverse strand, counting down.
TCCGGGAAGTGAGGCTTGCTGTGGTTTCATACCCTCCACAAATATTCCCAATATGCTGGAAAATGTTGTCCTTCCAAAGGTGAAGAGGCAAATTGAGAATTTTAATCCATCCTCCTAAGAAGCATTTCAATTTTTCTTTTAGGAAATTGTGAGTATTCATTGGATAGAACTTCAATTTGCAGTCCCCAATAAGAGTCCAATCATCATTTAGGCAAAGATTTTCCTTTATGCTTTGATCATAACAATGTAGCAACGCTTTGTTATCCTGGAAAGGATTGACAGAGCATCGATCTATAACCTTTGAGAGCATGGCTGATTTGATACTAGGCCAATCTTGATCTTGCGTGAACCTTTGAACAATGAGAATATCTTTCCAATCTTCAAGACATGGAGCGGATCCTTCAGGTATGGGTTGGGAAGATTTGGGAGCCTGTGTGTTCTGTTGCAGCATATCTTTGTAGGTAGGCTGCTGTTTTTCCTCCATTTCCCGAAAAGCTTCTCCTGGATAATCTGAGATTAGGGAATTTTCATCAAAAGCAATGGAGAATATCTTTCGATCTATAGAGACAGATCGTGTGGAGTAGTTCCAAGAGGCTGGGGTTGAGTGGTTCATGGTGGCCGGAGTTAGGAGCTAGACATAGGGGAGAGGGGAGAGAGGAGGGAGGAGAGAGCATTTTTTGAAATTTTAGTTGAGGCTCTAAATCAGCTGTTAGACGAGTCTTATTTTAAAGACCATACAAAATCCCTTTGGTCCAATGAGGTAACGACACTTCTTTGGAGACTGCAGTTCAAGAGGAACAAATGAATATTTTAAGGACAAGATACAACAGGGAAGCCTCTTGGGATCTTGTTAAGATATTTTCTTCTTCTTGGTCTTCTACTTCTAAAGCTTCTGGTTATTATGGTGTGACTCAAATCTTTGCCAATTGGGAGTCCTTTTTGTAACTTTTTGGCATGTGGGGATATCTCGTCTTCCCATCTTTTATAATCTCGATTTTTATACTGAATTCCAATTTCTCATCCAAAAAATAAGAAAAAGAAATTGTTGTAAAAGGTAGCACATAAACTGCCACATCCATAACGAAGATTCAGACAATGAGAAGGCTCTGTTTGAAATTCCCTATATTGAAATCACGCTTTCATTCCACAAATAACCACTCCTTTTGAGCTTTAAGGCAATATAAGACTCCAAGAAGGCCCAACCAAGATGCTTTGAACTCCAAATAGCCATAATTTGATTTCCTTCCATGCTTTGTAGCAAAGACTCTTTGAATAAGTACCAAGTTCAAATTTATTTCTTTTAGCATGTCCTTTACTAGTTTGCTTTTCCTGAGATAACCAGTATACAACTGTTCCTCTCTTTGAAGTCCCTAATCCACCTTCATTCCAACTAAATATCTTCATGTAAGTCTAAGTCCAAGATGCTCTGTGGGAATAGAATTTTCAATTACATTGTCCCTTTTGCCCTTCTTTTTTGGTGGTGGTGGTGGTGGGAGCTTCTAGAATAGCATCCCTTCCTTCAAAAGGGATTTACTCCCGTAAGACTCAAATCCTCTGCTCCCTGGAAAGTTTAACTTTAATTCCCCTATTTGATCATCGAGAACTTAATCTACCTAGGCTGAAGCCCATGTCATCGGGAAATTCATCCTCAAACCATTGAGAAACTCAATAAATTTTACAAAATGGTTCAGAGACTCTCTTGTATCAGTTCTTATTCTTATGTCCATGTGCCAAAAAAGACTTTTATAAAATATCAAACACAATGTTTTTCTTATAAGAAACTGAGCAATGGAAAAATTAAAGAATACAAGGGCATCCAAAAAGCCAAGTCCACAAAAGGAACCCGACTAAAGAAGAGGTTCCAATCAAGTAAGAAAAGCCAAGAGAATAATTATAGAAGACCTTAGAAACCGACGCCAAAAGGAAAACATAGAACCTAATAGTGGACCAGACATCACTATGTATCAAACACAATGTTTTTTTTTTTGGATGAAAATATTAGTTTTCATTGAGAAAAAATTAAAGAATATACGAGCATACAAAAAAAATAGCCCACAAAAGAGATCCTCCCTCTAAAGAAAGGGGCGCCAATCAAGCATAATAGTACCTAGAGAATAATTACAAAAAGAGTTGGAAATTGAGGCCTAGAGAGACATAAAACCTGGGTCCCTCTCAAGACCCTGAAACACTCTATTATTACTCTCATCCCATAATAACCACAATAAAGCACACACCCCAGCAAGCCATAAAAACCTCCTTTTATCACGAAAGGAAGGATGGAGGAACTCTTGGATCATCTCTGTAGTTTCCGAACCTCCTAGCCTAAATCCAGAAAGTGTCGAAAAATGAGCCCCACACCGATCTGGAAAACTCACAAGTCCACAAAATATGGCTTAGGTCTTCCTCCGCCCTCCGACATAAAATGCAACAAAAAGGTCCTCCCATGAAGCCATGTGAGGTCTGGGCTAATATTAGATTTTATGTTTCTTTATGGGCCTCGGTTGACAAGCCTTTCTGTAATTACCCGCTTGGTCTTATTTTGATTGATTGGAATCCCTCCTTTAGTTGGGTTCCTTCGATGGGGCTTGGTTTTTTTGGATGCCCTTGTATTCTTTCTTTTTTTTCTCAATGAAAGGTTGGTTATTTATCAAAAAAATCTTCCTCACAAGTTTGTCAATTGTATTGACTCTACCATGGATAACTAGCCAAGTGAAGAACCTAACTTTCTTTGGGACTTTAACCCTCCATAGTATAGAAAAGACATACTTGCTCTGGGACGAAGGGACGATCAACCAATGAAAAAAGGACCCACAAGAAAAGCCTCTAGTAAGATTTAGACTCTAACATCAAACATCCCTTCTTCCCTCCCTAACTTGCCAATCGCCTATCAAAATAAGAGATTGGAGACATCCCTCATTTCCTATTGATCAAAGAGCGATGAAAACACAACAAAAAGGATATAGAGCTCCCAAAAGGATTAAGCATATCGGAGATCAAACGGTTTTTCATGGAGGATAAGTGATAGAGATTAAGAAATTTAGAGCAAAAGGGACAATCCCCTTATCCCCTACCCACTTATCCTCCTAAAAGTAAGTACCTTTACCATCCCCCACCTGAAAGTGAACCAAATCAAAAAAAAGAAGAGGGTGTAGGCATACTATGCATAAACACTTAAAGGAAACACGAAAAACAAAAATCAATCAGAACCCAATGATAGCATTGTTTCCTTAAAACAATTTTGTTCCCTCTATGGTGCTCAAGGTATCACGAACAATTCTCTCCCAAGATAGGACGGATTACCCACCTATGAATGTAGCACTTCAATCACAGGACTCCCAAACACTGGTATTTAAGTAATTGAACCTAGAAATAGGAGAGAAATAGGAGAAGAGTTTTTTGAGGGAAGAGTTTTTTGTTTCTGTATTCAAAACTCAAAATGAATCACATATTTATAGACTATTTGTGGCTATTCAAATAGTCACATTTTTTCGTGTAAGGGTTGCGTTTTTTGATAAATGGACACATCCATTCACATATGGTTGTGTCCTTTACAAAAGACATGCCCTTTCACAAAAAGTTGTGATTCTTCGTTTTATTAAAATAATTTTATTCATAAATCCAACAGAGAGCTCATAAGCAATTTATATCTACAAATTCTTGGACATACCCTTGACCCCTCCGGACAGCCACTCATGAGGGTGAGTACCATATTTGCTAACGATAAGACGGTGCCATAAGGATGTAGACTCGAGGAGAAAATGTCACAACCATTTAGCTAACAAGGCTCTATTACGGACCCTTAGGTTACCCAGCTCAAGCACACCAAGACCCACAGGTTTTCCAACCACCTCCCGACTTACAAGATGCGCCCCTCTCCCCTTTTCAACACCCTCCCATAAAAAGTTCCTCATGAGTCTCTCAAGAACCCTACACACCTCGCACGGAGCCCTAAACAGTGAGAAAAAGTAAAGTGGAATCCCACTCAAGACGAAACGAATAAGGTACAGCCTACCTCCTTTCGAGAAAAAAAACTCTTCTTCCAAGAGGCATCCTCAATAAAATTTAGTGCACCCTCAATAATTTTAGCAGAGAAGTTTTGGAACTGCAGAACTCGAATGCACAAGCAAACCGAGAAAGAGAGAAGAACAAATAATGGGGCTGAGAATAAACACGAAAGGGGACTTATTTACCAATTAATCCACCTACCAATGCTAAAGTTAGGCTCTAACAACTATAAGAAAAACATACATTTTACCACCGCGAGCAATTCCTGAAAACAAATTCAGTTCTTTCCAATCGAGTTTATTTCATATCCACTTTCAAAAATCCAACCACAGGAGTAAATTAAACAGGAAACAAAGACGTATTACCAATCAAGAAGAAGAAATTTAGAAAAATGAATAGGGGATGAATTGAAAACCTGCTGCTGATATTGACCGAGTTTGCGTCGCTGCGTCTTGAGAGAGAGAATTGCTTTATCAACATCAGTGACTTTGGGCTTCTTGACGAACAAATTCCCCATCTACTTCTCCCAATTGCAACACCGATCACTTTTTTTTTTTTTTTTTTTGTTCAACTTGGGAATATGATTGATTGTCTTAGCAGAGGGATTGAACAGCACAGATCCGTCAATCCCTCATTCTTCGTATTTGATCCCTTTGACGGATGAAGAATCACCGGAGAGACCAACTGAAGATTGAGAGAAGAAAGGGAAATTTTGGTTTTAGGAAGAACAACCAACAAGAACTGGCTAACTCGGACTCGGCTGTAGACAATTGACAATTTTGACCCTTGAAGTTTTTGGTTGGTAAAAAAGACCCCTTGAGTTTTTAATTGGTTTCTTAGGCCATTTTATTTTTAAATTGAATGTGAAATTACGAAATTGTCCCTGAAGAAATTAAAAACTTTTTCTCTTCTTGTTTTATAGGATTTTAACACATTTTAGAATCATTTGACCAAATTTGTTGAAGTTTAGTTTGTTTTTATTGCACACAGTAGGGTGAGCAGCAGTCGGTCGGAGCCGGTTTTTGGCCAAAACCGACGTCGAAAACCGACCATTCGGTTTTGATCGGTCGGTGGTCGTCGATTTTTTGTGGGTTCAAGACGTCGACCGACCGACAGTGGTCGGTCGGATTTGGTCGGTTTTGTGACTCCGGCGAATGAGAGAACGAAAAAAAGTAAACTAAAATGGAGAATAGAGAAGATTCCGGCGAACTGAGAAGCAAATCCGACAAGAAAAGAAGGATAGAAGAGAAAGAGAGAAAGGAGAAGAAGAACGGAGAAAAAAAAATCGTGACGTTGGTTGTGGGTTCCGACGAAGCAAATTCGGCAAGGAGGTTTCGTTTCGACAAAGTAAATCCGGCAAGGACACTTGAGCCTTGATGAGAGAAAGAGTGAGAAGAGAGGAGAACGAAGAACAAAGAAAAAAGAAGAAAAAAGATGAAAACAATCGAATACAAAGAAAAAAGACGAAAAAAGAAGAAAGAAGATGAAAAGAATCGGATGAGAGAAAGAGTGAGGAGAGAGAAGGAGAATAGAGAAAGAAAGAAGAAAAGAAAGATTAAAAAATAAAAAAAATAAAAAAAGTTTTTTTTTTTAATTTTAAAATAGGTAATGATTACCTACGGTAGGTAATCATTACCAACCTCATGCAAAGTCATTTCACTTCACCTCCCATCTCTCCATCATGTGTCAGACCATTAATAATGCATTTCATTATTTTTTTTTTTTAATTTAAGAGTAATGTTCGGTCGGGGTGGTCGGTTTTCGCCATTTTTGGCGAGCCGACCGACCGACTGGTCAGTTTTGCATAGTGCAAAACCGACCCCGACCGACCCCATCATAAAACCGACCGACCAACGTCGGTTCGATCGGTTTCGGTCGGTCGGCTCGGTTTTTCGGCTTGTTGTGCTCACCCCTAGCACACAGTACATTTTCGACGCTTTCTGAATTTATTTTGCTAAAAAACGGTACTTATTTCATGAAATAAACTAAAAAACGAGACTTTTTTCATGATTTCGAAACTGGGTTTTTTTGTTTCCAGATGAAGCATCCCGACCGAGACGCTTGAATGGACACCGGGACGATCGACCGAGATTCTCAATTGTCTCGATTAATTATATGATATGTTTTTTAAAACAAATATATATTTATATTTGATTTATTTAGAATATCAAAATTTGTCTTTGCTTTATTAGTTAAGGAACACGGAAGGAGTTAAGTGTGTGCGTGAGGTCTGTGTTTCAAATCTTAGCTATGTTGTTTTTTTCTTTTAAAATACATGTTAAAGAAAAATTATTTCAAAAAGTAGCGTTGCCCAAGAATCAAACTTGGGACCACGATATAATGGAAAAGTGTAGCTTTGACGGCGTGCCAACGAAGCCAAAATCTAATTAGTTATAACTTTGAGATTATATATACAAATATAAAAACAATTACACTTTAGCAACCGAGATTTCCTCCCGAGACGAAACAATATAATTTCACCTGCCTCGCTCGAGATTCCCGGTCGGGAATTCCGGTCGAGATTGGACCGGGAAAAATTACATTTTGGTTAGATTTGGTCGAGATTATCGGTTAGATGGTCCGGTCGGGATAGGACCGGGAAAAATATTAATTTCAGAATATTGGGTCTCTTGTGTGTTGTATGAGTTTTTTTTTTTCAAAATGGGTTTAATGGATTTTTAGAGTAATGGATGGTAATTATGATATGGAAAGTTGGTGAAAGTGGGTGAAAAGTTGGTGAAATAATTAATTTTAGTGGTTTTTAATGAATTGAGGGTATAAAAGTAATCTACCATTTATGTTTACATCATCTTCATCATCAAGGGGGTCACAAAAACTTTTTTCTTAGAAGGGGTCAAAATTTCAAACCAAAAATTTCAAGGAGTCATTTTTGTCATTAGCCCACTCGACTGGCGTGTTAGGGAGGGGTGAGTTTTCTTTTTCTCTTTATTTTTCTTTTTACTTTACATTTGAGAACGATGTTTCAGGAAAAAAAAAAAAAACAAAAAAACAAAACAAAACAAACATGTACATTACATTATTGATTTAGATGTTCAAATCTCCCACAAAAATACTTCCTGCATACCCTCCCTATGCCATCATTAAGAAATCGACAATTAAAAGAGAAAATAACATATTATTTTTCGTGGGAGATTTGAACATAGCTCAATTGGCATAAAGTTGTACCGATGATCACGAGATATGTGGTTCGAATCCCCCTACCCCACATATTGTCAAAAGAAAAAAAATAATAATGTAGGCTTTTGGAATTGTTATGTGGGCTACAATAATAGTTGTCAATTATGGCTTAACAAAAACCGTTGTTAAATTAAAGTTAACTACATAAATAAAATCAACATGAACATAGTTAGGACAAAAACATGTACCCATGACTTCTTTCAAAAAAAAAAAAAATCATGTACCAATGACTAAAATAATAATAATAATAATAATATATGAAGGGGTATACATCACTCGTGCGGAAGCAATTTGGATATTAGGCACTTAAATTACATTAATTTCTCAATCAAAAGCATGCTACTTTATTACCGAAAAACAGGGATTCGGCAACTTACCACTTATAGCTCAAATTCCAACGATTTCTTGGGTTGTTTTTCAACACGAATGGTCCGTGGACCATCGTTAGAGACTTCCCCATTATTCTCCGACCTTAGAATGAACTGTGGAATCCAAACTTGTGATGAATTTGAAGGAGAAATGAAAATATGTTAATGGTTTTTGAGAGTTAGATTTCTAGAGAAAATCGTGAGAAATTTCAACTGCATATCTTTTTTATGATTCAGCCAACCCTTCCCACCTTTCAATCCTCTCTCTTCTTTTAAAGAGGAGAACATGCAAATTCAATCTTCCACAAGAAGACACCATGAGAGGAATTTAGATTACTCATTGGGTAGGTGTCATCATATGAATTTGCCTCTTGGTGTTTATAAAAGAAAATTTGAATTTGAAAATCAATGTCTCATTTTTCTTTAAAATAAAATTAATTCATATAATTAATTAAACATTTTAATTAATTATAATTTTTTAATTTAATATCGAATATTAAATTAAATAGTTTCACCAATCTAGCTTCTTTCAAAACCAATGAATTTCTATCCATATAGAAAATTAAAGCCAAAATACGTATCATATATATATTTGCAACATTTAAATCATATTTAAATATTTTCAACTCTCTTTAATCAATATTTAAATCATATTTAAATATTTTTAACTTTCTTTAATATAGTTTAATTTACAATTAAACTATTACACATTAAGTATATTGTATATAACTAACATTTACTCCCTAAACCGAATTTGAACATTTCAAATTCACTCATCAGTCATCACACTGTTCTAAGGTTTAGTCCGTATGAGCTAGCAAGGGGACCTAATGGACCTACAGATCATGGGCTCCAACGATCCAAGATTAACCGACTAAACTCTTTAACCTAGTTAACCAACATTCATTAACTACCAGGGCACTCCACTATAGCCCAATTGTTGCACTCCCCTCACCGTAGATATATTTTTGTCCACCCGATATAACCATGATTAGTAAGTCGACCCTTCACAGGTTGTTTGTAACTTCAGTTGTGTCAAATTGTTTGTTTTACCCCTAAAGTTACCTTTTGCTCCTTAAGTCACACTGATCCTCTAATGAACAATTTGTTTGTGGTCCAACCAATAAATCGAGTCCCTCTCGGACCAGGAGAGGATGGGTGCCATTGTTCAAGACCCGGAATCAGCCCTTAAGGGAACAACCTTTCTACTATCCCTAAAAACAGGTATGAGTGAATTTCATCTTATAGGACTATGTCCTCAATTATCTACACGATCTTATCCCCAAAATGGTAGGCTTATTGAGTTTACAATGTTGAGCCACTCTCACCCCATGCAAATCAAAGGATAATCCCGAATAAACACGAGTTCATAGTTAGTTCAGGATTAAGATCGAGTTACCTAGGTGATAAGTGCAAAAAATATACCTATTTTGCCCCTTATTCTTAGCTTATTTCTTGTGAAACTTATATGTTTTAGATCAAAATTACTATTCTCGAGCTTAAAAAGTGTTAAAGTTGATGAGTTAGGTCTTTAAGAGTCATGTGTGTCAAATTGTATGCATTTGTGCTAAATTGGACTTATTTTGTTAAAAATTTGACTCAAATTTGTGTGCTGCAGAAAAACAGAGGAAAACAGGGCAAACAGACAAGTCCGAGTTCGTCGCGGGTCAGTTTGAACGAGCTTTCCATGCACCTAACCGGCGAAACTGACTGGGCTACCTGCAAACACCATTTTCATGACTTCTCAACCACTCCCCACGCTGTAAAAGGTCATGATTCGAAGGCAAATTCAAACAGAACTCACTAGGAAGAAAATGGTAGTGACAGAACCCTAGTAGACGCCTATGAGTAGGGATGCCCGAGGTCCTTGCTAGAAGACGAAATTATAACCTTAGTTAGACATCAAACCTTTGTGTTTGTAGAGATTTCACCATATTTCCACCTTGTAAAGGGAGAGTAGAGTGTTGTGAGAACTCTAGAGGGATTGGATAAATTGAAAATTTAAAAAAAAAAAACCTAGTTTTAGCTACTACACTATATTTTCCAGCACCTATTTCTTTTTATTATTTCTTGTACTTTTCATTCATTTATTCAAAGGAAAGTTATTTGTTTGCATTATTATCCATCATGCATAGCTAAATTACATTGAGGGGTTCTGTCTAGTGAATTCCCTTATGGATTGAATAGCTTGAAAGTTGTTTATTTATCTAAGTTCTATTTTAGGTCGACGGTAGCGGTCGGCCGCGACCGGTATTCAGAGGTCGACGATGGCGGCTGTTCGACAGAGGTCGGTGACGACCGATAGTCAGAGGTCAGCGGTGGCAATCGGTCGACAGAGTTCAGTGGCGGCCGGTAGTTAGAGATCGGCGAAGGTGACAAAAAAAAGGAAAAAAAGGAAAGAAATAACATAAATATTAAAAAATGAAAGAGAAAGAAATAACGGAAAAAATAAAAAAATAAAAAGGAAAGAGAACGAAATAACAGAAAAGATTTTAAAAAAATAAAGACGAGGTGGTTAAAAAAAAATAGAGGAAGAGAAGAGATTGGTGTAGGAATGGGAAGGAAAGATGGATACATGCATGAAAGATAGAAAAGAAACATAAACCGAATTTGAGAAACAATTTTTTGTAGTTTCTCAAATTTGGCCTATTTTTTAGAAACATTTCTAGAAATTTAGAAACAAGAAACAGGGATGAGTTATCAAACAAGTCTGTTTCTTAAAAACAGAGAAACGAGAACAAGAAACAGAAAACAGGAACGTTATCAAACGAGCCCTTAGATTTAGGTTGTGTTTGGATGTGAGACCTGACTCGCTTAGTTTGAGGATATTGAAGTGTTGTGAGGTTATAGTTGGGTGGTTTTCATATAAAAGTGTGTTTCCCTTGTTTAACAGGTTTAAAAAAATTGGATTAGAATTAGGATAGAGGTGTCGTTACACTATCGAAATTTTTGGAACTTCTAGTTGTAATTAGGATAGAGGTGTTAGTAATGTCGCTAGGCTAGGTATAGAAACGTTGGGTAATTGTCAAAAATAGGACAAAAAATCTAGCACTAAAGAGAAATGGGATTGATTTTCAATGGGAAGAGAAATGAGATTTTTAGGACTGTGAAATTACGAAACTACCCTTAGTAAAAATCCCTAATTTTTAACCCTATCCCACAAATTTCTCCCAACCACGCACGATTTTCTCCCAACCACTTCTGAGGCAACGACGAACTAGGCACAGCAACAGTGACCATACACGATTTTCTCCAACGAGTTCTGAGGCGACGGCGAGGCGACCAAGGCACGACGATCAACTGACCAAGCGACGACAAGGACAACTGACGGCGACCATTCCAAGCAGCATATTGACGACACGTTCACGACTAAAGCCGACCATCATCTCTGTAAGAGTTTGTATGTCCTTAGAACTGCAAAAGTAAATTTTAGGGAGTAGAGATTTCAATGAAACACTACACGAGAATTGCAAAAGTATCTTTAGGGAGTCAATTTATGCATGTCTGAGCTTTTGGGGAAGTGGTTGGAGAAATTTTTTGATGATTCTTGTTTTGGGTGACGGTCCCACTTGGTCGGTGTCAGGCCATGAGTTACTGTCCACATGTGGTTGTTTGTTTGTTTTTTCTGTTTAGGGCGATGGTCCAAATTGGTTTTGGAGATTCTGATGGTTCTCGCCTACTTAATGGGCATGTTTGTCCTTCATTCTACATTTCACAATATGTCATGTATTTAGCATAATGTACAGTCGTTCATGTTGGTTATATTGATGAGAAATTAAGGTCTTCTTTGATAATTATTTGGGTCCCGATTGATAACCATTTTATTTTTTATTTTTGGTTTTTCAAAATTAAATCCATTAACACTACTTTCTACCCATAAGTTTCTTTTCAACCCAAAGTTTTGAAAACTAAAAAGTAGTTTTCATTTTTTTTTAGAATTTGGCTAAGAGTCCAATGAAAACCATAATTATTTGGGTCCCGATTGATAGTTGTTGGGTTTCCAGAGTGGGTAAAAATATAGTAAAAATAGACTCTAGAACACTGTGCAAGCATACACAATCCGCTGCAAGTAATAAGTTTTTATCGAATTCACGAGGCTGAATAACTCTCACTTTATCTATTTTGTATAACTTTTTAATGGTTTCAAAAGTGGTTAAAATGATTGATTTTTATAAAAATGCTGAAGCAAAAGAAATGACAGAACAAAAGGTAAACAAATAAAGCAGACATATTAGAATGTGTTTTTAGCAGGATCCTCCTGGAACTCTGGATTTTTTTGAATGTGTTTTTAGCAGGATCCTCCTGAAACTCTTGCAATCTTATTAGCAGGATCCTCCTGGAACTCTGGATTTTTTGGAATGTGTTTCAACTCCAATGACGTGCTACCGATCAAGCAGGCAACTGGCTATCCCTAACTCAGTCACTGGCGTTCACCAATACATAATGATCTAGTGTGCTTAAATGCCACTCACTTCTCAAATCATCCCTGAAACTAAGAAGTGGTATTTATACCGGCTGGCCAGACGGGCACAAAATATAAATATGCACAACAATTAATCAAGATGCTCAAATCAACATATACTGCATAGAGAATAAAGCACGACAATTACACAACTCCTAACCAACACCTAAGCAAATTAGTTCATAAAGCTCATGATAACACACGCTACAATCTGAGTATGTGCATCCATAATTACAAGAAATTACAAGAAAAGATTAATTCCCTTGATCAAATCCGTAATTGATGGTCTTCTTGAAGTCTTCAATCTTTCCTCATCTATTCGGCTCCCAAAAGTGGAAATGAACTTCCCAAGAGTGGAATGTTCCTCCCAAGAAAGGAATGGATTTGACTTGAGACGGCTTCTCCTTTTATAGAGTGATAGCAAGCCCTAATTAGGTCAAATTGGACATGTGGCAGGCTTTCCAAGCTTCTTAGATCGGAAAATAACTCAACAAACTTCGGTTCATTAAAATTGATTACGAGCTGTGACGTGGCAGTTTGGCTCCCTACTTTGCTGGATCACAGATTTTGCTCCCTCAAGTCGCTCAACAATATATTCTGCACAAAATAACTTCCAAAGCATCCATTCTTCCAAATGGGTTAAAACATATAACAATCATCTAAAAACGATCCTATTTAGCACAAATGACACATAAAACACTATAGAATTAAGGCCTAAATAACTCCCTGTTGGAGAGTTATCATACCCCCAAACTTGAACTATTGCGCGTCTCGAGCAATACTAACCAACATTTCCTTGAGAATTCAAAACATTAGACAAAGCATAACTTAACCAAAACAAATAATCCAATACTACCTTCAACCTTTACCTGAGCATTCTGCAACCAAGCACTGCTGCAACAAAATAATTCTTCCGGCATGGACAAATAATCATCACCTTTAACTCAATCCTAAGAACTTGCCACAACCTAGCTCTATTATTAGACATATTAAAACACATTTTTAAGGGGTTTACATTTTTGTTTTTCAGACTTAAAGCAACCCTACAATCATAAACTCTTAAGCATGGGATGACTCACTTTATGGTGCAGTATACCCTTGCCTCAAACTCATCACCAACTAGGCTAAATACTCATTGCTAAGCTAAAAAATCCTTAGTTATTTAACCCCTTCTTCTCAGAATGGCGACATTTTATGATGAAGCTCACCTAAGCCCTAGGAGACAAAAAACTGCTAGATTATCATTCATCCTTCAAAACTTTTGCTCTGTGAATTTTCTCAGCAAAATTGTCACAAATAATAATTTTTTCTTCAGCAATTAATTTTTTTTCTCATTTTCATATTTCCTAGGCCATCTTTTGAAGCAAAGACAAACTGTGGGTGTCACAAATGTCCCTGGTTACTCAATAACCTAAAAAAGATAATTATGAAGAAGATGAATGCTCAAGCAAAACAATTGGAGTAGCTAAAAGTCCCCCAAACTTGAATGATTCATTGTCCCCAATGAATCATTAACAACATAAATTATACCCCCAAACTTAAATTTTTCTATCTGAATTTTAAACTAAGCGTGGGACTAGAACTAAGTTTAAGGTGGATCAAATAAATCAACACTACCTCAGAATCTTCTTGCCACAGTGATGACCAGGCTAGAAGAAGTGCTCAAGCAAAAGGTTTCTGGAGATCAGAACACCTTGATCTTGTTGGGTTTAATATCCTATAAACTCGTAGTTTGTAAATCATTAAACATATTCTATTTTCAATAAAGTCGTTATTGAGGTTATTCAGTAAAAGATGTTATTGAATATGTAAATTGCGTATGATTAACCTAAATCCAATAAACCAAGATCCTTGGCTATAAAATGAATACTCGAACTATATGTAGAGACATATCGTAGGATCAAGTTCAAGTTTATAGTCAAAATTGTCTATAGTATAAGGATACGGTTGGGTGCCTTATCCTGGGGACACTATGGACGCGACCCACTTTGTATTAAGTACAAATGATGAGATCCTAAGTCGTTCATGTGGAGACATGCGAGTGGGGGCATCCTATGCAATGAGTTTGCATAAGACAGGACCACGAAATAAGTCACTTTCTCTTTATAACGCTGTTTACAGTAGAAACTGACTATTTCTCATAGATGACCTAGGTAACTCGTTCTTAATCCTGAGCTATCTATGAACTCCTGTTTATGCGAGATTATCCTTTGATCTGCATGGGTGAGAGTGGCCAGCATCGCCTACTCAACAAGCCTACCATTTTGGGGATAAGATCGAATACATAGCTGGGGACATAGTTTCGCAAGACGGAATTCACTCCTACCCATTTCAGGGATAGCAGAGAGGTTGTTCTCTTAAGTACTAACTCCGGGACTTGAACAAGGGGCCCCACCCTCTCGTTGGATCGAGAGGGACTTAGGTTTGATGGTTGGACCACAAACCGATTGTTCATTAGATGATTAGTGGAACTTAAGGAACAAGAAGTACTATAGGGGTGAAACGGTTATTTGACCTAGCTATAGCTACGAACAACCTGTGAAGGAAAAACTTACTAAACATGGTTAAATCAAGTGGACGGAAATATATCTATAGTGAGGGGAGTGCAACTATCGGGCTATAGTGGAGTGTCCCGGTAGTTAACGAATGTTGGCTAGTTTAGATAATGAGATTAGTCGGCTAGCCTCGAATCGTTGGAGCCCATGATCTATAGGTCCATTAGGTCCCCCTACTAGCTCATATCGGATTAAAGCCTAGAATATTTTGATAGGAATCTTTGAATCGTTCAAAAACGGGAAATAGGATTTTATCGTAAAACGTGTTCGACACAATGATTTAATTATGAATTAAATTAGGAATTGAGAGATAAGGTATTTAAAAGTGTTATAAATACCATATATATGTATTAGGAATCATATATAATTCATGGCATTATGTGATAAAGATTGATTGGATCAATCATATCAAAATTACTTGGAAATGACCCAATTAATTACCTAGAAATCAATTTCAATTTTGAATTGAAATTGAAATGAATTGTAAGCTGAAAATTCACAATTAGGATTCAATTCATAGTGGATTTAGTGGCATTTCCACTCTTGCATCATGATGCATAGTGGAAAACAACACAACCATGCACTAGATGCATGTGTTGTGAAGTAGACACCTAGAATCCACTTTGAGTTGCATCTTGACCATGTAGCTAAGTGTCATGAAGCTTGTTTTTGCATGGGAGAGATCTATAAAAGGGGCTTGAATTGGATTCAAGAGGAGTAAGCTTTCATTTAGTGTTATGCTGCAAATTTTCTCCCTCAAATTCTCTCTCATTTCATCTCCTTCCAAAAGCTTGTACCATCAAGCATTCCCTTCCTATTTCTTTCTTCTATAGACTCCCACAAGTCTTTCTAGGCTCAAGAGAATAGTAGGGAAGACACTAAAGGTTGTCAGAGAGAAGTTGGAGAAAGATAATATCACAAGGAGTTCCTTACAAGTGAGCATCAAAGAGGTTGGTACTCATTTACTCTCTTTTCTACCCTTTCTAGAACATGCATGTTTTAGGAGTAAAATTGAATGTCTTAAGTGCTTTCGATCTTCAATTGCTTCCGCATGTGTTATATGAACACCTTCAGATCTAATTAAGCTAACTAGTCCAAGCTTAAAAAATTCAGAAGAAAATTAGTTAAGTTAGGAATGCTCAGTGCTATAGAACATAAATGCTTGGAAATTTCATTAAAAACATAGAAAAAGATTTACAAGAAGCAAATAAACTGGTGGCCTAGGAACAACAAAATAAAAATAAGCAAAAACATAATATCAAAAGAAAATGAGGTCAGGAATACGCGAGCAAACAAAAAGATAAGAACAAAATAAATGCTCGCCCAAATCTACTTTTTCGTCAATCCTCCTGACCCTGATCTTCCTCCTCTTCTTCCTCTATTTCAACTGGCGAAGGCGGAATCCAGGGATTGAACAGATCATCGGGGAAAACAGGAAAGGCCTGATATGGTTTTGAAAAGCTAGATTGCAAGGCCCTCCTGAGTGTGGCATCCCTTCTCTTAGCATAGGTCCAGTAGGTTTGAGTTTGCCTTTCAGCATACTCTTGCCTACTGGCCGACGGTTGAAGTTGCTCTACGATTTGATGGATGCCGCATACCAATCCTCCTTGGCGAGCTTCTTGAGTCTTCTGAAGCCTCACTAGGTTGGGTGTATCAATGATCCCCTTGTCAAGCAGAATGAAATCATCTGGAGTCGTAGGCACCCCTGCCCTATTGCACAACATCGTGATTGTATTTGGGAAGAATAATTTACCAACCTTCTTTCGCCAGCAAGTATAAATTTCATTCGAGATAATTTTTCCAACATCAATACTCAGAGAACACAGAATAGCAAATGTCAGAAGCACTCGGTCTCGAGACACTGTCGAGTCGTGGGTTGTTGGAAGCAAATGCAGCTTGATGAAGCCCAACCATGTGTTTGCCTCACTCTTCAAGTAGGCTGCCTGAAAAGTGCGTTTCTCAGTCTTCGACAATCTCCATTGGGCCCCTTCAATACCAACCTCCTTCACAGCCGCATTCAGTTGATCGTTAGATGGTGCCACCACCATCTCATTAAACCCAGCGTGTGGAAAATCTTGGAGGTTGTACAGCGAATTGATGGCACCAGGACTCCAGTCGACAGCTACTCCACGAACGATAACTTGGAAACCCTCATTCTCGTTAATATTTGCGTATAATTCTCGCACCAGTTGTGAATTCACAGGATCTGGCTTGGAACAGAATAACTCCCAGCCATGGTTTGTGATGCTAGCCCTCAGAAGATGCGGAAGATCACCACTGAACCCTCTCTCGAACAGGAAATCTCTCTTCAACATGTCAATATATTTTGCCCTAGCAAAATGATTGAGAAAGCGCTCATAAGGCAACCCCATTTCTTCTGGGCGAGCCACTTCTGTTTCAACCTCGGTTCCTGCAACACCTTTGCCCTTATCCTCACCATTCTTCTTCTCGGTTCCATCTTCTGTAATCTTCTTTCCAATATCTTCTTGATTTTCAGATTTTTCTTTCTCCGAGTCAATCGAAGTAGGAGATGGAGTGTTGGTCTGAACCCTTTTTACTCACCCTGCTTTCTGCTTACGACATCGGCGTGGTGGATCCTTCACTATCTCTTCCAGAATCTCCTGCTCCATTGTTTTAGTCATACCTTGCCCTTGCAGACCTATTGCTGCATTTTCTTGACCTTCTTGCTCCGAATCGACAATCTTCTCATAATCTTTTTCATTTTCAAAATCTTTCGGTTCTTCCTCAGCAATATCCTCTATTACCTTCTCTAGTACTTTGGAAACCTCAGCCTCTTGAAGCCTTTTAAGTCGTTTGGCTTCCCTTTCTACGGGCGTTCTTTTTTTTTCGCTTTCTTCTTAGAAACTTCTGGCATAGTCGACACATTCTCCTCCACTTCTCTCTCTTTCTTTCCTCTTGTTTTCGCCATTTAGAATAGAAAATTTCTGTGCACTCGCAAGAACAAGAAGAAAGCACGGTAGGAAGAGGAAAAATGAAAAGAGAAGCGTACCAGTTCTTTGATTTAAATGGAGCTCCAGCATTTAAAATCCTCGCCGAATTAAATCCCTTTATTAATCAAAATGTTATCATTTATCCGTATGTAATCATGAGAGATTAATTTCCAAAAAACGGTAAAAATAAATTGCCAGATAAATGCATGATGTGTTGTCCAACAACTAGACCGTTAGATCTTCCCTACATGACACGTGGAAGCACCAGATGCCCACGAGTTTTACCTTGCCCACAGAAAATTTAAAACCCAACGAAAAAATATTTAATGAATAACCACATCCGTAATATTATGATGGTTGCTCTAACCAAAAGATTGCAAAAACAAACTGAGCAACAAAATCTCTTTCTAGAAGAATCTTTTTACACGGGAAAAATTCAAATCAATTTAAACCGCCAAAATTAAATCATATCTTTTTATCTTAAGCCGAATAAATCAAGAAATATATATTATTAACCTAATCTAAACAGAAATTCAAATAACGAAAATAAAGGCTAAAATTAAATCTAAACTAATCAGATAAAAATAAAAATAAAAACTGGCGAAAATAAAAATAAAAATACACCAAAAATAAAATCAACCGAATTTAAAAATATCAATGAATTAAAATAAATCAGATAAGATTTAAACCAACCAAATCTAATACAAAATAACTCGAATTAAAATAAAATCAAATCAGCGAAAAGTAAAATCGCAACAAACAATGGGAGCTGAAAATATTGCTATGTGAAATGCTCCCGCAAACCTCTCGCTCGCTTATTCATCAACCAATTTTAGGGAAGGATATTTTGTCGGAATTCCTCACCCCAATAATGTTTCACTCGCTGATCATTAACTTTGAACACTCTCCCATCTTTTTCATCTCGCAAAGTAATTGCTCCATGAGGAAAAACTTCAATCACAACAAATGACCCTGACCATTTAGATTTCAATTTTCCAGGAAACAATTTTAATCTAGAATTATAAAGCAAAACTCTCTGACCTTTGACAAACTCTTTAGGTTTTATTTTCTTATCATGCCATTTCTTAGTCTTTTCTTTATACATTTTCGCATTTTCATAAGAAAACTGGCGAAATTCCTCTAATTCATTAAGCTACAACATTCTTATTGTACCTGCACGACTTAGATCAAAATTCAATTTCTTCAAAGCCCAAAACGTTTTATGCTCAAGCTCTAACGGTAAATGGCAAGCTTTCACATACACTAACCCATAGGGAGACATACCTAGAGGAGTCTTATAGGCTGTCCTAGAACCCCAAAGAGCCTCATCTAACCGAAAAGACCAATCTTTCCTAGATGGATGAACTATTTTTCTCTAAAATTGATTTAATTTCCCTATTACTAATCTTAGCCTGACCATTTGCTTGTGGGTGATAAGGGGTAGCTATCTTATGCTTAATTCCATACTTAGCTAAAAGCTTAGTTAGAACATTATTAACAAAATGTGTACCTTCATCACTCACTAGAGCTCTAGGTGTCCCGAATCGCGTAAAAATGTGCGATTAGAGAAACCTTGATACCGTCTTAGCATCATTCTGATGACATGCAATGACCTCTACCCACTTGGACACGTAATCAACTACCAATAAGATAAAAATATTGTCATTAGAAGGGGGAAATGGCCCCATAAAATCAATACCCCATACGTCAAATAATTCTAATTCTAAAATGTAACTAAGAGGCATTTCATCTCTAGGCCCCAAATTTCCTCTCCTTTGGCAAGCATCACATTGCTTGTAGAACCAATGGGCATCCTTAAATAAGGAAGGCTAGAAGAATCCACATTGCAAAATCCTCATAGTTGTCCTCTGTCCACTGAAATGGCCTCCATATGGCGAAGAGTGACATTGCTCCAGGATTTCCTTTGTTTCATCACCTGAAACACACCTACGAATAATACCATCAGAGCATTGTTTATACATAAATGGCTCATCCCAATAGAAAAATTTTGCATCATGGTTAAATTTTTTCATCTGCCTCTAATCCATGTCAATAGGAGTGACTTCTTTCACCAAAAGGTTGCCTATATCAGCATACCAAAGGATATCCTTGACTACCTTTACCTCAACAACAAAAAGCTGTTCATCCGAAAATGAGTCTGAAATGGCAGATTACTTCAGCAAAGATGATGTTGGATCAAGACGAGACAAATGATATGCAATAACATTCTTTGATCCCTCTTTATCCTTTATCTCCAAGTCGAATTCTTGCAACAACAAAACCCAACGAATCAATCTAGGCTTTGCATCTTTCTTAGACATCAAATACCTTATTGCTGCATGATCTGTAAAAACCGTGACTTTGGATCCAACTAAATATGGGTGGAATTTCTCAAAAACGGACACAACTGCTAACAACTCATTTTCAGTAGTTGTATAGTTGATTTGTGCCTCATTCAAAACCCTGCTTGCATAATATATAGGATGGATAAATTTGCCTTGCTTTTGCCCCAACATGGCACCTACTGCAACATCACTCGCATCACACATTACCTCAAATGGTAAACTCCAGTTAGGTGCACAAAGAATAGGTGTTGAGATTAAAGCAGCCTTTAAAGTTTCAAAAGCCTTCCTACAATCTGCATTAAAGTAAAAAACATGATCAGTACACAACAAGTTACAAAGAGGTTTACTAATTTTTTAAAAATCCTTTATGAACCTTCTATAAAATCCAGCATGACCTAAAAAACTCGGAATCCCTTTCACTGAACTCGGTGGTTCTAATCTCTCAATAACCTCTAATTTTGCTCGATCAACTTCTAGACCTCTCTTTGAAATCCTATGACCTAAGACTATGCCTTCTTTCACCATGAAGTGACATTTCTCCCAATTAAAAACTAGATGGGTATCCACCACATCTCCTTAACACCTTACCTAAGTTATCCAAACAATGCTGAAAAAACCCTCCAAAGACTGAAAAATCGTCCATAAACACCTCAACAGTGGACTTAATCATATCCGAAAAAATCGCTAACATACACCGTTGAAATGTTGCTGGAGCATTGCAAAGGCCAAAAGGCATTCGTCTAAAAGCAAACGTCCCATAAGGGCAGGTGAAAGGGGTTTTTTTCCTGATCCTCAGGAGCAATAGTAATCTGGTTATACCCAGAATAACCATCTAAGAAACAGTAGTAGGTCTGACCAACCAATCTATCCAACATCTGATCAATAAATGGTAGAGGGAAATGGTCCTTACGGGCGGCTTTGTTAAGCCTCCTGTAATCCATGCAAACCCTCCAGCCAGTCACTATCCTGGTTGTGATCAACTCATTGTCTTTATTAGTCACTACTGTGACACCTCCTTTCTTAGGAACACATTGGACATGGCTTCCTAATTGCTATCTGCAATTGGATAAATAATCTCAGCATCCAACCATTTGATCACCTCCTTCTTAACAACCTCTTTCATTGCAGGGTTAAGTCTTCTCTGTTGCTCAATACTCCTAAAGGATCCCTCCTCTAGAGTGATTTTATGCATACAGAAAGACAGGCTAATTCCCTGAATGTCAGCCAATGTCCAACCTATTGCTTTGCGATATTGTTGTAGCAATTTTATTAAGGCCTCTTCATCCTTCGACATTAAATCAGATGCAACAATAATGGGCAACGTCTCACCTTCCCAAAGATACACATACTTTAGATGATCCGACAAGGGCTTCAAATTTAAAGTGGGTGCCTCAATCAGGGATGACTTAATAGGAGGAGTCTTCCTTTGATCCAAATCCAAAGACTCAAAAACATCCTCACACCTAGACACTTCTTTTTCACTATTTCTTTCTAAAGAACAAACTTCTAAATCCTCTATACTAACCTCTCCATGATCTTCCAAATGCTTGTTTGCTGAATCCTCCATTGCTGTCTCAACAATTGTGTTCTCCAGAATCCTAATGAAAGAACAATCTTCCATTTCGTCTAGATACTTCATGGCTTTAAAAACATTAAACTTCACTTCCTCATTGTAAACCCTCATTGTTAATCCCCTTTTTGAACATCTATAATTGCCCTACCAGTAGCTAAAAATGGACGACCAAGAATAATAGGGACATCTTTGTCTGCCTCATAATCTAAGATAATGAAATCAATAGGAAATATGAATTTATCTACTTTCACTAAGACATCCTCAATTTTACCCTCTAGATAAGTGATAGACCTATCAGCTAATTGGAGTGTGACTGTGGTAGGCCTAGCTTCACCAATACCTAGCTTTCGATAGACCGAAAGAGGCATAAGGTTAATGCTTGCGCCTAAATCACAAAGTGCTCTACCTAACTCTTTTCCACCTATTGAAACAGGAATAGTAAATGACCCTAGATCCTTAGCCTTGGTTGGTAGCTCATTCTTAAGAATAACACTACATTCCTCTAAAGGTTTACATATTACACATGCGGAAGCAATTGAAGATCGAAAGCACTTAAGACATTCAATTTTACTCCTAAAGCATGCATGTTCTAGAAAAGACAGAATAGAGAGTTTAGAAAACACCAACCTTTGTAGCTCACTTATGTTGAACTCCTTGTGGTGTTTGCCTCTCCTATGCTCCTTGGACAACCTCTAGAGTCTTCCCCACTATACTCCGGGCCAAGAACGACTTGTGGGAGTCTATATAAGATAGGGAATGGGAAGGGAATGCTTGAAGCATCAAACAATGGAGAAGAATGAGAGATAAGAGAACTTTGAGTCCAAATTCCAGCAGCATAACATTAAGGAAATGGCTCTCTTGTGTTTGAATATGATTCAAACTCCTTTTAAAGGCATTCTCCATGCAAAGCCAAGCCTCAAGACACAAGACACATGGTGTATTTGCAAGCTCAAGTGGATTCTAAGTGTACATTACACAAGACATGCAACAATGCATGAGTGAGTTGTCTTTCCACTTTGAATGATCATGCATTAAGTGGATTTCCAACTAAATCCACTAAATTCAAATTGAAATCAAATTTCAAGCTTGCAAATTACCCCCAATTTCAATTCTAAATTGAAATTGATTGCTTGGTAATTAATTTGAAAATTTTCAAATTAATTTTGATATGATTAATCTAATTAATCTTTGTTATCTTGTGCAATTCCATATATATGATTCCTAATACATATATATAGTATTCAAAACACTTTTAAATACTTCATTGATAGCGAGCATAGCTAGCTACTTTTACTCATTTAATTTAGCTAGTCTTTTATGGTGTTTGGGCCATTTTATTGTGCTTTATTGTTTATTTTGTAGGAAATGGTTGATTGGAGCTATAATGCAATATCAGAGTTAATAGGGTGCTCGGGGCATGAAAAGATGCAAAGGAATGAAAAGAGTAAAAGTGGAGAAAAGTCAAATCTCGGTCAACAGCAGGCTAGCGTCGAGACGCTAGCTCTTGAGCGTCTCGACGCTCACATTCCATATCAGATTAGGCGCGTAAAGCTTACAGCGTCGAGACGCTACGATAGGAAGCGTCCCGACGCTACCGTTTTTCCTTATTCAGAACGCGCGTATAAGAGGCAACGTCGCGACGCTAAGACGAAAAATCAGAATAAAAGCTTCACTTCGGCTAGGTTTTAAGGGGAGATCAATTTGGGACCTTTTGGAGCCGTAAAGAGGACAAAATAGAGGACTTTTGGAGCTGCAAACAAAGGAGGAACTTGGAAATCAACCCATTGTTCGTGGGGATCGTGACGAGGACGTCGGGACTCGGCCTACATTGAGTTTTCTTTTCCCTTTTCTTTCTTTAGTTAGATTTATGGCTTTCACATGTTTAGTTGAGATTGTATTTACATCCATGAGTAGCTAAACTTGTAGCTTAGGGATTGATGTAGTTGATTAAGTTTATGGATTGATTTATGGTTTAAGTTGTGCAATGTTATTGTGTTTGTAATCTTGATTTAATGCTTTCAATTAATTGGCCATTAGTTGGATGATTTAAGTTTCGAATCTAGCTCGGGAGAGGGGATTTGATCTAGACTTGCTCAAGATTGCATGAATAAAGTTTACTTTCTAATTCTTGACGGTTTTAGATTATCTTTAGAATTGGTTAAAAGATCTCATTGCCTTGCATGTTAATAAACTTAGATAGGGATATCAAGTTGGTTAATGTGCTTGAGAATCAATTATACTCGGGAGAGGTAGTTGTGATTAAAGGGTCTTTGGCTCATAATTTCATTGTGCATAATAACTTATTCTTTAAAATCAATCCTAAACGAAATCGGCGAAATCAATTCCCTAAGTAGTTTTCCCAATTGAATTTTCATTCTTTTTACTTGCTTTGATTTGTTTTTATCATCACATATTCATCACTTTTTGATCCCTAAATAAAATTGGGCAAGATTATTCGCAATACTCGATTTGCTTAAAAATCCAATCCAGAGGACGACATTCGAATTTACTATTCACTATATTATTACTTGACCCGTGCGCTTGCGGTTAGGAAAAGTCCACATCATTCATCTCTCATTTTCTAATTTAATTCATAATTAAATTATTGTGTCAAACACAATTTACGATAATACCCGTTTTCCCGATTTTGAATGATTCAAAGCTTCCTATCTTTTGTTCTAGGCTTAATTCCGATATGAGCTAGTAGGGGGACCTAATGGACCTATAGATCATGGGCTCCAACGATTCGAGGCTAACCGACTAATCTCATTGTCCAAGCTAGCCAACATTCGTTAACTATCGGGGCACTCCACTATAGCCCGATAGTTGCACTCCCCTCACTATAGATATATTTCCGTCCACTTGATTTAACCATGATTAGTAAGTCGATCCTTCACAGGTTGTTCGTAGCTATAGCTAGGTCAATAAGCCGTTTTACCCCTATAGTACTTCTATAGTATATCTTCAGTGATCTTGGCTTTTCCTTTTTCTTTACCCTTGGGTTTCAATAGGTCTTCTGGTGTATAGCACTTCCCGCTTCGTGTTAGACCTCCCATCCCACTGATATTATGGATTGGAAGGGGTTCAGAATCAACAGTTACCTTATATTCATAGTTCCAAGGTACTGCTTTTGAACTTTTATATTCAAAGGGAGTCGGAATCTGGATGGTAATCGGTCTTGGCTTGGAATTTGGGGTACTGGGCTTCTCGCGATAAGAAATTGTTAACGGTTTTGGCTTGAGAGACAACCTTGAGCATTCTTCTATAATATCAACTTCCCCATACTGAGGGGGCTGAGTCATCTTTTGAGAAACTGTTAAAAAATGTGAATCTAACAACTCCTGGACCTTCAGACGAAAATGAGAACATTGGTCGATAGAATGCCCTTTTGCCCCAGTGTGATAAGAACACATCAAACTGTCATCGTATGTTCTGACACCCAAATCTGATTGGAAGCGCTCTACTCCAATGTATCCATTACTGAATAATATTTCGAATAGTTCTCCCATGGGAGTCACTACGCTCTCAACATTCTTTTTCAAATCAGCTTCATGAACCTCTATCGCATTTACTTGTGCATTCTGATGGTTTGGCAGAGGATTGTTGTTGACATCTGGCCCATCTTCTTTCTTAAAGTTCAACCATCCTGCCTTGATCAATGCTTGCACCCTATGCTTGAGTGCAGTACAGTTTTCAGTGGAATGTCCAATTGCTCCTGCATGGTAGTCGCAACAGGAATTTGAGTCATACCACTTTGGGTAAGGTGGTTTTACTGGGTCTATTGGCACGGGTGCCAGCTGATTATTCTGGAAGAGTTGGGGAAGAAGTTCAGTATATGTCATAGGAATCAGATCAAAATGAGTCTGTCTACGGACGCCTTTATTGTTTTGGTGTCCTAGGACATAAGGAGTGTTCTGTTGATTCCGAGGCTGGTAGCCTTGAGTAGGACGAGGATTTTGGACGTAAGGTGATGAGTATTGGGCTGACGTATTATTGATATAGGGTTGAGGGTAAACATATGGAGGTGGATAGTGATATTGTGGCACTCCGGCATTAGGGTATGGTTGTCTTGAATTGAAACCAATCATCTGAACTTCTCCCTTTTTTTTCTTCGATGGAACCCCCTTTTTCGTTGTTGATGATCCAGCCGTATCAGTTATCTTTCCATGCTTAATTCCGTACTCGATTCTCTCTCCAATTGTCATTATGTCAGAGAAATTGGTAGAGGCACTCCCAATCATCTTATCATAGAAAGGAGATTTGAGAGTATTAATAAACATGGTTGACAGCTCCTTATCTGCTAAAGGTGGTTGCACCTGAGCAGCAGTATCCCTCCACCTTTGGGCATACCCTTTAAAGCTTTCTGTGCTCTTCTTTTCCATCCTCTGGAGGTCTAGGCGGTCAGGAGCCATATCTATGTTGTGCTTATATTGCTTTAAAAATGAATCGGCTAGATTCTTCCATGAACATATATGAGTGCTGTCTAATTGCATATACCATCGAGATGCTGGACCAATAAGACTGTCCTGGAAGCAGTGAATTAACAGTTTGTCATTTTGGACGTATGCTGCCATCTTCCTGCAATACATGATGAGATGGTTTTTAGGGCAGGATGCTCCATCATACTTTTCAAACTCGGGCACCTTGAATTTTGGAGGGAGGATTACATCTGGTACCAAGCATAGCTTGGTCGCATCTATATTTCCGAAGACGTCTGTTCCTTCTATTGCCCTTAATCTTTCCTCCAAGACTTCAAGCTTTTCACTAGAAGAGACTTTCTCTCCTCCCGTTAGCTCTTTTCTGATTTCAGGATCATCTAAATTGGGAACTGTAATGGTCACCTTGGGAGGTACCTCTGTGGGTATGATAGCGAGCATAGCTAGCTACTTTTACTTATTTAATTTAGCTAGTCTTTTATGATGTTTGGGCCATTTTATTGTGCTTTATTGTTTATTTTGTAGGAAATGGTTGATTGGAGCTATAATGCAATATCAGAGTTAATCGGGTGCTCGGGGCGTGAAAAGATGCAAAGGAATGAAAAGAGTAAAAGTGGAGAAAAGTCAAATCTCGGTCAACAGCAAGCTAGCGTCGAGACGCTAGCTCTTGAGCGTCTCGACGCTCACATTCCATATCAGATTAGGCGCGTAAAGCTTACAGCGTCGAGACGCTACGATAGGAAGTGTCCCGACGCTATCGTTTTTCCTTATTCAGAACGCGCGTATAAGAGGCAGCGTCGCGACGCTATCTTGACAGCGTCTCGACGCTACGACGAAATTTTGCTATTTAAGCATCCTTTCGGCTAGGTTTTTGGGGGAACCAAATTTGGGACCTTTTGGAGCCGTAAAGAGGTCAGAATAGAGGACTTTTGGAGCTGCAAACAAAGGAGGAACTTGGAAATCAACCCATTGTTCGTGGGGATCGTGACGGGGACGTCGGGACTCGGCCTACATTGAGTTTTCTTTTCCCCTTTCTTTCTTTAGTTAGATTTATGGCTTTCCCATGTTTAGTTGAGCTTGTATTTACATTCATGAGTAGCTAAACTTATAGCTTAGGGATTGATGTAGTTGATTAAGTTTATGGATTGATTTATGGTTTAAGTTGTGCAATGTTATTGTGTTTGTAATCTTGATTTAATGCTTTCAATTAATTGGCCATTAGTTGGATGATTTAAGTTTCGAATCTAGCTCGGGAGAGGGGATTTGATCTAGACTTACTCAAGATTGCATGAATAAAGTTTACTTTCTAATTCTTGACGGTTTTAGATTAACTTCAGAATTGGTTAAAAGATCTCATTGCCTTGCATATTAATAAGCTTAGATAGGGATATCAAGTTGGTTAATTTGCATGAGAATCAATTATACTCGGGAGAGGTAGTTGTGATTAAAGGGTCTTTGGCTCATAATTTCATTGTGCATAATTACTTATTCTTTAAAATCAATCCTAAACGAAATCGGCGAAATCAATTCCCTAAGTAGTTTTCCCAATTGAAGTTCCATACTTTTTACTTGCTTTGATTTGTTTTTATCATCACCTATTCATCACTTTTTGATCCCTAAATAAAATTGGGCAAGATAATTCGCAATACTTGATTTGCTTAAAAATCCAATCCAGATGACGACATTCGAATTTACTATTCACTATATTATTACTTGACCCGTGCGCTTGCGGTAAGGAAAAGTCCACATCAAGTTTTTGGCGGCGTTGCCGGGGATTGGCACATTTAGCTAGATTGATATTGTGGAAAAATTGCTTGATCTTAATTTAGGGTGTATTGTTACTTTTTTAGGTTTGTTGCATTTTTTTCCTTATTTGTTTTTCTTTCCATATTTGATTTTCTAGGTTATTTTCCTTTTAGTTGTGTAATCTTTTCCTTATTTGTTCTTGTTTTTCCTTTTCTAGGTTAGTTTCCTTATTTGCATTTTGTCATATTTATTTTTGCATTCTATATTAGGTTAGTTTGTTTCATTTTTCTTGATTATATTTTCCATATTTAGATTTGTTGTTTCCTTTTCTTTATTTATTTCCATATTTGTTTTTTTTCTTTTCTTTTTAAGGTATTTTTAATTTTGCATGCGTAGTAGTAGAGAAGTGATACCATTTGATCCCGAGATAGAAAGAACAATTCTTAGGCTTCGAAGGGAAAATAGAGAAATTATTCAAATGGCAGACCAAAATCTACCTGAGGAGCCTAGGCCTATTAGAGATTATTTTCAGCCTGTGTTTCAGGGGCAACAGTCGGGAATTGTCTATGCACCGATTAATGCCAACAACTTTGAGCTGAAAACCGGTCTTATTCAAATGGCCCGAGACTGTGCATACAGAGGATCGCCCACTGAGGATCCAAATTCTCATCTTAAATCATTTTTGGATATTTGTGGGACGGTAAAGATTAATGGAGTCTCTGAGGATGCTATTCGCTTACGTTTATTTCCCTTTTCTTTGCAGGATAAAGCACGAGATTGGTTGTAGTCTATTACTCCTGGGAGCATCACCACCTGGGATGCTTTGGTCCAGGCCTTTTTAAAGAAATTTTTCCCTCCTGCAAAGACGGTCAAGCTGAGGACCGAGATTGGGACATTCCAACAACAATATGATGAGCAGCTATTTGAAGCTTGGGAGCGATTCAAAGAGCTACTGAGGAAGTGTCCTCAGCATGGTTACCCCGATTGGCTTCAGGTACAGTTGTTTTATAATGGTTTAACTCCTAGTACAAAAACGATTGTTGATGCAGCTGCAGGTGGGACTCTGTTGTCCAAGACCGTGGAAAACGCTCGCACACTTTTAGAGGATATGGCCACCAACAGCTATCAGTGGCCATCCGAGCGGTCTACACCTAAAAAGATTGCTGCTGGAGTGTTTGAGGTTGATAAAGTAAGTGCACTCCAGGCCCAGATGACTTCCCTTGCCAATGCTTTTATGAAATTTTCAGGTACAGGGAGTGCACAGTCAATTGAATCAGCTGCTGCTTTAGCATCTAGACCTCAGGAGGAGACCATCGAGCAAGTTCAGTATGTATCAAATTTTAATTCTAGGGGATATAATAATAGTTCTACACCTACACATTATCACCCTAACAATAGGAACCATGAAAATTTCTCTTATGCTAATACTAAGAATGTTCTTAATCCTCCTGGTTTTGCCCCTCAAACTCAAGATAATAAAAAGTTAGAAGATCTTGTTGGAGCTTTCATTGCAGAGTCTAGTAACAGGACAACCAAGTTAGAGGAGGCAGTCATTGCCATCAATTCAACAGTGAATGGCCACAGTGCAGCCATAAAGAATATTGAGACTCAGCTGGGACAGTTGGTGAATGTTGTAAGCACCATGAATAAAGGTAAGGCCCCAGCTGAACAAGAGAAACCTCAGATGGAGTACTGTAAGGCAATCACTGTACACCAGGAGGAATCTGAAGAGGAACCTGAATCTGAGGACTATGAAACGCCTACAGGGGAAGCTGAGGAGGACACATCAGCAGATGAGGCTGAACAGCCTAACCTTGAGCCTCCTATTCCTTCTCCCACACTGATGGTTCCCAAGGAAAAGAAAAAGAAAAAGAAGAAAAAGAATAATCAGGTTCAGTTTGATAAATTTATGAATGCTTTTATGAATCTGAATATTAATATTCCATTTGCAGAGGCATTAGAGATGCCCCAATACAACAGGTTCATGAAGGAGTGGTTAGCAAAGAAGCGAAAAGAAAAGAAGGTTGACACTGTTTATCTTGCTTCCACATGCAGCACCAGAGTACAACAAAAAGTACCTGAAAAAGTAGCAGATCCAGGGAGTTTTTCTGTTCCTTGTAGTTTTGGTACTTATTCTTTCAGAGCATTATGTGATTTAGGTGCTAGCATTAATATCATTCCTCTATCGTTGTGTAAAAAGTTAGATATAGGTGAGATTAAGTCTACTCCTGTAAAGCTCCAATTGGCTGATCAATCTGTGGTGAGACCAGTTGGTATTGTAGAAAATGTGTTAATCAGAGTAGGTAGATTTTTCCTCCCTATTGACTTGTATGTTATGGACATGATAGAAAATCCTTCAATGCCTGTCATATTAGGACGACCATTCCTCGCTACTGGGCGAGCGATTATAGATATTGAGCGCAGGGAGCTCACTATTAGAGTCAAGAACGAAAAAGAAATCTTTAAAGCAGTTGAAGACTCTAAAGATGAAGTGCTTTACATGGGCTACAGGAAAGGTGCAAGAAAGAGCACCTCTGTTGGATTCACAGAACAAAAGCCTCCTTGAAGCACGTGCAACACGTCGAGCTAATGACGTTAAACAAGCGCTTATGGGAGGCAACCCAAGTAAGTTTAGTGTGTTTCCCCTTTTGTTTTTGATTTATTGTTTGTTTTTGTTTTGTAGGTCTTGTTTTCTTCCTCTCCTTTGCTTTCAAGCTTTCAAGATTCCAAGCTTTCAGTCCAGAAGTCATCATCATTCCAGGCCAGTATTATTCACTCCTGTCATTCTTTTATTGTTCTCATGCTTGTTTATGCTTTATTTTCTTTATACATTGAGGACAATGCATATTTTAAGTTTGGGGGTGGATTAGCATGTTTGTGGAGCCCTTGAGCATCTGAGTTCGGGCTATAGTTTTGAGCTTTCTTTGAATGATGCATATGGTTGTTTTCTGGATGCTACTTTTGCATGATTATGATGTCCTAGGATAGGCTTTCTTGTCAATTTTCAAGCTTGTGATGAGATGTAAGCATAAGTGCCCAAAAAGGGAGACTTTTTAAAATTTTTCTAGGAGATGGCTTGCATGAGTAGAGTATCTGTCTTGGCTAGATGTGGATTTGAATGCTTAGGAGCGAATTATTGGGTTCATATGCTTGTTGTCACCTCGATAGGTGTAGGGCAGAGCTAAAGAGTTAATTTTTTGCAAATTAGCATGTTTGATCTTGCTTAGGAGAAAGGAAAAGAATATCTGCTATTTATGCTCATAAAGAAAAATCATTCTTGTTGTTACTATTAAAATAAGATAATAATGCCATGGCTTGTGCACAATATGCAATGATTAATAAAGATTAAGGCAAAAAGAGCTACCCCTGTTGTGATCAGTTAGGCCAACCAGAGAAAACTCAGGTTAAGGGTCCCTGCAATGGGTGTGTGAAAGCTAGTGCCACATTTATATGCTTAATTCAATTGTTAATTAAAAGCACCTAAGTATGGGGATAAACAAACTAATTTGTTGCATTAACTCATTAGTGAAACCTTAGTGCCAGTGGAGAGGGAAGATGAGCTGAGAGTTTAATAATCCAATCCCGGGCTAGTAGAGTCTAATCTTGTTGAGATAGATCTCGCTTATGCAAGTTAATTTTGGAAAAATTTTAATTTGTCTCCCTCATTGGTCCTTATGTGCATATCTCTTGCTTGCTTGGTTATTGACTTTTGAGCCTTGAGGATTGAGTTATGATTGTTGCATCCATTCTTCCATTGTATGTTTGATTTAGAGTTTGCTCGAGGACTAGCAAAAGCTTAAGTTTGGGGGTATTTGATAGCGAGCATAGCTAGCTACTTTTACTTATTTAATTTAGCTAGTCTTTTATGATGTTTGGGCCATTTTATTGTGCTTTATTGTTTATTTTGTAGGAAATGGTTGATTGGAGCTATAATGCAATATCAGAGTTAATCGGGTGCTCGGGGCGTGAAAAGATGCAAAGGAATGAAAAGAGTAAAAGTGGAGAAAAGTCAAATCTCGGTCAACAGCAAGCTAGCGTCGAGACGCTAGCTCTTGAGCGTCTCGACGCTCACATTCCATATCAGATTAGGCGCGTAAAGCTTACAGCGTCGAGACGCTACGATAGGAAGCGTCCCGACGCTATCGTTTTTCCTTATTCAGAACGCGCGTATAAGAGGCAGCGTCGCGACGC
This sequence comes from Luffa acutangula, assembly GCA_036850905.1. NCBI lineage: Eukaryota > Viridiplantae > Streptophyta > Magnoliopsida > Cucurbitales > Cucurbitaceae > Luffa > Luffa acutangula. The sequence goes on along the minus strand of CM072087.1, from coordinate 28,847,406 downwards.
TATCTTGACAGCGTCTCGACGCTACGACGAAATTTTGCTATTTAAGCATCCTTTCGGCTAGGTTTTTGGGGGAACCAAATTTGGGACCTTTTGGAGCCGTAAAGAGGTCATAATAGTGGACTTTTGGAGCTGCAAACAAAGGAGGAACTTGGAAATCAACCCATTGTTCGTGGGGATCGTGACGGGGACGTCGGGACTCGGCCTACATTGAGTTTTCTTTTCCCCTTTCTTTCTTTAGTTAGATTTATGGCTTTCCCATGTTTAGTTGAGCTTGTATTTACATTCATGAGTAGCTAAACTTATAGCTTAGGGATTGATGTAGTTGATTAAGTTTATGGATTGATTTATGGTTTAAGTTGTGCAATGTTATTGTGTTTGTAATCTTGATTTAATGCTTTCAATTAATTGGCCATTAGTTGGATGATTTAAGTTTCGAATCTAGCTCGGGAGAGGGGATTTGATCTAGACTTACTCAAGATTGCATGAATAAAGTTTACTTTCTAATTCTTGACGGTTTTAGATTAACTTCAGAATTGGTTAAAAGATCTCATTGCCTTGCATATTAATAAGCTTAGATAGGGATATCAAGTTGGTTAATTTGCATGAGAATCAATTATACTCGAGAGAGGTAGTTGTGATTAAAGGGTCTTTGGCTCATAATTTCATTGTGCATAATTACTTATTCTTTAAAATCAATCCTAAACGAAATCGGCGAAATCAATTCCCTAAGTAGTTTTCCCAATTGAAGTTCCATACTTTTTACTTGCTTTGATTTGTTTTTATCATCACCTATTCATCACTTTTTGATCCCTAAATAAAATTGGGCAAGATAATTCGCAATACTTGATTTGCTTAAAAATCCAATCCAGAGGACGACATTCGAATTTACTATTCACTATATTATTACTTGACCCGTGCGCTTGCGGTAAGGAAAAGTCCACATCAGGGTAGTGAAAATCCAGGTTGATTGTGTACAGGCACTTGTTCATTCTTGAAAAATGGAAACGGGTGCTGCTCTACTGGAATATTGTACAATGGATGATATTTTGGAGTAGTACCCTCTGTTGATTGCCGGATTGGAGGGTCGTTCATTGTATTGTTGGACTGAGCAATATCAGGTATTATTTTGCCTCTTTCTAGGGCGACAAGAATGGCATCCATTTTTTCTCGTAACTCCTCAATATCTTTCCTTGTTTTCTCCATCTCAGTACTCTGCTCTTCCACGATCCTTGTCCTGTATCTTGTGACGTAGGTGCGGTGGATTCGAGGTGACCGAGCTATCTTATGATTCTGTTTATATTTTTAATGAAAAGAGATTTTAGTGTAAGAAAAGAGAAAGGCAAAACGGAAAAAAAAAAGTGATAGAAGAGAAGGAAAAAAAATGGCTTTGATATTAAATTGGAAAATGATAAAACAATGTAGCAGCAAAATTTGTGCAAAATTGAATTACAAGATATTTCAACTATCTAAATAAAACATAAACTAAAGTAAAGAGTTAATAAAATTGCCCCCAATACTCTAAACTTATACGAAGTTTTCCCAGAAACTTGAGCACATTCTTGCTATTCGGCTGTGTAGGTGCTATGACTTTAGAGAGAGTACGTGCATCTTCTGCCAGTTCATCTGCCCTTCGAGTGACTCTCCTAATCTGAGTGAGCATATGTTCCGCTTTACTTCGTAGTGTCGCGTGGTTCTGTCTCGCAAACCCAAAATCATCGCTTAATCTGTCGTACTGCTCCTTTAAATAGGTATAGTCTTTCATTAATCTATCAGTGGCATCCTGATACTTACCGAGGCGAACATTAAGTGACTGAACGGACTCTCTTAGACCCTTGTTGTCGTTGATGAGCTCCCCTAGTTGATCTTCTCTAATCTTGAGCGTTAATTGTAGGTCGTCAATTGTTCGACATAGCGTTCCATTCTTTTCTTCTACCTCAGTAATTGTTTGGTTCCTCAAACTATTGCAATCTTCGAGCTCTTTAATCAACTCATGAAGTGACGCAATCTCAGATTGTTGCTTCAAAACTTGGTCATTCCTTGACTTGAGAGTTGCTTGGGAGACTTCCTTATCCCTTCTTAATCGATGCATTCTTCTGTTCAGGTCGCGGGCCTCTGTGTCTAATGCTGAAATTTATTTTTCTAACTGTTCTTGTTTGCTGACACTGCCCTTTAATCGATTTAACTCTTTTTCTAGTTCAACATTGCGCAACAAACCTTGCTTTACCTCCAATTGCAGCCTTTCATTTTCTTGAACCAATGATGAATTCGCTTTTCTCAATTCATCACATTCCTTTTCGCGTGCTGCTTGTTCTGTCTGTTGATCTGGTATCACCTTTGCATTAAGTTTTATCTTGGTTTTCATTTTTGGTGACACAAGCACGGTTTTAGCTCTGTTCGCATGCCATGTTTTGTACGCCTCTGTGGTATCATCATAAAACTGACCACTCTGGATTTTAGTGATCATTTTCCATGCTTTCACAATTTTCTGAATTCTATCTTTACAGAAGCCTTTATCATAAGCAAATTCGAAATCCTTCAACTCGTGCGTAGCAGGGATGAATTGTCGGACCCAAATTTGGCGTACTACCAATAAAGGAGCATAGGCTATACATCCCCAAGGACCCAAAAGAGGTAAACTTTGAAATTTACCACATTTATAGATCATTGGCCTAGTTGACATCCAAGGGGCTCTCCACATTACATCTTCTACCTTTAGTTCGGAGAAAAAGGCTTCCCAAGCGTTCCTTTCAGGGGAGGATGAACTCCAACCTGATTGCACGAACTCTGAAATGGGATTTCGCAGCTTATTCCAGGAACTTGAAAATTTGATCTCTGGACATTTGAATTCGGGTGGACACTTCACATGACTAAGGACCCAAATGTACAATAATGGTGCACACCCTATAAATCTTCCTGTTCCTTTTGTTCTGCAATAATTCAATGAACGAAAAGTTTCTGTCAATACAGGAATAATGGGATCAACTCCTATTTCTATCTTAGCAAACAACTTGACCACGCGTTCCTCAACATACTGAATTAAAATGCATGGACTCGATCTCTAAGTCCATGACTTTAATCCACTCGTTCTTGTCAACGTCATTCATTGCCTGTTTAAAGGTTAATGGATCCTCGATCCCGTCATCAGGTATGACGACTGGAGTTTCAGTTAAACCCAAATAGCGATCAGGCTGTCTAACAACCCTCCCACTACGTCGAGGTCCTCTTATTTCTTGAGAAGGACGTGATTGACTCGAGGTGCCAGTATCATCAACAACTCTTGTTGATGTTTCTGTAGCTTCGTTAGATAGTTCACTTAAAACGACTTTACTACGTGGCTTGTGATCTCTGAGGTGGTCTTCTTCTAGGAATGTAGCATTTGTCGATACAAGTACTTTATTTTTCTCTGGATCGAAGAAGTATCCACCTCTCGTTTCTTTGGGATAGCCTATAAATAGGCAAAATCTAGAACGAGGCTCCAATTTCTTTGGGTTTGCTTCTAGCACGTATGCAGGACATCCCCAAATTCTGAAATGTCGTAAACTAGCTTTACGACCTTTCCAGAGCTCAAATGGTGTTTCAGAAACACTCTTTGAGGGAACTACGTTCAAGATATAAACTGCAGTCTCTACTGCATAACCCCAAAACGAGTTAGGCAACTGAGCATAACTCATCATCGAACGAACCATGTCCAACAAGGTTCTGTTTCTCCTTTCTGATACACCGTTTTGCTGAGGTGTACCAGGGGCTGAGAGTTGGGACGTAATTCCATGCTCTATCAAATAGTCTTGAAAACTTAAGTCCATATACTCTCCACCCCGATCGGATCGAAGTGTTTTTATCGTCTTACCTAATAGGTTCTCAACCTCGGCCTTATACTCCTTGAACTTTTCAAAAGCTTCGGACTTATGATGCATCAGGTAGAGATAGCCATACCTCGAATAATCATCAATGAAACTGATGAAATATTCGTACCCTCCTCGAGCTCTAATGTTCATTGGTCCACAGAGGTCCGAATGAATGAGCTCTAAGGGCTCTTTGGCACGATAACCTTTTCCGGTAAAAGGTCGTTTTGTCATCTTGCCCTCAAGGCATGATTCACAAGGAGGCAACGAGTCGTCTTCTAACTGTTGGGTTTTATGTCCTAAAACTCGTAGATAGTGAATGTAAACAAATTGTATACTTGTTTCAATAAAGTGTAATTGAGTTTCTACAATAAAGTGTTATTGTTAAATATTGCACAATTTGACCCAACTCCAATAAACTAAGATCCAAGGTTGTTTACATGTGACTTGAACTAGTATGTGGGGACATACGGGGATTGGTGTTCAAGTAACAACCTAAAAGGTCTATAGTACAAGGATAAGGCTGGGTACCTTATCCTGGTAACACTATGTGATACGACCCGCTTTGTATTCGATACAGACAGATTAATCCAAGGCGTCCATGTAGGAGACATGCAAGCGGGGGTATCCTATGCAATGAGTTTGCATAAGACCGGACCACGAAATAGTAAACCACTAGATGTAACACCGTTAACTAGTTAGGTTACTGTTTCAATACGATGACCTAGGTAACTCAGTCTTAATCCTGAGTGTGTCATGAACTCCTTCTCATGAGGGATTGTCCTTTGATTAGCATGGGTGAGAGTGGCCAATACGCCGACTCAATATGCCTTCCTTTTTGGGGACAAGACCGAGTGGGAGGCTGGGGACATGACAACACAAGAAGGAATTCACTCCTTCCCACTTCTAGGAGAAGTAGATGAGTGTTCCCTTAAGAGGTGACTCCGGGACTTGAACAAAGGGATCCCGTCCTCTCACTGGCCCGAGAGGAACTTTCTGTTTAATGGTTGGACCATAAACAGGTTGTTCATTAGAGGAGCACTGGTACTTAAGGAGACAGATGTAACACAGGGGTAAAACGGTAATTTGACCCAGCCGTGATTACGAACACTCGTGAAGGATTGACTTACCGGTATAGGTCTACATCCATGGACACAGAAATGTTCTACAGTGAGAAGAGTTCAGCTGTGGGTCTTTAGTGGAATGACCCACAGTTAATGAATAATTGTTAACCTGATTAATGAGTTTAATCTATTAACCTCATATCATTGGAGCTTCTGATCTGTAGGTCCATTAGGTCCCCCTGCTAGCTCGTAAAGAGTAATTAGGAACAAATATATCTTGAGAGAATTTGAATAGTTCAAATTCATATTTGGAATTAAGTTAATTGTATGAGATACAAATTAATATAATGTATAATGATGCATTAAAATATAAAGTCTAATTTGAGATTAAACTTTATTAAATTGAGAGATTGATATATTTGAAAGAGTTCAAATATATGTCTAATTAAATATAGGGTATTTAATTAGAAGATGAATTAATTAATTATGAATTAATTAATTATTCAATTTAGTTTAAATTAAATGAGATTTAATTAAACTATAGTCTATGAGAGAAATAAATATTTGAAGAAGTTCAAATATTAATATGAATTTGATTCATATTAAATTTATAGGATATAAGAGAATTTGAAGGAGTTCAAATTTTAATATGAATTTGATTCATATTATAGAATTAATTAATTGAAGGCCTGAAATTAAATATATGATATTTAATTGGGTAATTAATTAATTAACTAATAGAAGGTTTGAAATTAAATATATGATATTTAATTGGTGATTAATTAATTAAAGAATTATTTAATTGGAAATTAATCAATTATGGAAATGATTAATCACTTATGGAAGTGATCAATCATTTATGGAAAAGATTAATCAATTATGGAATTGATTGGTCATGGAATTGATTAATGGAAAAGATTAAATAAGTTATGGAAATAATTGATTTTAAATGAATATTTTATTCATGGCCTATCTCCTATAAATAGAACACTAACCCTAGGGTTTAGGTACCACAACATATGGCCACCATAAGGCCCTCTCATATCCTCTCAACTCAAGAACTCTAGGGAGAATTTTTTCTCTCGAGTTTTTCCCATTCAAGATTAGGTAGTCCCACAACTACGTTCCTAATTTCAGAGTTATAGCGGGGAAGATCAAATGGTGGTGTTCTTCGTTGTTGCGGAGCAATCAAGAAAGGCGTTCTTGAAGAATTCAGAGTCGTTGATGTGGACTTTTCCTAACCGCAAGCGCACGGGTCAAGTAATAATATAGTGAATAGTAAATTCGAATGTCGTCCTCTGGATTGGATTTTTAAGCAAATCGAGTATTGCGAATAATCTTGCCCAATTTTATTTAGGGATAAAAAAAGTGATGAATATGTGATGATAAAAACAAATCAAAGCAAGTAAAAAGAATGGAAATTCTATTGGGAAAACTACTTAGGGAATTGATTTCGCCGATTTCGTTTAGGATTGATTTTAAAGAATAAGTTATTATGCACAATGAAATTATGAGCCAAAGACCCTTTAATCACAACTACCTCTCCCGAGTATAATTGATTCTCATGCAAATTAACCAACTTGATATCCCTATCTAAGTTTATTAATATGCAAGGCAATGAGATCTTTTAACCAATTCTAAAGTTAATCTAAAACCGTCAAGAATTAGAAATTAAACTTTATTCATGCAATCTTGAGTAAGTCTAAATCAAATCCCCTCTCCCGAGCTAGATTCGAAACTTAAATCATCCAACTAATGGCCAATTAATTGAAAGCATTAAATCAAGATTACAAACACAATAACATTGCACAACTTAAACCATAAATCAATCCATAAACTTAATCAACTACATCAATCCCTAAGCTACAAGTTTAGCTACTCATGAATGTAAATACAATCTCAACTAAACATGTGTAAGCCATAAATCTAACTAAAGAAAGAAAAGGGAAAAGAAAACTCAATGTAGGCCGAGTCCCGACGTCCCCGTCACGATCCCCACGAACAATGGGTTGATTTCCAAGTTCCTCCTTTGTTTTCAGCTCCAAAAGTGCTCTATTCTGTCCTCTTTACGGCTCCAAAAGGTCCCAAATTGATCTCCCTTAAAACCTAGCCGAAGTGAAGCTTTTATTCTGATTTTTCGTCTTAGCGTCGAGACGCTGTCAAGACAGCGTCGCGACGCTGCCTCTTTTACGCGCGTTCTGAATAAGGAAAAACGGTAGCGTCGGGACGCTTCCTATCATAGCGTCTCGACGCTGTAAGCTTTACGCGCCTAATCTGATATGGAATGTGAGCGTCGAGACGCTCAAGAGCTAGCGTCGAGACGCTAGCCTGCTGTTGACCGAGATTTGACTTTTCTCCACTTTTACTCTTTTCATTCCTTTGCATCTTTTCACGCCTCGAGCACCCGATTAACTCTGATATTGCATTATAGCTCCAATCAACCATTTCCTACAAAATAAACATTAAAGTGCAATAAAATGGCCCAAACACCATAAAAGACTAGCTAAATTAAATCAGTCAAGATAGCTAGCTATGCTCGCTATCAGTCGTCAACGAAGGTATGTTTCTCATCGCTTAACCTTTTGCCAATGTATTGGTATTTTGTAAAACAAAATTAATTTACGAACGGTCCAATAGCGGTTCCGCTGTAACGAAATTGGGAATTCCAATCCTTCAATTGGTATCAGAGCCGATCGTAAATCTTAATTTTGTTTAACAAAATTTGCATTGGTTGATTGGTGGGATTAATTTATGCATTTGATGTATGAAATTTTGCTAGTAGATGTTTAAGGTTTTGGCATATAGATTTGCAATTTTTAATTGATTTGATCAATGTAAGGACCCTTTGTTTTGGGCGTTTTGTTGCAAATCGAGTCTGTAAGTCCATGTCTATCAATTGTAGTTGTTTTTATGTGAAAATCGACTCAACTTGGAGCCAAATCGGAGCTGAAAATATGCTGGAAATCGCGTAAAGCTGGAGAAAAATCAAATGAAAAAAATATATATATATACTGTTGCGTAGACTATGACTTGAAACAAGGACGTGGCCCAGTGGCTGGGAGTTCGGCTAGTGGTCCCGAGTTCGAGTAGCAGTTTGTGCATAATTTTTAAAAAAAGGACATTTGATTCACGCGCGTCCGGTTTGAATCTGTTTGCACGGTTCAGTGTGGTTCGGTCCGGTCTGGGCAATTGAGCACGCGGTTCATGAACGTTTGACCGGTCTTTGACCGGTTCACGATGGTCCAGCTGGTTCTTGACTCGGTTCGAGCGGTCTAGGCATTTTTGGGCTCAATTCAGCTTCATATTGACTGGTCCAAGGGGTTTTTGACCTGGTTCAGTTCGGTTCAAGCAACTTTGAGCTGTTTCAAGGAGTTTTGAAGCTGGTTTAGTGCGGTTCAACCCATTTTCTCGCCGGTTCGAAGGGTTTGGACGCGGTTCGAGGCTATTTTGGGCTGGTTCAAGGCATGATAGGGTTGTAATAGATTAATTGTTGTAATTTTTCTATTGTTTTGAGTCCTAGGATGCCAAAACCCGTCTACTTAGCTATTTATTTTGCTTTATGGATGTCATATAGCTTAAAATCCCACCATAGGTTAAGCATATTCATGCATTTTTAATTATAATTGTTATAATATAAGTATTATGCATGAATTTAATTTTCATGGGTATTTAATATAAATTGTTATGATTAAATGGATGAAAATTGAGAAGCATTGAGCATGAAATTACTTTAGTAAAAATATAAAAAGTTATATTTATGAAAGTAATTTATATGCTTTCATGAGCTATTAATATAAAGTGTTATGTTAATGTATGAAAATGGTAATGCTAATTTTTAATTTTCTTGTATAATTAATTTAAGAGTTAGGTTAATTAAAAGGAAATTAAATTGCATTGAGCATGACATTACCTTAGATTAATATAATTGTTATATTTATGGTATGTCATGTATGCTAATGTATGGTTTTATAAATTAATTAGAATTTGATTGTTAATTTATTCACCATAGTAGCATGTTATAGTGTTAATTCATTAAAATTTATAATAGTTATAAAATTAATGAATAGAAACCGTTAACCTATAACAAAGAATTGCATGCAAACATAGGATCTTAGGATAAATGAATTAATTTTAAAATGTTTAAAATTAATTAGACCGAATATCATATTTCTAATAGGATTAGAATTATTCTTACTTAGAATTAAAATTAGTTTTAATTGACTAAGTAGGAAAAACATTGCTATGATTATAAGGGAACTCCACCGGTAAAGTTCTGTCTAAGGCTGGGGGTATTTAAGCTGACGGTTTATGGAACACCTCCTACCTGGGAACTGACCTGGAATACCGGAGTTGAATTAATCATAGCTAAATGTTAGCTTGCAATGTCACTAGGTTTGTTAAAAGTGTTTAATGCACCTAGATCTTTAGAGTAAAGACCTTACATTACTGTGGTTATAAGGGAACTCTCTCGGTGAAGTTCTGTCTAAGGTTGGGGGTATTTAAGTTGACGGTTTACGGAACACCTCCTACCTGGGAACTAACCCGAAACTTGAGTTGAATTAACCATAGTAATGTTGACTTGCAATGTTGGGTTTATTAAAAGAAGTTTAATTCACCTAAAACATTGTGGTTGAATCCTTTCCATAATTGTTATAATAGGATCATACTTAGATAGATTGACTTAGCCGAATTTTATCTAAGTTAAACAACCCTAAATTAACCTTAGGACATTTTCAGTGGGAGGAAAAATTACAAAACGAGATTTAAATCAAGTTTTGCTCCTACGTCCCTATATTCACAACGTGAGGTTCATGCTCGGCTTCGAGTCGCCTTAGGAGCGGCCTCCCTTCAGAAAGTGTTTGCATGGATCAATAACAAGGTGAATGGGAAAAATGTCTAGAGTAAGTGGGAGCGGGACACGTGTCAACGTGTCCCTCGGTCTCCACCCCTAGTTCGCACCGTGAGAGTCCTATGATCCGCCTGCAGGTTGTCCTGGCGCAACCATCCCTTCGGAGGGCCTGATCATAGGATTCAGAACACCTTGAACTCCTGAATAGGATAGGGTCACTTAGGCTAATCACCAACAGTTGTCTTTCCCTTCGGTAGCCTGTTGGTGCGTGCCTCTGAGATCTGAAAGTGGGAGGGTTACACTTACGGGAATAAGTTAAATGTGTTAACTAATCCTTGACCGAACAACGGTAACTAAACGCTAACAGAATATGAGTTATTCTGGTGTTAGAGTTTGGTTGAGATTGTCTCAATTCAGAGGAGGAATAGCTGACCACCCTTCGGTGGCTGTTTTTCTAAACCTTTGAAGTATCGTTGCAAAAACTAAATCAATAGTTTTATAGGGTTTCTTTGATTGCTTATTTGTTTTTGCAGAATTTGATTGAATTATTTGTGATGGGTTGGTGCAATTAATAATACAAGTAATTTGTTACTTCAACAATTATAGAATAATTTTATGTGTGTTGTCTTACGTCATTTTATAAATAACGGTAATACAACAAGCTTAAACGACAAATTGTGGTAAATAAGTCTATGATTATTCTTAACTAAGGAATGTCCTCATGCCTCATATGTTTAATTCATTAAGAATTGTTCTTGGTGAATATGACATAGAACTCTGCTTAGCAGAAAGAAAACTTGTTCAAGACCGTAATTTTCATTTACCTGTCTTGAAAACGTGATTAGTGAAGAATAGTGATTCTCCCTGAATACTTGATTCAAGGGCCACAAATCACGTGTGTTCTTCTTTTAAAGGAATAAGTTCCTGACAAGAGCTTGCTGCTTGTGTAATAACTCTCAAAGTTAGAATTAGAGAGGTTATTTTAGCTATATTAGTGGGGAACATTAAGTTATTTTTCTCAGTGGGAGAAAATACATATTATTAGATAATGTGTATGTAATTCCTAAGATCAAAAGAAATTTGATTTCTGTGTCTTATTTGCTGGAACAATGTTACTTTTTACCTTTCTCTGCTAACGCAGTTTTGTTTCAAGAAAGGGAGTTGACATTTGTTTAGCTTTACTGGAAAGTAACCTAAATGTTTTAAGACTAATCAAGAGTAAAGCAGTCATGAACACTGAGTTGTTTAAGACTGCTACTACTCAATGTGAAAAGAGGCAAAGGATTTCTCCTAAAGGAAAAATACCTTTCTTTGGTTCTAAGGTAGACCATATTAATCTCAATTTGATTGGGAGATTGGTCAAGAGTGAACTTCTAAGCGAGTTAGAAGATGACTCTCTACTACCTTGTAAGTCATGCTTTGTGGGCAATATGACTAATAGATCTTTTACTGGAAAAGATCTAAGAGCCAAAGAGCCCTTAGAGCTTGTACATTTGGATCTTTGAGGTTCAATATATTAAAGCAGTGGGAGGGCATGAATAATTCATCTTTTTTGGATGATTATTCAAAGGTATGAGTATCTTTACCTAATGCAACTTAAGTCTGAAACTCTAGAGATATTCGAAGGGGCTTAGGACTGAAGTTGAAAACTTGTTAGGTGAGATGATAAAAACACTTCGATCCGATCAAAGTGTTGAGTATAGGGATTTGAGATTCCAGAACTATTTGATAGTGCATGGGATCACACCCTAAATCTAATTTAGGAGAAATAGAACCCTATTGGATATGGTTCATTCCATGTTGAGCTATGCTCAATTGTCTGGCTCGTTTTGGGGTCATGCAGTGTTGACTGCATTGCATACTGTAGTAAACAACCCCAAAGGAAACAAGAAGTGGATACTTCTTCAATTCACAAGAGAATAAAGAATTTGTATCGACAAATGCTAAATTCTCAGAAGAAGTTCACATCAAAAATCATAAACCACAAGAGTAAAGTCGGTTTAAGTAAGTTAACTAATGAAGCTACAGTAACATCCACAAGAGTTGTTGATGAGGTTGGTTGTTCAACAAAAGTTGTTGATGGATCAGTGCATCTAGTCAGTCACATCCATCTCAATAGTTGAGATTGCTTCAATGTAGTGGGAGGGTTGTTTGATAACCTGAACGTTACATGGGCTTGTTTGAAGCCTAGGTCATCATACCTGATGATGGCATAGTGGGTTCATTATCTTTTAGAAAGAAAATGAATGATGTTGACAAGGACCAATGGATTAAAGTAATGGACCTGGAAATGAAGTCTTTTGTATTTCACTTCCATCTAGGATCTTGTAGATCTGCTTGATGGGTAACACCTATTAGTTACAAGTGGATTTACAAGAGAAAACGAGACATTAAAGGTCTTAACCAGAAGGGTTCATACAGCAAAATCGAAAGCAAAAGGTTTTGCAAGCTTAAGTGATCCATTCATGGATTAACCTAAGCATTTCGATCTTGAAATATAAGATTTGATAAAGGACCAAATCTTTTGACTTTAATCAGAACATTAATGAGTCTTGTGTTTACAAGTAATCATCAATAGTTCAGTAGCTTACTTAGTATTGTATATGATTGATATCCTAATCATTGGGAATGATGTAGGTTATCTTACTGACATTAAAGGAGCTAGCATCTCATTTCCAAGTGGAAATTTGGGAGAAGCTGAGTTTGTTCTTGGGATCCAAATTGTTTAGGAACCGTAAGAACAAAAGGCTAGCCTTGTCTCAGGTGTCTTATATCTACAAGATGTTAGTTAGATATAAGATGCAGAATTCCAATAAGGGTTCACTACCTTTCAGACATGGAATTCTTTTGTCTAAGAAAATGTTTCCTAAAGACACCTCAAGAGGTTGAGGGCATGAGACGAATGCCCTATGCAGTAGGGATTGTCAGTAAGTATCAATCTAATCCAAGATTTAATCATTGGAAAACCGTTAAGAATATCCTCAAGTATTCGAAGAGAACCGAAGAACTATATGCTCGTGTATGGGACTAAGGATTTGATCCTTACAAAATACACTAATACAGATTTTAAGACTGATAAGGATTTGAGGAAATCTACATCAGTATTTGTGGTCACTCTTTACGATGGAGCTATAGTATGACATAGTTACAGTCTTGACCGTATAGGCCGAAAAATTAGCTGTTTGTGAAGCAGCAATAGAGACTGTTTGTCTTAGAAAGTTCTTGATTGATTTGGAATGTGTTCCAAATGTGAACTTGCCCATCACACTTTATAGTGATATAGTGGTGTTGTGGCAAATTCAAAAGAACATTGCAACCTAAGACAAGTAGACACATTACATTGAATGAAATATTGCTAATTCATTTACAAAGACTCTCTCGGCTAAAGTGTTTGAGGGTCATCTAGAAGGTCTAGATCTACGAGATATGTACAAAGGTGTAATCTAGGGCAAGTGGGAGAAATGTAATGGGTATAGTGATACCATTATGTAATGGGTATAATGATGCCCTAGTTTATTGTATTTGTACATTGTATATGTTTTATACATGTATTTATACACCTGTTGCTGTATAGATTATTGTACATCCCACTAAACTAGAGTTTTAGTTCAAGTGGGAGTTTGTTGGGTTTTATGCCCTAAAACTCGTAGATAGTGAATGTAAACAAATTGTATACTTGTTTCAATAAAGTGTAACTGAGTTTCTACAATAAAGTGTTATTGTTAAATATTGAACAATTTGACCCAAATCCAATAAACTAAGATCCAAGGTTGTTTACATGTGACTTGAACTAGTATGTGGGGACATACGGGGATTGGTGTTCAAGTAACAACCTAAAAGGTCTATAGTACAAGGATAAGGCTAGGTACCTTATCCTGGTAACACTATGTGATACGGCCCGCTTTGAATTCGATACAAACGGATTAATCCAAGGCGTCCATGTAGGAGACATGCAAGCGGGGGTATCCTATGCAATGAGTTTGCATAAGACCGGACCACGAAATAGTAAACCACTAGATGTAACACCGTTAACTAGTTAGGTTACTGTTTCAATACGATGACCTAGGTAACTCAGTCTTAATCCTGAGTGTGTCATGAACTCCTTCTCATGAGGGATTGTCCTTTGATTAGCATGGGTGAGAGTGGCCAATACGCCGACTCAATATGCCTTCCTTTTTGGTGACAAGACCAAGTGGGAGGCTGGGGACATGACAACACAAGAAGGAATTCACTCCTTCCCACTTCTAGGAGAAGTAGATGAGTGTTCCCTTAAGAGGTGACTCCGAGACTTGAACAAAGGGATCCCGTCCTCTCACTGGCCCGAGAGGAACTTTCTGTTTAATGGTTGGACCATAAACAGGTTGTTCATTAGAGGAGCGCTGGTACTTAAGGAGACAGATGTAACACAGGGGTAAAACGGTAATTTGACCCAGCCGTGATTACGAACACTCGTGAATGATTGACTTACCGGTATAGGTCTACATCCATGGACACAGAAATGTTCTACAGTGAGAAGAGTTCAACTGTGGGTCTTTAGTGGAATGACCCACAGTTAATGAATAATTGTTAACCTGATTAATGAGTTTAATCTATTAACCTCATATCATTGGAGCTTCTGATCTGTAGGTCCATTAGGTCCCCCTGCTAGCTCGTAAAGAGTAATTAGGAACAAATATATCTTGAGAGAATTTGAATAGTTCAAATTCATATTGGGAATTAAGTTAATTGTATGAGATACAAATTAATATAATGTATAATGATGCATTAAAATATAAAGTCTAATTTGAGATTAAACTTTATTAAATTGAGAGATTGATATATTTGAAAGAGTTCAAATATATGTCTAATTAAATATAGGGTATTTAATTAGAAGATGAATTAATTAATTATGAATTAATTAATTATTCAATTTAGTTTAAATTAAATGAGATTTAATTAAACTATAGTCTATGAGAGAAATAAATATTTGAAGAAGTTCAAATATTAATATGAATTTGATTCATATTAAATTTATAGGATATAAGAGAATTTGAAGGAGTTCAAATTTTAATATGAATTTGATTCATATTATAGAATTAATTAATTGAAGGCCTGAAATTAAATATATGATATTTAATTGGGTAATTAATTAATTAACTAATAGAAGGTCTGAAATTAAATATATGATATTTAATTGGTGATTAATTAATTAAAGAATTAATTAATTGGAAATTAATCAATTATGGAAATGATTAATCACTTATGGAAGTGATCAATCATTTATGGAAAAGATTAATCAATTATGGAATTGATTGGTCATGGAATTGATTAATGGAAAAGATTAAATAAGTTATGGAAATAATTGATTTTAAATGAATATTTTATTCATGGCCTATCTCCTATAAATAGAACACTAACCCTAGGGTTTAGGTACCACAACATATGGCCACCATAAGGCCCTCTCATATCCTCTCAACTCAAGAACTCTAGGGAGAATTTTCTCTCTCGAGTTTTTCCCATTCAAGATTAGGTAGTCCCACAACTACGTTCCTAATTTCAGAGTTATAGCGGGGAAGATCAAATGGTGGTGTTCTTCGTTGTTGCGGAGCAATCAAGAAAGGCGTTCTTGAAGAATTCAGAGTCGTCAACGAAGGTATGTTTCTCATCGCTTAACCTTTTGCCAATGTATTGGTATTTTGTAAAACAAAATTAATTTACGAACGGTCCAATTGCTTCCGCTGTAACGGAATTGGGAATTCCAATCCTTCACTAACTTGTTTAAAAGTCCACTCTTGACCAATCTCCCAATCCTATTGAGGTTGATATGACCTAACCTCAAGTGCCAGAGATAGGTATCTTGAGAAACTCTTCGCTTTTTAGGTTGAGTCTCAGCGGTTTTAAACATCTCGTGATTTAAAATAGCTTTAGACTCAATTGGTCTCAAAACATATAATTTATTCTTCAAGTTTGCAGAGCAAACATCAATACCTCTTTTAGTTATGAACGCTTCATTAACAGAAAAAGAAATTGAGTAACCTTGTTCTAATAAACAAGATAAAGAAATCAAATTTCTTTTAATCTTCGGAACTATGTACACATTATCTAATATCATGTAGCGTTCCTTGGTGAAGAATAATTTTATGTCTCCCACTGCAATAGCCGAGATGACTTCTCCTGTTCCAACTTTAAGAGTCATCTCTCCAGCTATTAGATGTTGCCAGGAACTCATTCCTTGAAATGAAGAACATACGTGATTAGTGGCACCTGAATCGAGTATCCAGGCAGAATCGTCGTTTTCCACTAAACACGTTTCCAAGACTAATAAATCACATTTAGAGTCGTGGGTCATGTTTTTCTTGGCTACGCAGTTAGTTTGAGGACATTCCTCAGTTGAGACCAAACCTAAATTCTTTGCCACGTGTTTAGCGTTTAAGCAAGTATTCTTAGTCGAATGTACTAAACCGTTTAATTTGGCATTTGACAAAGCTCATACGTTTTTCGACATATTGCTGAAACAAACAAATTAATCTCTATTAGAAACATGCACTAAACCCATTAATCACATTTATCCAATCAGATTTAGCAAAAGCAATCATCGACCCATATATACAATTGATTTATTTTGCAACGATACTTTAGGGGTTTAGAATAACCGCTACCGTAGGGCAGTCAGCTACTCCTCCTCTGAATCGAGACAATCTCGGCCAAATACTATTCCCAGAATAACTCTTACTCCAATAGTTATTAGCTAACGTTAATTTGGTCAAGACCATCTTGTAAGTGTTACCCATCATTTTCAGATTGCAGAGGGCGGCCCCAACAATGCCACCGTAGGGAAGAGCTAATGCTGGGAATGGCCCTAGGAAACCCTATCCATTTCTGGAGTTTGCGTTGTTCCGAATCCCATGCGCAAGCCCTCCGTAGGGTGATCGCTCCCAGGGCGACTCGCAGGCAGCGCATAGGAATCTCACGGTGCAACCTAATGATGGAGACCGTAGGATACGTTTGACACGTTTCCTTCTCCCACTTACTATGAACACTTTCCCCCATTCACCTTAATATTAACCCATGCAAACACCATCCGTAGGGGGACGCTCCTAGGGCGCCTCGAGGCCAAGCATGGATCTCACGGTGTGAACTCAGGGGGACGTGAGAGTAGAAACTTAATATGAATATTTCGTTTCTATACTTTTCCTCCCACTAAAGTGTCGTAAAGTTTTAGGGTCTATTACTTAGGTAAATTCCGGCTAAATGAATCTATCTAAGTCTATGCCTTATTAAACAAGGTCTTTACACTAAATGTCTAGGTGAATTAAACTCTTTTAATAACCTAGTGACATTGCATGCTAGTAAGACTTTGGTTAATTCAACTCAGGTTCCGAACCATTTGCCGGGAGAGTTCCCTTATAACCAAGGTCTTATGTCCTACTTACTCAAATTTTAAAACTATTTAAAAAAAAAAAAACTAAGTAAGACATATTTCTAATCCTATTAGAAAAGGCGATCTTAGATCTATTTCATTTTAAACCATTTAAAGAATGATAAGATCCTAAGATCCTATGTTAGCATGCAACTCTTTGTTATAGGTTTTATGGATTGTATTCATTAACTATTATAACTCTTATAACTTTTAATGAATTAACCCTATAACATGCTTTCTAATGGTGTTTAAAAGCATATAACAATCAATCATTCAAGTTATAAGAAAAGCACCATTTAGAAACAACCTATGTCTAGGTTTGTATAACGCTTTATACTACGATGTCTAGGTGATAACACTTTAAAACCTCACACCGCTCACGCATACTCATAAAACTCGAGTTAACTTAACTCAAGAACCGACTCGATGCCCAGGTAGGAGGTGTTCCGTAAACCGTCAACTTAAATACCTCCAGCCTTAGACAGCATCTTGTCGAGTGAGTTCTCTCGTAACCATTGTTTTACAAGATATCGACCTAAACTATGCAAGTTGATCGAATCGTTGAAGGTCGTTCATTAACCTAAGTGAGCATGCACTTAATCTTGTTATAGATTTTAGATTTCTATCTCTTTTTATAACAATTATAAAAACAATCCATAACAAGCCTAATTTGAGAATAACACTTATAATCAAACTAATGAAATTTCATGCTTCATGCTTGGTTAATTTTATCAATTAATAATTATAACTATTATAAGAATAATCAATTTTAATTAACCATTCAAGCATGAATCTCCCTAAATTAATACAACACTTATATTAATTAAACATGAAATTTCCCTCATGCATTTGAATTAATCAATAACACTTATTAAAATTAAACAAATGCATGAACATGCTTTCCTATGGTGGGGTTTTAAAACTATATGGCATGCTCATAATGCACATACATCCATTTAATTAAATCATACATTCACAATGCATAAAGTAATTAAATCAAGCTAAAATGGAATAGTTTGGCAATTTTTAAAAAACACAAGCAATTTCACTAATTATTACAATAATAATTAATAAATAAACTTGCAACACGCCCGAGCTTCACGAACCATCCCGAACCGCTCATCCAAGCAATGAACCGGTCATGCAATGAGTGAAATGAGGCTGCAACAGACCGAGCCGGACCAAAAGGCAGCAGCTGAACCGGAATGAAAAAAAACTGCTGCTCGAATTAAAAAACAGCTTGCTGTAATTTTCATTTTCTGCTGCGTCTTCTCCGGTTTTTCTTCAATTTTACAGCCTATATGGACTCTAATGACTCTATAAAAATTACAGACCATAGTACACACATTAACGCTCTTACATATCTGAGCAATTACAATTTCATGAAGGTTTGAATGCTCAAAAAATTGCCAAACCATAACACTTCCATTTTAGCACACAAAAAATTCAATTTCAAAATGGTACCCACCAAAGCAAAATTAAAACGAATTAAGTGCTCTAATCATGCTCTGATGCCAATTAAAGGTGTACATATTACACATGCGGAAGCAATTGAAGATCGAAAGCACTTAAGACATTCAATTTTACTCCTAAAGCATGCATGTTCTAGAAAAGACAGAATAGAGAGTTTAGAAAACACCAACCTTTGTAGCTCACTTATGTTGAACTCCTTGTGGTGTTTGCCTCTCCTATGCTCATTGGACAACCTCTAGAGTCTTCCCCACTATACTCCGGGCCAAGAACGACTTGTGGGAGTCTATATAAGATAGGGAATGAGAAGGGAATGCTTGAAGCATCAAACAATGGAGAAAAATGAGAGATGAGAGAACTTTGAGTCCAAATTCCAGCAGCATAACATTAAGGAAATGGCTCTCTTGTGTTTGAATATGATTCAAACTCCTTTTAAAGACATTCTCCATGCAAAGCCAAGCCTCAAGACACAAGACACATGGTGTATTTGCAAGCTCAAGTGGATTCTAGGTGTACATTACACAAGACATGCAACAATGCATGAGTGAGTTGTCTTTCCACTTTGAATGATCATGCATTAAGTGGATTTCCAACTAAATCCACTAAATTCAAATTGAAATCAAATTTCAAGCTTGCAAATTACCCCCAATTTCAATTCTAAATTGAAATTGATTGCTTGGTAATTAATTTGAAAATTTTCAAATTAATTTTGATATGATTAATCTAATTAATCTTTGTTATCTTGTGCAATTCCATATATATGATTCCTAATACATATATATAGTATTCAAAACACTTTTAAATACTTCATCTCTCATTTTCTAATTTAATTCATAATTAAATTATTGTGTCAAACACAATTTACGATAATACCCTTTTTCCCGATTTTGAACGATTCAAAGCTTCCTATCTTTTGTTCTAGGCTTAATTCCGATATGAGCTAGTAGGGGGACCTAATGGACCTATAGATCATGGGCTCCAACGATTCGAGGCTAACCGACTAATCTCATTGTCCAAGCTAGCCAACATTCGTTAACTATCGGGACACTCCACTATAGCCCGATTGTTGCACTCCCCTCACTATAGATATATTTCCGTCCACTTGATTTAACCATGATTAGTAAGTCGATCCTTCACAGGTTGTTCGTGAAGGATTTGGAATTCCCAATTCCGTTACAGCGGAAGCAATTGGACCGTTCGTAGTTAATTTTGTTTCTACTAAAATACCAATGCATTGGCAAAAGGTTAAGCGGTGAGAAACATACCTTCGTTGACGACTCTGAATTCTTCAAGAACGTCTTTCTTGATTGCTCTGCAACAACGAAGAACACCACCATTTGATCTTCCCCACTATAACTCTGAGATTAGGAACATAGTTGTGGGACTACCTAATCTTGAATTGGGAAAAACTCTAGAGAGAAAATTCTCCCTAGAGTTCTTGAGTTGAGAGAATATGAGAAGGCCTTATGGTGGCCATATGTTGTGGTACCTAAACCCTAGGGTTAGTGTTCTATTTATAGGAGAAAGGCCATGAATAAAATATTCATTTAAAATCAATTATTTCCATAACTGATTTAATCTTTTCCATTAATCAATTCCATGACCAATCAATTCCATAATTGATTAATCTTTTCCATAAATGATTGATCACTTCCATAAGTGATTAATCATTTCCATAATTGATTAATTTCCAATTAATTAATTCTTTAATTAATTAATCATCAATTAAATATCATATATTTAATTTCAGACCTTCTATTAGTTAATTAATTAATTACCCAATTAAATATCATATATTTAATTTCAGGCCTTCAATTAATTAATTCTATAATATGAATCAAATTCATATTAAAATTTGAACTCCTTCAAATTCTCTTATATCCTATAAATTTAATATGAATCAAATTCATATTAATATTTGAACTTCTTCAAATATTTATTTTTCTCATAGACTATAGTTTAATTAAATCTCATTTAATTTAAACTAAATTGAATAATTAATTAATTCATAATTAATTAATTCATCTTCTAATTAAATACCCTATATTTAATTAGACATATATTTGAACTCTTTCAAATATATCAATCTCTCAATTTAATAAAGTTTAATCTCAAATTAGACTTTATATTTTAATGCATCATTATACATTATATTAATTTGTATCTCATACAATTAACTTAATTCCCAATATGAATTTGAACTATTCAAATTCTCTCAAGATATATTTGTTCCTAATTACTCTTTACGAGCTAGCAGGGGGACCTAATGGACCTACAGATCAGAAGCTCCAATGATATGAGGTTAATAGATTAAACTCATTAATCAGGTTAACCAATATTCATTAACTGTGGGTCATTCCACTAAAGACCCACAGTTGAACTCTTCTCACTGTAGAACATTTCTGTGTCCATGGATGTAGACCTATGCCGGTAAGTCAATCCTTCACGAGTGTTCGTAATCACGACTGGGTCGAATTACCGTTTTACCCATGTATTACATCTGTCTCCTTAAGTACCAGCGCTCCTCTAATGAACAACCTGTTTATGGTCCAACCATTAAACAGAAAGTTCCTCTCGGGCCAGTGAGAGGACGGGATCCCTTTGTTCAAGTCCCGGAGTCACCACTTAAGGGAACACTCATCTACTTCTCCTAGAAGTGGGAAGGAGTGAATTCCTTCTTGTGTTGTCATGTCCCCAGCCTCCCACTCGGTCTTGTCCCCAAAAAGGAAGGCATATTGAGTCGGCGTATTGGCCACTCTCACCCATGCTAATCAAAGGACAATCCCTCATGAGAAGGAGTTCATGACACACTCAAGATTAAGACTGAGTTACCTAGGTCATCATATTGAAACAGTAACCAAACTAGTTAACGGTGTTACATCTAGTGGTTCACTATTTCGTGGTCCGGTCTTATGCAAACTCATTGCATAGGATACCCCCGCTCGCATGTCTCCTACATGGACGCCTTGGATTAATACGTCTGTATCGAATACAAAGCGGGCCGTATCACATAGTGTTACCAGGATAAGGTACCCAACCTTATCCTTGTACTATAGACCTTTTAGGTTGTTACTTGAACATCAATCCCCGTATGTCCCCACATACTAGTTCAAGTCACATGTAAACAACCTTGGATCTTAGTTTATTGGATTTGGGTCAAATTGTGCAATATTTAACAATAACACTTTATTGAAACAAGTATACAATTTGTTTACATTCACTATCTACGAGTTTTAGGGCATAAAACCCAACAGTTCGTAGCTATAGCTAGGTCAATAAGCCGTTTTACCCCTATAGTACTTCTAGTTCCTTAAGTCCCACTGATCCTCTAATGAACAATTGGTTTATAGTCCAACAAATAAACCGAGTCCCTCTCGGGCCAATGAGAGGGCAGGATCCCTTTGTTCAAGCCCCGGAGTCAACACTTAAGGGAACAACCTCTCTACTATCCCTTATTCGGGTAGGAGTGAATTCCTTCTTGCACGACTATGTCCCTAGCTATCTACCCGTTCCTATCCTTGAAATGGGAGGCTTATTGAGTCGGCGATACTGAGCCACTCTCACCTATGCATATCTAAGGATAAGCCAGAATAAACAGGAGTTCATAGTTAGCTCAGGATTAAGATCGAGTTACCTAGGTCATCACATGAAATAGTCAGTCTCGTTAGTAAACGGTGTTATAAAGCGAGAACGACTTATTTCTCGGTCCTGGTCTTATGCAAACTCATTGGATAGGACACCCCCACTCGCATGTCTCTACATGGACGATTTAGGATCACATCGTCTATACCATCTATAAAGTGGGCCGCGTCTCATAGTGTCTCCAGAATAAGGTACCCAACCCTATTCCTATACTATAGACCGTTTTGGCTATTACTCAAGCTTGATCCACTTTTATGTCTCTACATAAAGCTCAAGTGTTCATCCTATAGCCATGGATCTTAGTTTATTGGATTTGGGTTATATATGTGCAATTTAATTTATTCAGTAATGACTTTTACTGAATCAATCTTGATAACACCTTTATCGAATAAGTATATAATTCGTTTAACATTCATTATCTACGAGTTTTAGGGCACCAATCCCAACATCCTCAGTAAGAGATACAGTTTTAAACTCACCTAACCTCTTCTTTTTAGTTAAAACATCCTTAAGAAATTTAGCATAATTAGGCATTTGCTCTATAGCTTATACTAAAGGGATATTTATATGCAATTGCTTCAGAATCTCTAAAAACTTCTTAAATTGACCATCCTGATTCTTAGGCCTTTGTCTTTGTGGAAAAGGTAGAGGTCGTACATAAGGTGGGGGCGGCACATAAGGTGGTTCCACATCTGGAACAGAACTAGATGCTCCAACATCATTATTGCTGCCTCCTGCACCTTTATCAGACTCCAACTCTTTCTCAACAACAACATTTTTATCACTACTCTTCTCTACATCCTAGGGTTTACTAGGTTCTTTTCTCTCTTCTAGTGGCTTACCACTCCTTAGAGTCACTATCTGAAGGAAGTTTCCCTTGAGGCCTTGCCTTCAGCTCATTGGCTAGCTGACCCACTTGCAATTCCAGGGCTCTCATTGAAGCTTGATTACTTTGAATTGTGGCATCTGTACGAGCCATATATTCTTTCATCATTGCCTCTAGAGAACTCTTCGAATTTTACTGGGGCAATACCTGTGATTTAGCAAATCCTGACTGGTTCACCTTTTGTTGTGCTTGCATATTACTTCCTTGTCCTCCCCATACGAAGTTGGGGTGGTTACGCCAACCTGGATTATAAAAGTTAGAATAAGGGTTATTCCACTAATTACCTACAAAAAAACACAGAAGCTGGATTACTGGGGCAAAACTCGTAGTTGTGCTCTTTGCCACAATAAACACATGATTCCTCTGCAACTTGATTCAACATTGCAGCAGGCTCCACAGCTGGCGGCTGCTGATGACTAACCACTGTCACATTTTTAAGAGCGTTAGCTAACATTGCAATATCAGCCCTAATGGTGGACACACCATCAACCTCTAACACACTCTTAACTTTTTTATTTGAGCCTCTAACATCCGACCACTGACAACTATTGGTTGATATTCTTTCTAAAATTTCTTGGGCTTCATTAAAAGTTTTTGCCAAAAGGGCCCCTCCAGCCGAAGCATCTACCATACCTTGGATTGCTCCATTTAACCCATTGTAAAATGTTTCCATTTTTATACAATGAGGTAAACCATGGTGGGGACACTTTCACAAAAGCTCCTTAAACCTCTCCCAAGCCTCACTAAAAGTTTCATCTTCAAGTTGCCTAAACCCTACTATTTCACTCCTCAATTTGACATTCCTAGTTGGTGGAAAATATTTACTAAGAAATTTTTCCGCTAAATCATTCCATGTTTTAATTGATCATGGAGCAAAAGAATTTAACCACGTCTTTGCTCCATCTCTAAGAGAATACGAGAACAAAGTTAATCTAAGGGCATCTCTAGACACTCCTTGAATTACAAATGAATCACTAACTCCTAGAAAAGACTTAAGATGTAAATGAGGATCATCAAATGACAAACCATGGAATTGACCCACAGTTTGCAACATCTGAAACATTACCGGTTTCATTTCAAAATTTGCTGCCCCAATTTGAGGACTCACAATTCCTGGATTTATCGTTCGCTACCAAGATAGGATTGTCAGCCTGATTATTTTGCTGTCCATTTTTCTCCAGCGGTGGATTTTGCTGCAGCACACGATTCTGCTGAGGGTTCACTGGATCTTTTGGACCTTCTGGGAGGCGCGACACGTCAGCCATTTGATTTTGATTTCTACGTTGCTCTCTCTTTCTTCTCCTGAATGTCCTCTCAATTTCTGGATCAAGCTCGAACCTCACCCCAGGCGGATCGCTCATGCACCAAACTCACACTTGCATAAACAAAAGAAACAATCAAAAAGTTCTAGCACCAAACCACTAAAACACACACAAAACAGACCAGATAAAATTTTATTCAAGTCCTCGGCAACAACACCAAAAACTTGTTGGGCTTCCAGAGTGGGTACAAATATAGTAAAAATAGACTCTAGAACACTGTGCAAGCATACACAATCCACAACAAGTAATAAGTATTTATCGAATCCACGGGGCTGAATAGCTCTCACTTTATCTATTTTGTATAACTTTTTAATGGTTTCAAAAGTGGTTAAAATGATTGATTTTTATAAAAATGATGAAGCAAAAGAAATGACAGAACAAAATGTAAACAAATAAAGCAGACAGATTAGAAACAGGCGTTGGTCAGGATTCAGTAATTGTTTTAAAAGATGCTCTAGCAATATTATTAATTAGGCAAAACTCTTGTAGTCTTATTAGCAGGATCCTCTTGGAACTCTGAATTTTTTGGAATGTGTTTCAACTCCAATGACATGTTATCAATCAAGCACTAGAAAACTGGCTATCCCTAACTCAATCATTGGCGTTCACCAATACACAATGATCTAGTGTGATTAAATGCCACACACTTCTCAAATCATCCCTGAAACTAAGAAGTGGTATTTATACCGGCTGGCCAGGCGGGCACAAAATATAAATATGCACAACAATTAATCAAGATGCTCAAATCAACATATATTGCATAGAGAATAAAGCACGACAATTACACGACTCCTAACCAACACCTAAGCAAATTAGTTCATAAAGCTCATGATAACACACACTATAATATGAGTATGTGCATCCATAATTTCAAGAAATTACAAGAAAAGATTAATTCCCTTGATCAAATCGATAATTGATGGTCTTCTTGAAGTCTCCAATCTTTCCTCCTCTATTCGGCTCCCAAAAGTGGAAATGAACTTCCCAAGAGTGGAATGTTCCTCCCAAGAAAGGAATGCATTTGACTTGAGACGACTTCTCCTTGTATAGAGTGATAGCAAGCCCTAATTAGGTCAAATTGGACACGTGGCAGGCTTTCCAAGCTTTTTAGATCCGAAAATAACTCAACAAACTTCGGTTCATTAAAATGGATTACGAGCTGTGGCATGGTAGTTTTGCTCCTTGCTTTGCTGGATCACATATTTTGCTCCCTCAAGTCGCTCAACAATATATTCTGCACAAAATAACTTCCAAAGCATCCATTCTTCCAAATGGGTTAAAACATATAATAATCATCTAAAAACAACCCTATTTAGCACAAATGACACATAAAACACTATAGAATTAAGGTCTAAATAACTTAATTTTGGAGAGTTATCAATAACCATTTTATTTTTTATTTTTGGTTTTTCTAGGGTTACCCATGGCATTGAATGAACCCCCCAAATACTTGAAAAAACCTTCAGATCATTTTCGAGCTCAAGTTAGTAGTTGATCCCGCTTTGGGATGACAGTAGAAAACATTATATCTAAGCTTAGTCCTGTTCAACTGGCGATATTTAAACAAACACGCTTGGGTAACTTTCTTGATGTGAATATCACATTTAATGGAAAACTCATCCACTATTTATTACTGAGAGAAGTGGAAGAAGTGAAGAACGATTCTATAAGTTTTATGATAGGAGACGTAGTTTGTAACTTTGGACGAAGAGAGTTTGACATGATTATTGGGTTATGGCATGTTGGGAGTTCAAATAATGAGGTTAAAGTAAATAATAGGTTACAAAAAAAGTTTTTTGATGATAGAACAACTGTATATGCGAGAGAGTAAAAGGAGATATTCTTGAAATATGGTGGGAAAGATGAGGACTGGGTGAAATTGGCTCTAATGTACCTTATAGAGTTGGCTCTATTGGGGAAAGAGAAGAAATTAAAAATAGACACGGGGTTATTGAGAATCATTGATTATTGGGCTACCTTCCATGCTTACGATTGAGGCGCACTTATTTTTCAACGTACATTATTGGGGTTGAAAAAAGCATTGAACAAGACAAAGGGAGAGAAGAAAGGCACCATAGAGAAATATAATATAATGGGCTTCCCACTTGCGTTGCAGGTACGTTAATTATCTTACATAAAGTTGCTTTCGTTTAAATTAATTATATTACATAAGTTTTTCTTTTTTATTATGGATTATAGGTATGGGCATATGAGTCAATATCAACCATAAATGGTTGTGTTGCAAAGAAGATAAATGATAATGTTATCCCCCGCATGCTAAGGTGGTCTTGTTCACAATCTCCCAATGCTAACATTATTCATAGTCAAGTGTTTGATAAAAAAAAAAAAAATATACATAATCACTTTCACTTTCTTGCCTTTTATAATTAGTGTTATGTTTAACGTATTTTCCTTTTGTGTTTTTCTAGGTGAAAATATCGACATTCCTTAAGATGACAAAGGAGTAAAAAAACTTTATTAAAGTAATTACTAGGTAAACCTGTTGGGTTTTATGCCCTAAAACTCGTAGATAGTAAATGTAACTTTTTACCGAACATTAATAAAATAGTTTATTTTGTTTGTATTTAGTAGATCTTGTCTTATTAACCCTAATCCAATAAACTAAACATCCTAGGCTGATAGTATGAGGCTTGAACTAATATGTAGGGACATACGAGGATCAATGTTCAAGATTCAGCCTAAAGGGTCTATAGTATAGGGATAAGGCTGGGTACTTTATCCTGGTGACACTATGGATACGACCCACTTTGTATTATGATACAAACGCTATGATCCAATGCGTTCATGTAGTTGACATGCGAGTGGGGGTATCCTATACAATGAGTTTGCATAAGACCGGACCGCGAAATAGTTAACCACTAACTGTAACACCGTTAGTTGGCTTGGTTTCTATTTCACTAGGATGACCTAGACAACTTAGTCTCAATCCTGAGTGGATTATGGACTCCTGTTCACGAGGAGTTGTCCTTTAATTTGTATGGGTGAGAGTGGCCAACACGCCGACTCAATAAGCCTACCATTTTTGGGACAATACCGAGTGGGGAGCTGGGAACATAATCACACAAGATGGAATTCACTCCTTCCCGACTTTAGGGTAAGTAGAGGTGTGTTCCCTTAAGTGGTGTCTCCGGGACTTGAACAATGGGCCCAACCCTCTCTATGGCACAAGAGGGACTTCTGTTTGTTGGTTGGACCTTAAACAGGTTGTTCATTAGAGGAGTACTGGGAACTTAAGGACAAAGATGTAAACCAGGGGTAAAACGGTAATTTGACCCAGCTGGGATACGAACACACGTGAAGGACTGACTTGTAGTATTGGTCGATATCCGTGGACACAGAAATATTCTGCAGTGAGAAGAGTGCAGCTGTGGGTCTTTAGTGGAGTGACCCACAGTTAACGAACGGAGACTAACTTGGTTAATGAGTTTAAGCCGATTAGTCTCGTATCGTTGGAGCTTCTGATCTATAGGTCCATTAGGTCCCACTGGTAGCTCGTAAAAAGACTTGAAGCAAACAAATATAAATTGTAAATTGAAAGTGTTCAATTTATTTGAGGAATCATATAATGTATATTGATGCATTATAATATAAAGTTTATGAAACTTTATAATATAATTTTTGAATTAATTTCAAAAATTAATTCTTGAGAGAAAATGTTTGAAAGAGTTCAAATAAATATGAATTGGATTCATATTAATTTTAATAAAATCTATAAGATTAAATATATGATATTTAATTGGGTAATTAATTAATCATGAAATTAATTAATTATTTATTAAAATTAGAGACCTTTTCAAGAAAATATTTGAAAGAGTTCAAATAAATTTAATATGAATTGGATTCATATTAATATTAATTTTAATAAAATCCCTAAGATTAAATATGTGATATTTAATTGGGTAATTAATTAATTATGGAATTAATTAATTATTAAAATTAGATATTGTTCAGATAATTATATATAGGACCCCTGGGGTGGGGTGAAAGGCATCCCATTGTCTCTCCTTCTCTCAGAGATCTCCCCAAAAGATTCCCACAAGTCTCCTGCTTCAAGAAGTCTTAGAGATATACCGGTGTATCCGATTGGTGGTGTTCGCACAAGAGGGTTGCTGCGTTTTTAATCTTATTGGCAAGAAAAGGCGAATTGATCGAGGCTTTCTACAAAAGTAAGTTTTCTATGAAATCCTTGATCACTAGGATCAATCTAGTTGATTTTTAGCATGTTTATAGCCTATGTACAACCCATTAAATATAGATTTATTGCTGTAATATTTTGCAAATTGTATTGGTATTTCAATTAGAATCTAAGACTCTGAGTAGGTTCCGTAATACTTTCCGCTGCGTGGGGCTTTTATCCCTTCAATTGGTATCAGAGCCAACTCAGTTGTTCTTGATTTTAAATTGAAATTTGCAATTTGTTCTTGGTGGGATTTATGCATTATGAATGTTATGGTTTGCATATAAATGGTTTCGATTAATTTGGCCATAGATTTACAATTTTTGATGCGATCAAATGTAAAGGCCCTTGCGTTTTTGGGCAATTTAAATTGTAAATAAAGTCCTGTAAGTCCGGGTCTAGTTTAGATTGAAGAACGATCAAGATCGGGACCAAATTTGGCCAAAAACGGCGGAAAACGGTGAAGATTTGGCCAAAAACGGCGGAAAACGGTGAAGATTTGCGGCTGGAACAGTGCCGATTTTCCAGAAATTTGAAAGAAAAAAATAAGTTAAATAAAAACTGCGATTCCAAGTCTCGAAAGGAGGTCGTGCCTTGGTGGTTTGGTCGTTTGGTTAGTCTCATCGAGGGCATGGGCTCAAATCTTGACGTGTGCAGATTTTGAGCGCATTTTTTTCCATGCGTGCGGTTTGGTCCGATCCAGAGGTTTCAGAGGCGCGGTTCGTTGGTCTTTGACCGGTTCAGTCGGTTCAAGCGAGAATTGATCGGTTCGTTGACTGGGCAGTGGTTTTCCAGCTGGTTTTGGCACGTTTGGAGCAGTTTTGGTCCGGTTCGGAGCTACAGAAGGCTGTCATTTAGATTTAAAATCCCACCTTAGGTTATAAAGCATGCTCATGCATTTTATATATATTATAATTAGTTATAATGTATGGATTGAAATGCATGGTTTATTTTCATGAGTTTTTAATATATAGTTGAGTTATATTAATATCATGAAAAAGGGATAAGCATGATGCATACAATTACTTAGTTAAATATAAATAGTTATGTTTAATAAAATTGTTTGCAGCATGCTACTTTGATTTACCATTTTTGTCAATAATTTAATTGTTAATTTATTAATAATGGAAATCAAAGTTGCATTGAGCATGAAACATCCATAGTTTAATATAATTGTTATATTAATTTCATGCAATGCAAGACTATATATATATAGTTTTATCCTATTAACTTGAATATGATTGTTAATTATTTTAAAACTATAGTATGCATAATTATAGGGTCACTTAGGCTAATTACCAACAGTTGTCTTTCCCTTCGGTAGCCTGTTGGTGCATGCCTCTTGGATCTGAAAGTGGGAGGGTTACACTTACGAGGACAAGTTAATTCGTTAATGAATCCTTGACCGAACGACGGTGGTCAATGTCTATAGGAATATGAGTTATTCTGGTGATAGAATTGACTGAGAAGTGTCTCATTTTAGAGGAGGAGTAGCTGATCACCCTTCGGTGGCTGTTTCTCTAAACCTTTAAAGCATCGTTGCTAAACACAATCGATAGTTTGTTAGGGTTCTTTGATTGATTGTTTGCAAAAATTGATTGGATTTGTGCAATTGTTTGTTTGCCTGTTTGATGGGTTAAGACAAAGATAACTAATACGGTAAAAGTTTATTTTTCCAGCAATGTCTTCCTCTATCATCGCTTTATTGAAAAATGAAAAATTAACCGGCAAGAACTTTCCTACGTGGAAATCCAACCTTAATATTATTCTGGTTGTTAAAGATCTCCGGTTCGTCTTAACGGAGACTGTCCATCAGTTCCCCCTTGCTGCATCCCAAGCGAGAAAGGATGCTTATGACCGCTGGACAAAGGCCAATGATGAGGCCCGAGTCTGTATCTTAGCCAGCTTATCTGAAGTTTTGGCTAAGAGACATGAAAGCATTATTACAGCAAGAGAGATGATGAACTCTCTTCAGGAGATGTTTGGACAATTGTCCAGAAAACTCCACTGTAATGCTCTCAAACGAGTTTATAACTGCTGCATGAAAGAGGGCACGTCTGTCTGGGAACATGTCCTGGAAATGATGGTCCAATTCAGCATGGCAGAAACATACGGGGCGGTCATAGATGAGCGACCTCAGGTTGCATTCATCGTGGAATCTCTTCTGGAGAGTTTCCTAAAATTTCGCAAACATATGATGGCGAACATGATGATGTACACCCTGACGAATCTCTTAAATGAGCTACAGCTCTATCTGTGCAATGAGATTCATTAAAACAAGGGGAATGCTCCCACAGCTGCTGAAAATAAGAATGACAAGGAAGGTAAATTTGATTTACTTGTTTTAGAAACGTGCCTTGTTGAACATGATGAGTATGCCTGGATTTTAGATTCCGGAGCAACTAATCATGTTTGTTCTTCTTTTCAGGGAAATGATTTCCAGCAGCTTCAAGATGGTGAGATGACACTCAAGGTTGGAACATGAGATGTCATTTCAGCAAATGCAGTGGGAGCTGCGAAGTTGTTTTTTAGAAATAAGTTTTTGTTTTTAGAAAACTTGTATGTTGTTCCTCGCATTAAGAGGAACCTTATTTCTGTTTCTGGATTGTTAGAACACAATTATTCTATTTCTTTTGAATTAAATGAAGCGTTCATTTGTCGAAATGGAGTATTTATATGTTCTGCTAAGCTAGAAAACAACTTCTATGTGTTAAGACCAACCAACACAACATCGCTTTTAAATCATGAGATGTTTAAATCGGTTGAAACGCAAAATAAAAGGCAAAAGATTTCTCCAATAAGTAACAACACATATCTTTGGCACTTACGTCTTGGTCATATTAACATCGATCGGATCGGTCGTTTGGTAAAGAATGGACTTCTAACCAGTTTAGAAGATGAATCTTTACCACCCTGTGAATCGTGTCTCGAGGGTAAAATGACCAAAGAGGACTTTTACCGGAAAAGGTTATCGTGCCAAAGAACCTCTAGAGTTGATACATTCGAATCTTTGTTGTCCAATGAATGTAAAAGCTCGAGGAGGTTATGAATATTTCATCTCTTTCATAGATGATTATTCTCGATATGGTTACTTATACCTAATGGGTCACAAGTCTGAAGCTTTTGAAAAGTTCAAAGAGTTTAAGACTGAGGTAGAAAACCTATTAGGTAAGACAATTAAAACACTTCGATCAGATCGAGGTGGAGAGTACATGGATCAAAGATTCCAGGACTATATGATAGAACATGGAATCCAATCTCAACTCTCAGCCCCTGGTACACCTCAGCAGAATGGTGTGTCAGAAAGGAGAAATAGAACCTTGTTAGACATGGTTCGATCAATGATGAGCTATGCTCAATTGGCTAGCTCGTTTTGGGGGTATGCAGTAGAAACTGCAGTTCGTATTCTAAACAATGTTCCATCAAAAAGTGTTTATGAAACACCTTTTGAGCTCTGGAGGGGGCGTAAACCTAGTTTGCGTTACTTCCGTATCTGGGGTTGTCCTGCACACGTGCTAGTAACAAATCCTAAGAAACTGGAACCTCGTTCTAGAATATGCCAATTTGTTGGTTATCCTAAAGAAACGAGAGGTGGTCTGTTCTACGACCCTCAAGAAAACAAAGTGTTCGTATCGACAAACGCTACTTTCTTGGAGGAAGACCACATTCGAGATCACAAACCACGTAGTAAACAAGTATTAGGAGAAACTACAGAAGAGTCAACAAGGGTTGTTGATGAAGCTGGTCCTTCAACAAGAGTTGATGTAGGAGCCAGTTCTTCACGTCAATCTCATCCTCCTTCCATAGCAGGAGGGCCTCGACGCAGTGGGAGGGTTGTGATACAACCTGACCGTTACTTGGGCTTAACTGAAACACAAGTGGTCATTCCTGATGACGGTGTTGAGGATCCATTGTCTTATCGACAGACAATGAATGATGTAGATAAAGACGAATGGACCAAAGTCATGGACCTTGAGATGGAGTCTATGTACTTCAATCAAGTTTGGGAACTTGTAGATCCACCTGAAGGGGTCAAACCCATAGGATGTAAATGGATCTATAAGAGGAAAAGAGATGCTGCTGGGAAAGTACATACTTTCAAAGCAAGACTTGTAGCAAAGGGTTATACCCAAAGAGAAGGGGTGGACTATGAGGAAACTTTTTCTCCTGTTGCTATGTAAAAGTCAATAAGAATTCTTTTATCCATAGCCACGCTTTATGATTATGAAATATGGCAAATGGATGTCAAGACTGCCTTTCTGAATGGTAATCTTGAAGAGAATATCTTTATGTCTCAGCCCGAAGGGTTCATAACCCAAGGTCAGGAACAAAAAGTTTGTAAACTGAATCGATCCATTTATGGGTTGAAACAGGCTTCCAGATCTTGGAACATTAGATTTGATACTGCGATCAAATCTTTTGGCTTTGACCAAAATGTTGATGAGCCTTGTGTATACAAGAAAATCAACAAAAATAAAGTAGCTTTCATAGTACTTTATGTTGATGACATCCTACTCATTGGGAATGATGTAGGATATCTGTCTGACGTAAAAGAATGGCTAGCGGCCCAATTCCAAATGAAAGATTTAGGAGAGGCCAAATATGTTCTTGGAATCCAGATCATTCGGGATCGAAAGAACAAAATGCTAGCTCTGTCTCAAGCAACATATATCGACAAAATGTTGTCCCGATATTCGATGCAGAACTCCAAAAAGGGTTTGTTGCCTTTCAGGCATGGGGTTCACTTGTCTAAGGAACAGTGTCCTAAGACACCGCAAGAAGTTGAGGATATGAGACGAATTCCCTACCCCTCAGCAGTGGGCAACTTAATGTATGCGATGCTCTGCACGAGGCCTGACATTTGTTATGTTGTAGGGATAGTCAGCAGATATCAGTCAAATCCAGGGTTAGACCACTGGGCTGCCGTTAAAGGAATCCTCAAGTATCTTCGGAGAACGAGGGACTACATGCTAGTGTTTGGGGCTAAAGAGTTAGTTCTCACTGGATACACCGACTCTGACTTCCAGTCTGACAAGGATTCTAGGAAATCAACGTCGGGGTTAGTGTTTACCCTTAACGGGGGAGCTGTAGTTTGGAGAAGCATCAAGCAAGGATGCATAGCGGACTCAACCATGGAGGCTGAGTATGTAGCGGCTTGTGAAGCAGCCAAGGAAGCGGTTTGGCTAAGAAAGTTCCTAACAGATTTGGAAGTAGTTCCAAATATGGACTTTCCCATTACATTATACTGTGACAACAGTGGGGCTGTAGCCAATTCTAGAGAACCTCGAAGCCACAAACGAGGAAAACACATAGAGAGGAAGTATCACCTGATACGGGAGATTGTGCAACGAGGAGATGTGATTGTCACTAAGATCGCCTCAGAGCACAACATTGCTGATCCTTTTACGAAGGCTTTCCCGGCTAAAGTGTTTGAGGGCCATCTAGAGTGTCTAGGTCTACGAGATATGTACATTGTGTAATCTAGGGCAAGTGGGAGATGTGTAATAGGGTATGGGGATGCCCTAGTTTATTGTATTTACCATTTCTAACTTTAGATTATTTGTACATGTTCTTTCCCTTTATCTTGAGTTTTTAGTTCAAGTGGGAGTTTGTTGGGTTTTATGCCCTAAAACTCGTAGATAGTAAATGTAACTTTTTACCGAACATTAATAAAATAGTTTATTTTGTTTGTATTTAGTAGATCTTGTCTTATTAACCCTAATCCAATAAACTAAACATCTTAGGCTGATAGTATGAGGCTTGAACTAATATGTAGGGACATACGAGGATCAATGTTCAAGATTCAGCCTAAAGGGTCTATAGTATAGGGATAAGGCTGGGTACCTTATCCTGGTGACACTATGGATACGACCCACTTTGTATTATGATACAAACGCTATGATCCAACGCGTTCATGTAGTTGACATGCGAGTGAGGGTATCCCATCAAATGAAAAGGTGCCAAGCGAAGAAGAGTCCTCCAAGGAGAATGCATCGAATGAAAGATGCAAGGCGAATTCAGTGTCCTATGAGGAGTTTAGGAGGCTTGAGGCTTGTGTCCTAGTGTTGGAGGAGGGATTGAAACTTGTAAAATCTGATGTCTCAGAAATAAAGTTTGATGCTATCAACCCTCTTAAAAACGAATGGAATAGGAGATAATGTTTGTAATTTTAATATTATTTTTTTTATAAAAGTGTATATTTGGTTAATATTTATTGGTTAATGTAGGGCAATCAAGAAGAGGATGTAGAAAACCAAACTTCGGGCCAAGCAAAATTGACTAAGAACCAGAAGGAGGAGGAGCATGAAGATGTTCAAACCAGAATATATCGGCTAGCAACAACTTTCGATGAAACAATGATTCCAGTGTGTCCATCCAATATGCTTGAGGAAGTTCAAAAAGAGGATGAAATGCCGAGTACACCCTCGTGGTTAAAGATGCATATAGATGACTATGAGGAGGCACAACATCTGACCACACACGAGGCAAACAAAGAATTTGTTGAGAACGTGGCTAATGCCCCGGTGGTTGACCTTCTAACCAAAAGTATTCCATCAAAATATGAACAGAAGTTGGATGTAATGGAGATACCACTACCCCCAGCTATACATCAATATGTTTGTGCTGCACGTAAAAGGCGTGTGAGTGTTTATCTTAGTACTCCATTTACAACCTTGAGTAAACGACCCAAAGATTTAAATAGTACTCAAAGTTCGAAAGAGGATCCAAATGTCTACGACCCCATGCATAAAATACCAACAACTGAATTGGATAGGCTTAGGCGATGGATTTATGACAAGACTGCGGACAATGATCTATGTGACACCATCGCCAGAAAAAAAGCCAAAGGAATTTTTTAAGGATTTGTTTACGTGTCGAAGGTGGCTAACAGATGAGGTAAATGACTCCTTTTCACTTCAATATTGACTTTTATGTGGATTTGGTAGTTGTTTTATCCTTGATAGTAACTACAAGTTTTTTTTATACATCATTTAGACATTGTTTTCTTATTCATTCGGTTGAAGCTTCAGATAAATGAAAATTTTTGCAAACAGAATTTTACGACTACGGACACCGTTTTCATAGCATGTACATTTAGATAACGTGTACACATTTATTTTGATGTATGATTAGCATATTCATAAGTAAATGTTATGTGTATGTAGCGCCACATAGTAGCAAAGTGGACTCTATACCAACAATGTCTCAGTGAGAAGCGTGCATTTAATTGGCAAGCTGAACATCGGTTGATAGATTATGTACTAGGAAATAATATTGACTTCAAAGATGCATGGGCCAATGTTGATTTTGTGTATGCACCATTTAATGTCAAGCAACAACACTGGGTATTAATTTTCTTTGATTTAATTCAGTGTGAGATAAATTTATGGGATTCCCTCCCATATTATACTACGCAAGAAGAGATGATGACATTGTTGATGTCAGTGCGCACGTTGGTGCCAATAATATTGTACAATACTGGTTTTTTTTTGCAAGGAGGGGTGGGTTGTCTTATACAGAACCCTAGCTTGCTGTAAAGGTACAATCAGCTCCGGTTCAGCGCAACTCCAGTGACTGCGGTGTGTTCACTATAAAATATTTTGAATATGTAACTGGATCTAATTTTAGTTCTTTGTGTCAAGAAAACATGTCATACTTTAGAAAACAATTGGCTTTCCAGTTATGGACCAATACCCTGATGTATTAAGAAACTATATTGTAATTGAAGTAAATATATGTTATTAAATGTCCAGATGTTTGTGGCGATGCTTGCTCTACAGGGATTTGAGATGAGGAATCAGGGGATCACATTTTTTTTTGTCTTGCAACGTGTAATTGCGAGAAACAAGGAAACAAGTCATTTTAAGTTGTGCTTTTCTTTTTAGAAATAATTTGAGATACCAATACTCCAAATAACGTGAAACTTAAATATATGTTATATTAAGTGTCGAGATATTTGTGGCGATGCTTACTCTACAGGGATTAGTGATGAGGAATAAAATTACAGGGGATTATTCCTAAGTGTACACATTTATACTCTGTTCTCTTGCTGCAGCAATTGCGTGTGCACATGGTAGTTGGTCTAGTTGAAACTCCTTGCAACTGCACTCCCGAGTATGAAGGTTAACAATCTCCTCCTTATCTACATCCTTCACGTGAAACTGATAACAATCAATTGGATCAACCTTCATTGTTAAAGATTTATCTGAACTTTTTTGTACAATTTCTTCTGCCCATTTCGTCATAGTGCTCGTAACTTTTGAAGCTTTGCTCTGACGCTCCCAAAACCATCTTTGTAGCAAAGCTCTGACATGTTCAATGAATGAAGCAATCGACAATTCTATGGGTTCGCTCAAAATAGCATTCATGCATTCTGCTATGTTCGTAGTCATCATGTTGTATCACTTTCTTGGGCAATGCATACGTGACCAATGTGGAAGTCCAATTTCTTCTAAATATTTTCATGCACCATTATCAAGTGCTAAAATGCGTCCCCATGACTCTTCAAATTTCGACTCACGGTTGCTCTTGAAGCATTATAAAACAAACACTCTAATGTTTCGCTCTTGAACTTAGTAGTTAGATTATTTCTGATGTGTTGCACACAAAGACCATGAGATGCAGTGGGAAATACAGAAGCAATTGACTTTGCCATGCTACTATTTCGATCTGATACAAAAACTAAATCATTAACTTCACTTATTGCACCTTTTTAACTTTTCCAAGAACCATTTCATTGAATCATCAGCTTCTCTATCAACAATTCCAAAGGCGAGGGGAAAATTTTGATTAATACCATCTAAGCAAACTGTAACTATCAACTGACCCCGATATTTGCATTTCAGAAATGTTCCACCCATAACTATAACATGAAAAATGCAATTTAAAAATCCTCGAACATAGGGACCTAGCGCCATAAAAAGATATTTAAAGAAACCACCTTCTTCAAGTTCAATGTCATAAAATGTACCTGGATTTGCCAATTTAAGTGTTTCACCATATCGGAGCAATTGATTATATGACTCTTCTGGTGATCCTCGTACTCGCATATATGCAATTTCTCTAGCACGCCTTGCTTTTTCATAACTCATATTTATACCATAATCTTGTCTCATGTCTTCTATGATGTCACATGGTTTATATTGATGTCCAATCCCACTAAACTTTTTTTTTTTTATTATTATTTCTCCAACTACCCAAGCTTTCGCTTGTCTATGATCGTGATTCAAAATATCAAGTGAACATGAATGAACATTTACATACTTAGAAATCTTGAATATGTCAGATGAACCTTTCAATTTCACTGCTCGTAGTCTCCAATTACAGTTCTCACGATCAATACATTTGACATAAAGTACATCCTTCGTAGACTTATTTACTCTAAATTCAAAATTCTTTTTCATTGCCATGACACTTAATTTCATGGACAATTCCTTGACAAAAAATACTTGTCCTACTTCCAGCTCGTTATTTGTAGAGCTTCCTTCCAACCACTCATTTTTTTTCATGTATCTCTTCTAGCCAGCTGATGGACATTCAACGTCACATTTTCATTTACGATCTTCTGAAGTACTTCTTTCTCGTGGGATGTCATTTGACTCATAATTAAAATTATTAGCATCATGAAACTCTGATTCATATGATTCCCATCTAGTGGTCTCATTTCTGTCACCACTCAAGTCACCTTCAACTGCATTTCCATCTAATGTTGAATCCGATGCACGAATCAAAGCGTTTGTATTTAACTTCTGAACTTGATTACTCCCAGAAATAGATTTGTTACCAAGTTCAACTTTAGAACTTTCAACATGTAAATCTTTGTTCCTAGGTTCAAATGAGATGTACAATGGGACTTCAAACATATTTTCACCTAGAAGATAAAAATTCAAATCACGATCATTACTTTTCTCAAACGGAGGAGCTTCATCTTCAAATGTTACCTCATATTTGCATCTTATTTTCATATCAAACTCTTTATTTTCATCTTATTTTCATATTTTCATATCTTGTTTTAATTGTTTAGTTTGTTAATAATTTTGATCATAGGGTAGTTGAAATAGCTTGTTGATAGTTTAGATTAGTTAAACTTGGGTTTTTAAATCTTTTCTTGGAAAAAATATGCTTGCTGTTTTTGAGCTTTACCTATGAACTTTTTGAAAGAACAATGAACTTTAAAAATTTTTTGCTTGAAAAATGTATTGGAAGAAAAGCATGTTTTCAAAGGAGTTTTCTTTTAAGCCCTTGATGATGATAACTAGAGCTTTGTTCTATCTCAAAAGTGCCACCGTCACAACCAAATTGTTTTCTAGTCATAGGCTTTCCATTAGTCTTTTTCTTTACAAAATTTTCTTAAAATCTAAACTTCCTTGTGTTTAACCTTTCTAACACTCTAGGAGAGTTTAGCCTTGAAGTTTTGGAAAATAAAAAGCCTCATGTTAAGCCCATGCCTCAAAACCAAAACCAATGAGGACATTGTCTAACTTTAAGTTTGAGGGGGGGGGGGTGCTTTATGCTTTATTATGCAAATATTTTTGTAAATTTGTAGGGTTGGAAAAAGAATGTGCTCAGTATCTATCATGAAAAAAAAAAAAGAAAAAAAATGAAAAACTGAGAGTTACTCCTCCTTCCTAGGGTTTACTAACTAACCAGGGGCATTCATGACACCCATGGTTTGTCACTGAATGAAAGGTTTACCTAGGGAAGTGAGTATCATTCCAAGCTTGTGAACTTTGCTTGTAGCTAGATATCTTCACCACAAAGTATCGATAAGCTAGAACGAAGGTAAAGATGACAACAAGGATACTCTTGGGAGAAAAAGAAGTTGAATAAAAAGAGCACCGACAGTCAAATAAGTTTGGGGGAGATGGAAGAGGTCTAGTAATTCATGTATGCTCATTTTTCCTCAAGATTGTTTTTCTTAACTAAAAGGACTACACTAGGCTCTATGAGTAGAAGTTAGGTAGTTTAAGCACATTGGTTAGGATGGATTAGAGAGAGTTTTGCTTTGAAAAAGAACAATAGAAATTTTCATGCCTAGGAAACTCAGACGTTGTGATTGGCACTAGAGTAGAACCCTCTCCTGAAAGGCAACCTTTTTAGAAAACGATCTTGAAAAACATGTTTACTTGATTCCATGTCACTTGATTTGAAAGTCAAAGTTGATACTAGTACAATGACTAAAGTCAAAGTTGATACTAGTACAATGACTGATTACTACACATGAACCTTAACATTTTGATTTGCAATTAGTATTGAGTTCTTACATTCTGATTTGCAATTAGTATTGAGCTCTTACATTCTGATTTGCAATTAGAAAAGTTGATCTCTAACATTTTGATTGGCAATTGCTTGAGGACAAGAATCGAGTTAAGTTTGGGGGTGTGATAAGGGTAAAAAATATACCTATTTTACCCTTATATTTAGCTCATTTTCTTGTCAAATATTGCATGTTTAGATCAATTTTACTGTTCCCGAGCTCAAAATATGTTAAAGTTGATAAGTTAGAGTGTTGAGATTCACTTTTGTCAAATTATGCTCATTTGTGCTTATAAAGACTTAATTTTAAGAGAATTTGACTAAGTTTGTTGTTGTGCAGGAAAACAGAGGAAATGCTGGAATCTGCCCAGAAATGTGATCGCATTTCTGGAAAAACTGAAGACGTTTCGAGTCATCCGCGGGTTGTTGTTGACGAGTTTTTTTCGCACCTAACCGGTTGTTTTGATCCCGAAACCAACTGGGCTACCTTCCAGCACCTATTTCACAGCTCCTCAACCATTTTCTACACTATATAAGCTCGAGATTTGAAGTCAAATTCAAGAAGAACTCATTTAGAAGAAGAGGGTGGCGACAGAACCCTAGTTGACGCCTATGAGTAGGGATGCCTGAGGTCCTTCTTAGATGACTGAATTCTAACCTGAGTTAGACATCAAACCTTAGGGTTTGTAAGGATTTTCACCCATTCCCACTTGTGAAAGCGAGAGAGTGGAGTGTCTTAGCGAACTCTAGAAGGATTGAGTAAATAGAAATCCCATAATATTTAGCTATCTCCATTATTTTCCAGCTTTTGATACTTTTCATTATTATGTATTCTTTACATTCTTATTTCAATGAAAATGTATTCATTTGCACTTCATATTTAGCTATCTTCGTTGAGGGGTTTAATGTGGTGAATTCCCTTATGGTTCAATAGCTTGAAAGTGTTCTATTTGCTTAAGTTTTTGTTCAATGCATGTCATACTTTATTAATTATCACTCTAATCTTGCTGAGTTTAACTCGATCACTTAGACTTTGCATGCTATGTGAGTTTGATCTTGAAAGGGACAAACGATATCGATTCTCATAAAGGTGATATAGGAGAAAAAGCTCGAAAGAGATTTTTCGGTGGTATAGGGCAAGCTGTCTAAGGCACCCTATATCGACTATAGGTTTATAGGTTGCATTCGTGAATTATCTATGTCGGAGTCGAGTCACAGAAATGTGCATAACGGTACTCGCTTAGCCTTCTAACGGTTCTTGGGAGCAAGGCCAAATAGAAGTTAAATCTGACCCAATGCATTGAATAGGCTTAAGATTAAATATTGCATGATTAAAGTTATTACCTTAGGGATGAATCCATGTTGAATACCTCGTTTATTTCTTATTGTTATTCTTTTGTTTATTTGCTTGTTTTATTTATCTTTTCTAAAAACCCAATTAATCAATCTTATTTTCTTTGGTTACCTATACTTTTAAGCAATCAAGTTGAGTAGTTTCTTCTTCAAATTTGAATTTCTAGTTAGTCCTCGTGGGATCGATACCATTGGAATACTTCTAAGGTTTTTTTTATTACTACGTGCGACAGTGTATACTTGCACTAGGGTTAGCTGAATTTATCTTTATTAACATTTATCATCTTATCTCACATCCATCCATTCAGCCTCTGCTGCACCAAGTTTTTGGCATTTGTGTTTTCTTTTGCAGGTTGGAGTTAGTGCATGAACAAGGGGTATCCACTCCTTGACATTAATCCAAAGATAGAAAAGACCTTTCGTCGTTGAAGGAAGGAACAAAGACGAAAGAAAAAGGAACAACAAGAGTTGAGCGCACAGGAATTTCTAGAAGAAGCCTCTTACATACAAGAGTTTCCAATGGAACCTCTTGGAGTCGAGCCTCAAGTTGATCCATAGAATCGTGGAAGGGAGCAAAATGGTGGGAGAATTCCTCCTGTTCCTCCAGTTCCACCAGTGCCACAACAAGAAAATCCAATCTACATTGTTGAAGATCGCAATAGAGCAATAAAGGACTACGCTTTACCAGTTTTCCAAACATTAAATCCAGGAATTTTGGAGCTACCGATTGATGCTCCATAGTTTGAGCAGGCTTACCAGTGATGTTCCAGATGTTGAATACAATGGGCCAATTCTCTGGACTTCCAAATGAAGATCCACACAAACATATTAAGCTATTTTTTAGAGTTTGCAATTCTTTTAAAGTTACAGGAGTTCCTGAAGATACTTTGAAGTTAAAACTTTTTCCATTTTCTTTGCAGGGAGATGCTGAAGCTTGGTTGGATTCATTCCCTCTAAACTCCATCACTTCATGGAATGATTTGGTGGAGAAATTCTTAGAGAAGTTTTTTCCCTCCAATAAAAATGCCAAGTACAGAGCTGAAATTATTGCTTTCAAACAATCTTACAATGAACCTTTGGATGCAACTTGGGAAAGATTTCAAAGGCTGGTTCGGAAGTGTCCACACCATGGATTGCCTGCCTGCATTATCTTGGAGCATTTTTATAGTGGACTAGATCAAGCTTCAAAGGCACTAGTAAACGCATCTGCAAACGGATCTTTCTTGAAGAAGTCTACTAATGAGGTGCATGCTATTTTGGATACCATAGCCACCAACAATTGCCATTGGGGAGAGACTGAGCCAAATACGATCTTAAAGATGTTGGGTTTTATGCCCTAAAACTCGTAGATAGTGAATGTAACTGTTGACCAGATATTAATGAAATAATATTGATATATTTTTCAATTAATTGTTAATAGTTATTTTATATTTTATATTTGTCTTTGCCTAATAATAACCCTAATCCAACAAACTAGACATCCTAGGCTGTCATATGAGTCTTGAACTATATGTAGCGACATATGGGATCATTGTTCAAGAAACAGCCTAAAGGGTCTATAGTATAGGGATAAGACTGGGTGCCTTATCCTGGTGACACTATGGATATGGCCCACTTTGTATTTGATACAAACGCTGCGATCCAACGCGTTAGTGTAGGAGACATGCGAGTGGGGGTATCCTATGCAATGAGTTTGCATAAGACCGGACCGCGAAATAGTAACCACTAGTTATAACACCGTTAACTAGTTGGTTTTCTATTTCACTAGGACGACCTAGACAACTTAGTCTTAATCCTGAGTTGATTATGGACTCCTGCTCATGAGAGATTGTCCTTTGATTTTTATGGGTGAGAGTGGCCAATACGCCGACTCAATAAGCCTACCATTTTGGGGACAAGACCGAATGGGGAGCTGGGAACATAATCGTACAAGATGGAATTCACTCCTTCCCGACTTTAGGGAAGCAGATGAGTGTTCCCTTAAGTGGTTACTCCGAGTCTTGAACATAGGGCCCTACCCTCTCAATGGCACGAGAGGGTTTTCTGTTTGATGGTTGGACCACAAACAGGTTGTTCATTAGAGGAGAACTGGTACTTAAGGAAATAGAGGTAACCCAGGGGTAAAACGGTAATTTGACCCAACTGGTGTTACGGACACTCGTGAAGGACTAACTAGTCGATATTGGTCTATATCCGTGGACACAGAAAATATGTCTGCAGTTAGAAGAGTACAACTGTGAGTCTATAGTGGAGTGAACACA
Organism: Luffa acutangula; assembly: GCA_036850905.1. Taxonomy (NCBI): domain Eukaryota; kingdom Viridiplantae; phylum Streptophyta; class Magnoliopsida; order Cucurbitales; family Cucurbitaceae; genus Luffa; species Luffa acutangula. The sequence goes on along the minus strand of CM072087.1, from coordinate 28,803,864 downwards.
CAGTTAACGAATATTGATTAATGTGGTTAATGAGTTTGACCAATTAATCTCACATCGTTGGAGCTTCTGATCTGCAGGTCCATTAGGTCCCACTGGTAGCTCATAAAGTAATTTGAGGCAACTAAGTAATAAATGTAAATTGAAAATGTTCAATTTACTAAGGGAAACAAATATAATATATATTGATATATTATTATGAGAGAAATTAATATTTGAAGAAGTTCAAATATAAATTTTATGGAAGTTTGAAAGAGTTCAAATATTGAATTAATTTAAGGCCTAAAATGTGTTTGAGCAAATTAATTAATTCTAGGCCGGAAATTAAATATATGATATTTAATTGGTGGTTAATTAATTAAAGAATTCATTAACCGGGAATTAATCAAGTATGGAAATAATTAATCACTTAAGGAAGTGATTAATCATTTATGGAAATGATCTAATCACTTATGGAAGTAATTAGTCATTTGTGGAAAAGATTAATCAATTATGGAATTGATTGATCATGATTGATTAATTGAGGAATAAGATTGAATCAATTTTGGAAAAGATTGATTTAATTGAATATTTTATTCATGGTCTCTCTTCTATAAATAGAACACTAGACCTAATTGGTCATGACACTTGAAACTTTGCTCTTGCTCTTAGACTCTCAAAGACAAGACCTAAAATTCTCTCTAGCCTCCCTCTTAGAGAAAGACTCCCACAAGTCTTTTGCCTCCTAGACCTAGAGTTATACCGGTGTAACCTTTGTGGTTATTGTGTCAATCAAGAAGAAAATTCCAGCGATCAAGAGGCGAAGAAGCTGCTGCGTTTTCGTTCGTTGGAGCGTTGTTGGCGAAGAACGGTCAAGTCTACAACGAAGGTATGTGACGGTTCTTCCCCTTTTCTTTAGAAAAGCATGAAAATAAATTTAGATTTAATTTTAAGCATGTTTAAACTGAATTTCCAGCAACTTTAAAGAGTGTTTTAAAGTTTCTTTGAGTTTTCGTAACGGTATTTTAATATTAATTAATATACGGCGTAAGGTCCAATCGATGCGCTTCCGCTGTGTGGGGACTTTTATTCCCTTCAAAAGAATCCAGTAAAAGCAGTGGAAACAGAGGCTAATTCTAGAATGCAAGCCCAAATCAAGGCTATCCATAGCATGATGATGGGCATGACCATGAACAATCAAGCCAACATATCCCATGCCAATGCTATCTCTTCTCCTTGTTGTGAAATATGTGGTGAGGAACACATCGCTGATAATTGACCATTGAACCATGCATCTGCCTTTTATGTAGGACCACAGGGGAACCAAAGCCAAAATAGATTGAATCCTTATTCGGCCACGTACAACCCAGGTTGGAGACAACATCCAAACTTCTCTTGGGGAGGACAAGCCGGGTCAAGTAATTCCAATGCAAACCAATTTGGGAAACCTCCTACACAACAACAGCCGTAGAAAAACTTCCAACAAATGCCCATTCAAGATATACCCACTTGGAACTCAATGTTGCTGGTTATGCAAGGTTTGGAGACATGGGGGTTTCAGTAGAATTGTTTGATAGAATGCCTATGAGAAATGTGGTTTCATGGACGACATTGATATCTGGGTATGCTCAAAATGGGAAGTATGCAAAGGCCTTGGAGATGTTTTTGAGATTGGAAAATGAGAAAGGTGCTAGACCAAATGAGGTGACCATTGTAAGTGTTCTTCCTGCCTGTGCTCAGCTTGAGGCATTGGATATTGGGACGAGGATTGAAGCATATGCTCGAAAGAATGAGTTTTTTCAAAAACTTGTATGTGAGTAACGCGATATTGGAAGTCCATGCTAGGTGCGGTAGTATTGAGGAAGCTAAGCAAGTTTTTGATGAGATTGGAAGCAAAAGAAACTTGTGCTCGTGGAATACCATGACAATGGGATTGGCTGTGAGAAACAATATGAAAATCTAGAAGGATTTTAAAGAGTAAAGAATTATCAAGCTGCTGAATTGATTATTCAATACCAGAGGCCACCAATAAATAGTACACAGACGATTAGAGGAAAGATTCCTCTTGTTATGAGAATGCACCACATATACAAAGAATACAAATGAAAGGCAAGAAAATAAAATACATGAAACGACAACGTTTAGATAAAAAACAGGGAAGACTAAAATGATGTCGTTTAACCATTTGCCTTAACATCCCCCCTCAAACGAGAGGGTGATGCAATTACACCGAGTTTGCCTCTAAGATCACATAAACAAGCTTTAGACAGAGGTTTAGTTAATCCATCAACCAGTTCCTCAGATGAGGGAACATATCTGACATCAAGTTCTTTAGCAAGAACTTTATCACGAACAAAGTGCACGTCCACTTCAACATGTTTACTTCTTGAGTGGAATACATGATTGGCAGTAAGAGATAAGGCACTTATGTTGTCGCACCAGATGATAGGAGTCGACTGAGATGGAATCTGAAGCTCACGAAGGAGAGATTGCACCCAACTTATATCAGCAGCTGTATGGGCAAGAGCACAGTACTCTGATTCGGTACTGGAGTGAGCAATCACATGTTGCTTCTTTGAACTCCAAGAAACAATGGCGTTTCCCAGGAACAAACAATGTGCTACTATGGACTTACGGTCATCAATACTACAGGCCCAATTTGCATCACTATAGGCCACCACAGAGAGAGCAACAAACTTAGATAGAAATAGGCCATGATGGAGAGTACCTTGAAGATACCGAAGAACTCGTTTAACAGCAGCCTAGTGAACAGATGTGGGATTTTGAAGAAAATGACTCAACTTGTTAACAATAAATGAAATATCCGATCGGGTATGAGACAAGTACTGAAGAGCCCCAATAACACTCCTATACACAGAAGGATTCTCCATAGGAACACCATCATGTAGAGACAAAGGCTTACCAGTGACCACAGGTGTAGGACATGACTTGATGTGGGATAAGTCCAATCGATCCAGTAGGTCCAAGATGTATTTGGACTGAGTAAGATACATGCCCTCTGGTGTGCGTAAAACCTCAACACCCAAATAGTAATGAAGATCACCCATGTCCTTCGAGGCAAAGAAGTATGTAATCGTTGCACAAAAGAATTAATATAAGATGTGGAATTCCCTGTGATAAGAATGTCATCAACGTATATGAGAATTAAAATCATCAGACCATCCTTAAGAAGAAAGAACAAAGAACTATTAGCCCTTGAATTTGTGAAGCCCCAATGAAGTAAGGTAGACTTAAGCTTATAAAACCAAGCCCTCGGGGCCTGTTTCAATCCATACAATGATTTGTGTAACTTACAGACATAAGATGGATTGGAAGAAACAATATACCCATCAGGTTGTTGCATAAAAACATCATCTAAAAGATGACCATTTAAGAAAGCGTTGTTAACATCCAACTGATGAACAACCCAATATTTAGCTGTAGCAAGAGCAAGCACAATACGGACAGTCGGGACCTTGACCACAAGGCTAAAAGTTTCATGAAAATCCACTTTAGGCAACTGATGAAACCCCTTGGGAACTAAGCGAGCTTTACATCGTTGGAAGCTGCCATCAACATTTCTTTTGACCTTAAACACCCATTTGTTTCCAATGAGATTTACATTGGATGGGGGAGGCACAAGGGACCAAGTGTTATTCTTATATAGAGCCTCTATTTCACTGTCCATCGCCTTTTTCCATGACTCAAAATGAAGGGCCTCAGTCACATTCCTTGGTTCAATATGGGGAGTGATAATTCTCCAAAAGGGAGTTATTTAGGCCTTATTTCTATAGTGATTCGTGTGTCATTTATGATAAATAGGGTTGCTTTTAGATGAATATTTTGTGTTTTAACCTATTTGGAAGAATGAATGCTTTTGAAGTTATTTTGCAGAGAAAATAATGTTGAGTGACTTGAGGGAGCAAAATCTATGATCCAGCAAAGTAAGGAGCAAAATTGCCATGTGAGCCGCACGTGATTCATTAAATGAGGTGGTGCTAGCTGAATTAATCTCGGATCTAGGAAGCTTGGAGAGCCCTCCACGTGTAAAATTTGACCTAATTAGGGTTGACTCCACTCTATAAAAGGAAGTAGCCGTCTCAAGTCTAAGATATTCCAAATTCGAGAAAGAAAAGTCTTATTCCATTCGTGGAGACTTACTTTCCATCTTTGGGAGTCGAATAGAGGGGGAACGATTAGAGACCTTAAGAAGACCACTAGCTACGGATCTCTTCAAGGGAATTAATCTTTTCTTGTAATTTCTTGTAGTTATGGATGCAAATACTCAAATTGTAGCGTGTGTTATTTTGTACTCCATGAACTAAATTAGCTTAGGTGTTGGTTAGGATCTATGTAATTGTCGTGTTTCATTCTCTATGCAATATATGTTGATTTGAGCATCTTGATTATTTGTTGTGTCTATTTCTATTTTGTGCCCGCCTGGCCAGCCGGTATGAATATCACCTCATAGTTTCAGGGATGATTTGAGAGGTGTGTGGCAATTAATCACACTAGACCAGTATGTGTTGGTGGACGCCAGTGACTGAGTTAGGGATAACTAATTGCCTAGTGCTTGATATGTAGCACGTCATTGGAGTTGAAACATATTCCAAAAAATCCAGAGTTCCAAGAGGATCCTGTTGATAAGACTTCAAGAGAATTGCCTAATCAATATTATTGCTAGAGCATCTTTTGAAACAATTACAGAAATCCTGACCAACGCCTGTTTCCAATCTGTTTGTTTTATCTGTTTACTTTTTGTTATGTCAGTTCTTTTGCTTCAGCATTTTATCCAAACAAATTATTTTAACAATCTTGAAACCATTAAAAAGTTACATAAAATAGGTAGAATGGAAGTTATTCAAAACCTCGTGGATACGATAAATTACTTATGGAATAAGACTTTCCTTTCTCCAATTTGGAATTGTTTATGGACTTGAGACGACTACTTCCTTTTATAGAGTGGAGTCAACCCTAACTAGGTCAAACTTTACACGTGGAGGGCTCTCCAAGCTTCCTAGATCCGAGATTAATTCAACTAACGCCACCTCATTTAATGAATCACATGCGGCTCACATGGCAGTTTTGCTTCTTGCTTTGATGGATCATAGATTTTGCTCCCTCAAGTCGCTCAGCATTATTTTCTGCACAAAATATCTTCCAAAGCATCCATTCTTCTAAATGGGTTAAATCACAAAATATTCATCTAAAAGCAACCCTATTAGGCACAAAGACACACAAAACACTATAGAAATAAGGCCTACATAACTCCCTTTTGGAGAGTTATCACAAGGCATATGATTTTCCATGTTGACATGACTCAGAATTACAGGACTTTAAGGCAACATTTAGGACTCTATTGGACGAATGACCAAGACGCTGGTGCCATACTGATCTAGGCACATTACATGACTTTTGAAAGTGTTAATATCTAAAAAGCGGAAGCAATTTTGGATCTTAGGCACATAAGAAGCTCAATTTGATCACTAAAGACATGTTGTTCATATGAAGGAAAACAGAGACAACTTGCCTACCTTGTTTCAATGGAGAAATTGGTTGGATTAGCTTCTTGTTTTTCTTCACCAAAGAGTCACAAACCACCAAAGGATCTTCCTTGCTATCCTCAAGCCTTTGGAACGGATTGTGGGATCCTCAAGTGATGGAATTTTAGAGAGAAAGCTTGAAAAACGATTTCAAGAAAGTAAATGGTGTGAGTATGGATTTTGGCAGAAATTCAGTACTTCTCTTCCTTGTTTCTTCGAGCCTTCTTCTTCAGTTTTATAGAGGGATTGAAGCTGAAGAAAAGGCCCAAGATTTGCCACCAAATCATCTCCAAATTAATGGAGTATTAAGTGTAAGGATTTGGAATTCCCCAATTCCGTTAAAGCGGAAGCACAATTGGGACCGATTCGTAGTTAATTTTGTTTATCCAAAAATACTATTGCATTGGTTAAAACATAGAACAAATTCTATACAAACTTAAGGCTAAGCATACAAAATTTATTAGATCTAAATCTAAAGGGGAGAAGCAAACATACCATCGTTGACAACTCTGAATACTTCAACGAACACTTTCCTTGATTTTGGACCAAGCGTCAACAATTGGGACACCACCAATTGATCTTCCCCGCTATGACTCTGAGATTAGGAACGTAGTTGTAGGACTACCTAATCTTGAATGGGAAAAACTCTAGAGAGAAAATTATCCCTAGAGTTCTTGGGTTGAGAGAATATGAGAGGGAGGCTAGAGAGAATGCAAGAGTGCATTCTTGTGGCCTTATGTTTTAGTACCTAAACCCTAGGTTTAGTGTTCTATTTATAGAAGAAAGGCCATGAATAAAATATTCATTTAAAATCAATTATTTCCATAACCGATTTAATCTTTTCCATAATTAATCAATTCCATGACCAACCAATTCCATGACCAACCAATTCCATGACCAATCAATTCCATAATTGATTAATCTTTTCCATAAATGATTGATCACTTCCATAAGTGATTAAATCATTTCCATAAATGATTAATTGTCAATTAATTAATTCTTTAATTAATTAATCACCAATTAAATATCATATATTTAATTTCAGACCTTCTATTAGTTAATTAATTAATTACCCAATTAAATATCATATATTTAATTTTAGGCCTTCAATTAATTAATTCCATAATATGAATCAAATTCATATTAAAATTTGAACTCCTTCAAATTCTCTTATATCCTATAAATTTAATATGAATCAAATTCATATTAACATTTAAATTTCTTCAAATATTTATTTCTCTCATAGACTATAGTTTAATTAAATCTCGTTTAATTTAAACTAAATTGAATAATTAATTAATTCATAATTAATTAATTCATCTTCTAATTAAATACCATTTAATTAGACATATATTTGAACTCTTTCAAATATATTCAATCTCTCAATATAATAAAGTTTAATCTCAAATTAGACTTTATATTTTAATGCATCACTATACATTATATTAATTTGTATCTCATACAATTAACTTAATTCCCAATATGAATTTGAACTATTCAAATTCTCTCAAGATATATTTGTTCCTAATTACTCTTTACGAGCTAGCAGGGGGACCTAATGGACCTACAAATCAGAAGCTCCAATGATATGAGGTTAATAGATTAAACTCATTAATCAGGTTAACCAATATTCATTAACTGTGGGTCATTCCACTAAAGACCCACAGCTGAACTCTTCTCACTGTAGAATATTTTTGTGTCCATAGATGTAGACCTATGCCGGTAAGTCAATCCTTCACGAGTGTTCGTAATCACAGCTGGGTCAAATTATCGTTTTACCCCTGTGTTACATCTGTCTCCTTAAGTACCAGCGCTCCTCTAATGAACAACCTGTTTATGGTCCAACCATTAAACAGAAAGTCCCTCTCAGGCCAGTGAGAGGGCGGGATCCCTTTGTTCAAGTCCCGGAGTCACCACTTAAGGGAACACTCATCTACTTCACCTAGAAGCGGGAATGAGTGAATTCCTTCTTGTGTTGTCATGTCCCTAGCCTCCCACTCGATCTTGTCCCCAAAAAGGAAGGCATATTGAGTCGGCTTATTGGCCACTCTCACCCATGCTAATCAAAGGACAATCCCTCATGAGAAGGAGTTCATGACACACTCAGGATTAAGACTGAGTTACCTAGGTCATCCTATTGAAACAGTAACCTAATTAGCTAACGGTGTTATAACTAATGGTTGACTATTTCGTGGTCCGGTCTTATGCAAACTCATTGCATAGGATACCTCCACTTGCATGTCTACTACATGGACGTTTTGGATCAATACGTCTGTATCAAATACAAAGCGAGTCGTATCTCATAGTGTTACCAGGATAAGGTACCCAACCTTATCCTTATACTATAGACCTTTTAGGTTGTTACTTGAACATCGATCCTCGTATGTCCCCACATACTAGTTCAAGTTACATACAAACAACCTTGGATCTTAGTTTATTGGATTTGGGTCAAATTGTGCAATATTTAACAATAACACTTTTTTGCAGAAACTCAATAACACTTTATTGAAAGAAGTATACAATTTGTTTACATTCACTATCTACGAGTTTTAGGGCATAAAACCCAACATTAAGTGGCTTAAGAGAGGGGAGTGCATGGGTTTAGTCACCATGCACTCCACCTCCAAAAAAATCAAAATTAATTTTGATTTTAATTA